>CM055855.1:25452012-25777012 GCA_029490765.1 Euthynnus affinis
AAAGCTTCTCAAATGTGAATATTTCTGTTTTTTTCGTCCTTTATGACAGTAAACTGAATATCTTTTAGGTTGTGGTACAAAATAAGACATTTAAGGATGTCATCTTGTGCTTTGGGAACATTAATCGCCATTTTTTCAGCATTTTCTGACATTTTATAGATCAAACAACTGATTTGATTAGTAGAGAATGAAAATAATCAATAGTTGTAGCGTGAGGAAGCATATTTTTTTACTATTGGTTTGATTTGATTTTGTTTTTCATCAGTTTAAAGAAAAATGGGTTAACAAGATTTGGGGGGAAAAAAACAAAATTCAGAAGGTTTAAGTGCTGAAAATCATGTGACTTTTAATCTGCCTGAAAGAAAAACATCTCTGTGTGACATGTGGTGTCTTAAACAGGATGTTAGGTTGGCATTGAAGTATTGATCTGCGTCTAATGACACAAAGAGATCATTCAAAAAAAGAAAGAAAAAAAGGACGGGGGAATTATGAAAGCACTTTTTGGACTATGTCATTAAGAAAATAAGAAAAGATTTCATTTCTTTTCATCTGTGTAAAACAAACAAGTTGCTGCAATGATTCAATTTTTGTCTTTGAACAGGAAGTCAATCACTGGAACTTGTTATTTTATATTTTATTTGTTCTGTTGTTCATTGTATACAATTTTAAGAGTGTGACAGGAAAATAAAATTCATTCATTCATAAAAAAAAGTCTCAATAATTTCCTAAAACAGCTGCAGAACAAACAAGAAACAAAAAATCAGGAGGAAATACTGCATTTGTTTGGGGACTATTTTCAGCGGCGGATGAATCCACATTTCTAGTGAGTATTTCTGTGTGTGTGTTTGTGTGTGTGTGTTGTGTAGGATGGAGTCAGAACAAACTACAATGTGTGTGTTCATGGTGATGAAGGAACATGTCACCCAGTGCAGCAGCAGTGTGACTCACTGATGTGTTTTTAATAGTGTCTGACGACGACGGAGGTCGACAACACAACAGAGGAAGAGATATATCAGACTTTAGATACACACACACACACACACACACACACACACACACACAATACTTATTAGTAGATCAGTTCATTGTTGACAATAAGGAAAAATACTGATTTTTTTCCATTTTAAACAGCCTCAACAAGCCTCAGCACAGACAAATGGTGGAGAAACATCATATGACTCTAAGTGAGGGAAGAAAAATACTTTAATTTCAACCCTCAGGGAGGCGCTATATACACACAAGAGCCACCAAAACATGTGCAGCAAGTCTCAGGCTGCTGAATGTGTAGCCTGCTGTGAATTTTATTTAGTACATCGTCTTTATTTTTAATGTACGTCGCCGTTTGTCCTCATTTTTTTGTCCTGTGTTGTCAGACTTTCTGTACGTGGTGAAGCCGAGTTAACGATAAATTTCCTAACTAAATAACTAATAAAAGGAAAACTGTGTCTTTGCTTTATTTCAAGGTAAACGTGGAGGCTTTTTTTCCCCCCCACACACTCAGTCCAGACTGAATGAGTATGAAATGTGTCTGCAGACGGCCGAGACGCTGCCCTGCCTGGAAAACAAGAGCTGGATCATCAGGTTGATTTGCCTCTTTCAATGTCCCCAGTTATGTCAGAGTAACTGCTGCAATAATAAGAAACAGCCAGCAGATGTCAGCAACGCTACAGTCTTATTTTTCTAAAGCAGCACTGGTGATGGACACTAAAGTTCTTCCTGGGATCCATATAAAAGATATTAAAACACAATATCAACAACCTGAATTAAATAAAAATAGAGAAAAGAAATAAATTCCTTTCTGTCAATCCAAAACTTCCAAAACTATCACTTTTTTTTCCCCTCAACTTTATTGGCAAAAATTTGAACACATAGCACACACAAATAAGACTACAGGAAAACCATCACACAAAGCAAACTGAAGGCAATAAATAAAGATTACATGTTTAAGGAACTTTTGTGATTCTTTATATGGCTTAAAGAATGCGGACAGACTTTAAACTTTCGCAAGAAAATGCAGCGAACAAAGTGCAGATTTAGAGTTTGTGTTTGAATATAAATTATAGAATAAAAATTTAGCCATCACAATGTAAATATGCTAAATTGACAATGTACTAAAAGTTTGTATCTAAAATACATCGTTTTAAACAAACTATCACTGGAAATTCATAATGAGTGCATTCCGACGTAGATGTGACGTACACCAATCAGGGAACACTTTACTGCTGCCTGGTTACCAGCGACCAATCAGAGGCTTCAGTGCGAGCGCGGACAAACGGATTTGTTGTTGTTGTGCAGTGATAGCTCTGTTGTTGTTGTTTTAGCGACAATAACGTTCTGTTTACAGGAGCCTTAATATCCCAGCATGAGTTTGTCTTTAAGGTAAATCGATCCATAATCGATCAGTTTGTTTTTTTCTGCCACCTTTTGTTTTAACAGTGAATGCAGGAAACGTTTAGCAGAAGCTAACGTTAGCTTCGCTGTTAGCATGCTTGGCTCATATCAACAGAATAAACCGTTAAAATGATAATAATATGCAAGTTACTGTTTATAAGTGACGCTTTTAATATTATATTACAAACAAGCTAGCTTCTTGTTGCTCCAGCATGTTTCATAGCGCCGTGCTAATGTTGTTTAAAGTGAATTTAACGCCAAACAGTTGTGGTTAATTACCAAACTGAATGAAAGTTAAACGTTAAATGGCGTCTTTCTCCCCCAGAACTGAACTGTCAACAGCGGACAAAGCGAAGCGGAAGAAGAGGAGAGAGCTCACCGAGGACCAGAAACACGAAATCAAAGAAGCCTTCGAGCTGTTTGACACCGACAAAGACAAAGAAATAGATTATCATGAGCTGAAGGTGAGCAGAGAAACAGAAGACAGAAAACCGTCCAGTGTTGTTTTATTTACAGTTGGATATGTTCTCAGCACGATTATGAATTCTGCTTCATCACCTATCAATCATTGTCACTGGTGGAAAGTAACTGAACATTTCAGAGGGAAATATTGTACTTTCTACTCCACTACATTTATCTGACAGCTTTAGTTACTTTTCACATGAAGATGTGACACAATGGATAATATAACAAGCTTTTAAAATACTGTGCAAAAGTTTTAGACACTAAAAGTAAAGTAAGAATGCTTAGAAAAATATCATAAAGTCAAATAAACAGCAGAAACTTAATAAATCAGTATGTTGCTATGAGCAGTTTTGCCTTTAAAACAGCAGCAGTTCTCATCGGTTCACTTTAACACAGTTTTTCCTGGTAACTCGCAGGCAGGTTGTTGTTGTCGTAACCATCCGTCTCAGGTGCTTCTTCACGTTAATCCCAGATTGACTCCATGACGTTGAGATCAGGCCTCTGCGGGGGGCCGAACCAGAACCATCTGTTGCAGGACTCATCATTCTTCTTGTTGCTGAAAATAGTTCTTTATGTACGTGTTTGGGGTCACTGTCATGTCATGAATACATTTGGGGACCAATCAGACGCCTCCCTGATGGTATTACATCATGGATAGGATGTAGGGTGCAGCTCTAGATGTCTTTTAAGTGATGACAATTAAACATAAATCACTTTTTTTTTTTAAATTCCTAACAGGTGGCGATGCGAGCGCTCGGCTTTGAAGTGAAGAAAGTGGATGTTCTGAAGATCCTGAAGGACTACGACAGAGAGGGAAACGGAAAAATAACATTTGAAGATTTCAATGAAGTCGGTAAGTTTTCCTTCACTTCAACAGACGGCTGCTGAAACACGAGTCACAATCCTGAACGTGGTCGCTTTCTTTCTGCAGTGACCGACCGCATACTGGAGCGAGACCCGAAGGAGGAGATCATGAAGGCCTTTAAGCTGTTCGACGACGACGAGTCGGGAAGGATCAGTCTGAGGAACCTGAGACGAGTCGCCCGAGAGCTCGGAGAGAACGTCAGCGACGAGGAGCTGCGCAGCATGATCGACGAGTTCGACGCCGACGGAGACGGAGAGAGTAAGCGATCGCTGCCCGCAAACATCCGTTATGAGTGTCGGGTTGAATATTACGGAAATGTTCCAGATTGTTGATGTGACTTTAAAATAAACCGTGAGCCCCTCGGAGTCGTAACTCGGTCAAATCTGAACACACAGACATGAAATTTGATGTCATTCAGTGTCTCACACTTCCCAAGGATGTCGTTATTATCTAGAGCGCCATAAATCCACATCTGAGGAGAAAAATCTGCTGCGAATCTTCATGTTTTTAAGTTTTCTTCAGTATCAGCAGTGAATCTAATGATAGTTGTCTGTACGTCTGTGTCACACTGTAAACAGGAGCTGCTTAACAGCTGGTTCAGCAGCCATTTTTTTTATAATATTTGCCTAAATTTAAGTAGATCTGGTGTAAAAACCGGTCTGAAAGAGAACAGAAGCACATGTGATGAGCTTTTATGGGCTCTTGATCTCCTTTTCTGTACATTTTAAAAGGACGGTCAAGTGTTCAGATCAAACATAAATTAATAATAATTTAGGAATTATTGTTTTATACTGCTGAGAAGCACTAAAAAGTCAATTCTAGGTTGTATTTTCATACCTTAGTGTTAGAGGAACAGGTGTTAAACTGTTTCATAAATTGAAACCTTGTCAAACACACAGCAGCATGTTAGTAGCTGGATAAATCTGTCACTTTCACTTTTTAAAAAATACTCTTAAATAAATGCATTCATACACTTTATTTATTGACCTTTTTAACTATTAAGGTCATATACTAAGGGCGTTCAGTGCAGCAGTGACGTGCTACACTCACTAACAGCCACTAGAGGGCAGTCAGACAACAATGAATGAATGAATGAACAAATAAATGAATATATGATGGTGTTGCTTTCAGGAGTCATGAGAGGAGTCATGAGAGGTGTTACACTTGTTACACGGTTTGTATTTAAGCTTTTTATATGAGCATGTCTGCTACTTAACTACAGTTAAAGACAGACCGACACGTTAATAACACAGAAACTAGAGAAATTAAATGTTGCGTCTGTTTTGTGGCGCTTTGTTGCAAAGTATTGATGTGCGAAACGATTCAGACTGAACTTCATTCCTTTATTTCTCTCCTCCAGTAAACCAGGAGGAGTTCCTCTCCATCATGACCGGAGACTCCTGATGAGCGCGGAGACGTTTCACCGTCAGCTGAGGACAAACTGCCGGGTTTGTTTGAGAACAACACGGACAGCGCAGCTTCCTCTCGAGGGCTCGAAGCGGACTCGAATTTATACCGAAATGAATCACAGAAGAGGATCGGAGCGTCTGAGGAGTTTTAAACATTGTGATTTTAGGAAGAAGGAGGTCGTGACTCAAACGCTGTAAATATCATTCTAGTGTCTTTCTGTCCCAGTAAAACTGTAAACTCACCTCTAAGTGCTAAAGTGTAACAAAGACCGTGGATTTGATGTTGTTAGTCTCGTCAGTTAGATTCAAGATCTGATGTTCACTTTCTTATCAATCGTTCCGTCACATCTATATAAGTGTTGTGGTAAAATAGGGGCCAATTCAGTCTGTATTTCATTCCTTAAGTGTCTGTATTTTCTCTTTTTTTTTTTAATGTAACCAACATTTCATTGACTGTTTTTTCCACTGGTTGTATTTGTGGTTTATACAATATGTGAATGTTTGAATGTGCTATTTATTTTGTACAAAAATAAATTGGTTTTGTCACTTTCTGATTTTGAGTCTATGATGATGATGATGATGATGATGATGATGATGATGATGATGATTTAAGGCGACATCATCAGTTGTTTCAGCAAACCCCCCCCCAAAAAACTATGTTCAAGCGACATCAGATGCTCAGACGCCCACAATTCTTATGATCGATAAATGGCTGCTGCTAATGATTCATTCATTATCAGTTAATCTGCAGATTATTTTCTCGGTTCCCAGTTTACTGTCATGGATGACAAAGAAAAGCATCTCATCTGAGAAGCTGGAACCAGCAACTGTTTGGTTTTTTAACTGAAAAGACGACAGGAATGATTATTAGGAAAAAAAGCTGCTTCATCGTCGCAGCTCTGTTTGGTGTAGCGTGTGTTTTAAAGGACGGTCAGGTGTCCGCATGAGCAATGAAAGAGGTTTTTTTCCTCGCTGTAATCATTCCTCCTGTTCATACTGGATATTAAAAGATCTTCAAATGTGTTTTCAATGTAAATAATGGAGGATAGAAATCCACAGTGTGTCCACACAGTCATTTAAAGTCTGTGTGAAGCTTCTGTTCAGCTTCATCAGTCTGAGTTTAGTCATATCAAGTGGATATCTGACACATTTACAGTCTTTTTTAGCTTCAGTGTTTCCCTGTTGAGCTGCAGGTGGAAGTATAGTAACAAAAAGAGGGACTTTTCCACTAAAAAGACTGAAAGATATCTACTTGATTTGACTCGTTTGGACGCTGAAGGGATCTTCTAGTGGTCAGTATGAACAGGAGGAATGATTACAGCAAGAAAAAACATGTTTCAATGTTTATTTGGGCTCCTGACGGTTGATTTAAGACACTTGGAAAAACTGTGAACCCGTCCTTTAAGTATAATTTGGTTCTAATACTTCTGCATTTATACTTAAGTAAGATTTTAAATCGAAAAATTGCTCTTTTTACTTTAAGTAAAACATCTGTGTCCTTCCTCCACTACTGCAGGAGACTCACATTATAACCGTATAGATTTTAACAACACTGACACGTCCAATAAGATGATGTATGTGTCAAAATAATAAAAGCTTTTATCCCCTGGCTACAGTCAGACACTGTGCTCACTACATGATGCATAATACTGACCGCAAAACCTCCTCTTTAGGCGGATCCTCATCAGCTCCCTGTTATTTGGCTCCCGCAGACCTTTACATATTGGTTTAGATGAAGGACTCCAGTCATGCAGTTGCCTGCTTTCCTTTTCATCTGTCTCAGCCCCTGCGTCTTAATCATCTGCTGCTCGGATGATTAAGACGACTGCGGTTTGCTAACCGAGGTTTGCTTTGGTAATAACTTGAGCCAATCACACAATGACAGAGTAGAGGGCTCGGTGGTTTTTCTCCTGTGTAATAAAGGTTTGAAGCTTCTGAGGGAGACAAATGAAAGTGATGCGGTAATAAAAGGCTGAGAAACAACGTATGCAGTAGTGGAAGAAATACTCAGAGCCTTTACTGCAGTAAGAGTACCAAAAGAACAGTGTAAAAATACTCCATTACAAGCATGAAAAGTCCTACTACAGTAAAAGTACATCAGTATTATGAGCTTGATGTAGTTAAAGTATTACAGTAAAAGTAGTGGTTTGGTCCCTCTGACTGATATATTATTATATATGACATCATTAGATTATTAATACTGAAGCATCAGTGTTAGAGCAGCATGTTACTGTTGTAGCTGCTGGAGGTGGAGCTAGTTTACACTACTTTATATACAGTTAGCTAGTTTAGTCCACTGGTTCCCAACCTAGGGGTCGCGGCCTCTCCAAAGGGTCAGCAGATAAATCTGAGGGGTCGTGAGATGATTAATGGGAGAGGAAAGAAGAAAAAACAAAGTTCTGATACACAAATCTGTTTTCAGTTTCAGACTTTTTCTCTAATCTTTGATTTTTGCTGAAATGTGACGTTTCTGAAGGTCTTATCAGTCTGCAGCAGCTGCTCCTCTGAATCCTGCAGGTTGTTGTTATTCAACCTGCTGAGATCTACCTTCTACTCACTGTTACTGTTTACAAGAGGAAAGAAGAAGAAACAAAGTTCTGATATCTTTGATTTTTGTTGAAATATTGGATCATTTGAACATTTATTGAAATGAAAGCATGTGAGAAGTTTAGAGGGAAAAATCACTATTTGGTGGAGCTGTTAACAACTCATAGACATGTGAAATGTGACCCCGACTACACACTGCTTTTTGTAAGACGTCAAAAGCCAAAAAGGTTGGAAACCACTGGAAACCACATTTTAAAAGCTTGTTATATTACCCATTGTGTCAAATCTTCATCTGAAAAGTAACTAAAGCTGTTAAATAAATGTAGTGGAGTAGAAAGTATAAAGCAGCATCACATGAAAACACTCAAGTAAAGTACTTTATTTACTCCCTTATTGAGTAAATGTACTCAGTTACTTTCCACCACTGTCTGTCTGTAAGTATGTAAGTATGCAGACACCACTGGGACTGTGTGTGCTCTGTGCTGAAGGTCAGCGTCGATGTTGATTATCAGAAACCTGCATCTGGTCATTACAGGGACAGACATCATGACTTGCCCTTGCACTGGCACATGCTCAGCTGTTGAGTCCCTGGACCGGAGCAACACATGCTCCAGAAATAAACCGACTCAGTTCCTCCCCAGTTACAACCTCAAAGTCGCCCCCCTGTGGTTTCCACTATATGACTCTGCATACACTATCACACACTAACACACACACACTAACACACACACTCTTTTGTATTGCTAGTAATCATCTGTGTTGATGAGATTTCTATAAATACATCAGTCTGGCGGACCTCGCCAGGGTCTGATTGCTCTATGGTTTGGGGTAATAGCATAGGTTAGCTTTGGGCTCCCGATTTAGACGGACTAATGGGATGAGGGACATTTACTGATGTTTCTACGCTGCACTGGTGTTGAGTTTGAGGATTCTGTTTACTATTTCTCAGAGCTGTAACTGCTACAGGCGACGCATGACTGAGTGAATAATGAACATCCAGTGTGAACGCCGGCCGCCGGAGGACAAACAAACCACGAAACAGTCTTAACTACATATTTGGTTAAAAGAGAGTTGCTAACAGAATCTGAGACCTCTTTTTTATTCGATAAAGACGGAGCGCCTGATATCCTGAAAGACGATATTATTATTCGTGGCCATGCGCTCAGATATGAATGATATCATTATGAGAAGATGTTAATTGGTGCTCGCAAGAACCTCCAGATTGGACGGCCAGACAGGTGGTCGAGCGTTTTCCAGCGTAACCCGCGGGACGACGTCATCGTCACACGTCACTGTTGAACAATAATGATGTTTTACGATGTGCCGACGGCGCCGTGGTTAGGGAAACATCATGGTTTTGGGTTAAAATGATCAGTTTGTCAAAGGTTGGAGAGAAACACGTGGTGCGGGTTGCTACTTCCTATAAAAGTTAGGCCACATGTTGTCGTCACGGCTACGACGATAACCACAGGGTTAAAGGTTAGGAGACAATCGTAGGTTGGAAACAGGAAATGAAGGCCTCCATCAAAGCCTTCTTTCACATATATATACACACACATCATCTGAACCGCTAGATACCAGCTGTCACTCAAACTGTAACTATAGGTCGCACGATCAAATTTCAAGACTAGTGAAGCGTCTACGTTTATCTACATTTCTGAAAGTATTTTGGGGGAATAAAACCAACCAATCACAGTTTTCCAGCTTCATTGTTTCTGTAGTTACTGCTGCTCACTCTCTGTCTCATGTAGTTACTGCTCTCTGTCTCTCTCTCTCTGTCTTTCTTTCTGCCTTTGTAGAATAAATCACCGTGTTGACTCAGTTGCAGGGTGAATTACTCGCCTTTTGGAGGAGTTCTACAGCGGTGAAGATAAAGATGAGTAATATGTGCAGGAGGGTGAAATACTTGTGGTAAGAACAGGACAACATTCTCACAGTATGAACCTTTGAAGAGCTTGTTGGTTTTTTCTTTTCTTTTTGTTGTCTTGTTCGTCTGTTTGAAACGAAAATCACAGGTTTACGTATGTTTGCATAGCGGGAGTCTCATTGGTAACCAGAGTCAGAGTTCAGCCTCTTGTGTCCACCTGTCAGTCATTAGGCGAACTATGCCGACCATGTGACAACACTTACCCTCTGACCCCCCGAGTCAGACAAGGGAACATGGGGGCGGGAGGGGTGGGAGGGGGGACCGCCGGGCTGTTTACTGCCAGGTTTGGTTAGATCAGTGACAGCACGCCGCCATTAAAGCGCCATTAACTTACACGTCAGTCAGTCAGATGATCTTTTTTTTTTTTTCTTCTCTGTAGAGGAAAAAAAAACTGTAAATATTCTCACAAAGTCACAGCGGAGAACGATCCCGAGCCTTCATGACTTGTGTGTGTGTCAGCTGGAAGCGTGACACCGGTGTCCAGGTGGGGGCCGTGACCTTTGACCCTTCCCGTAAGGATGACCTCAACCTGCACGGCCACCGTGTGTCGAACTACACGGTGAAATGATCGGCATGTCAAACAGCTCATCAGTGTTTTGAATTGTGTAAGAATATTTTATTTTGGCTTTTTCTTTATTCAGTTGTCAGTTTTTCCAGAATTATGTTATGATATAGTTTACATTTTTAATAACTGATTAATCATTTAAGTCATTTTTTTAATAAAAAATGCTCCAAAAAAAATTGGTTTGATCTTCTTAAATGTGAATATTTGTTGTTTTTCTTACTCGTCTGTGATAATAAACTGAATAACGTTACATTTTGGACTGTTTGTCAAACAAAATAAACAAATTGAAGATGTTACCTTTGACTTTTTGCCATTTTCTGATATTTTATTGGGAAAAAATAAAACAATTATTGAGAAAATAACCAACAGATTTAATCTATTACGGGAAAAAGATCATTAGTAGCTGCCCTATATTGTAATTACAGCTGAAACAATTCATCAATCAGTCACTGACAGGACACTTATTAACAATTTAAGGACAAATATTTGATATCTTTGAGTTTTGGACTGTTAGTTGGACAAAAGAAGACAGTCGCCTCCGCTTCTTATGATGCACATTTTCCACAGTTTTGGAACATTTAATAGACTAAAGGGTTAATCAATAACTACAGAAGAAATTTGACAGATTAATAATGAAAATAATAATTGCAGTCTTTGATTTAAGATTAAAATATTCAATTGTTTTGTCTTGTGCAGTAAGAATAATAATTAGAATAAGAGCAAAATTAAGATTGAGAGAAAAACATATAAAGTAAAAAAGCTGTAGAGATAAATAGATAGATGTAAATATATGTAAGTATTAAAATGCTGAAGTGTATATTGACCCTGTATAAATTTCCCAATATATAAAAAAGTACATTGTAGATACAGTATGTCACAGTGCAAACCAAACTACAATATACAATAAATATACAATAAAAAAATTACACTGTAAAATCTGACACGTCAATCAACATGAAGTGAAATGTAAACTTAACTTGTTCTTTCTGAGTGTTCAATAACATCATAATTCAAGTTTAAAATAAGTCATCACATAAATAGTACTCCAGTTTCCATTTTAAAAAAAAATATATAAATTACAGAAAATTGTAAAATTGAGATAAATTTTCTTCTTCATTGGTGTAAGTCAATGTATCATTCAGATTTCAGGGCTAAATATTATTTACAGTAGCAGAAATGATAAACTTCCTTCATGTTGAAGGTAAACGAGGGGAGTAGACACAGACATGAGGAGGGAATGCCTCCAGACATGCTGTGGATCGTGGATTATGCCTGGCAGTTGGGTGAGGATGGATTAGTTTACACTCGCTCATGGCTTTCACAGTAACTTTATCTCTGGGACAGCACACAACTTCACCCAGCACACAGCAGCACTCTGTGGATCCTCTCTGACACTCTGTAAACTCAACAAAACAACAAAACTCCCCCTCAAGTCCTTCGTATGAAAATATAAACATCAGATTTTGGTAAAATGTAAGATTTGCAGTGATGGAAAATAACTAAGTACGTTTAATCAAATACTGTACGTCAAAAAATGGAAAAACTCAAGTTGTACTTTACTTGAGTTTTTCCATGTGATGCTACTTTCTACTTTCTACTCCACTACATTTATTTAACAGCTTTAGTTACTTTTCAGATGAAGATTTGACACAATGGATAATATAACAAGCTTTTAAAATACAACACCAGTGGTTTCCAACCTTTTTATGTCTTTTGACGTCTTACAAAAAGCAGTGTGTAGTCGGGGTCACATTTCACATGTCTATGAGTTGTTAACAGCTCCACCAAATAGTGATTTTCCCCTCTAAACTTCTCACATGCTTTCATTTCAATAAATGTTCAAATGATCCAATATTTCAGCAAAAATCAAAGATATCAGAACTTTGTTTCTTCTTCTTTCCTCTTGTAAACAGTAACAGTGAGTAGAAGGTCGATCTCAGCAGGTTGATCTTGAATAACAACAACCTGCAGGATTCAGAGGAGCAGCTGCTGCAGACTGAAAAAGTCCAAAAACTGAAAACAGATTTGTGTATCAGAACTTTGTTTTTTCTTCTTTCCTCTCCCATTAATCATCTCACGACCCCTCACATTTATCTGCTGACCCTTCGGAGGGGCCCCGACCCCTAGGTTGGGAACCAGTGGACTAAACTAGCTAACTGTATATAAAGTAGTGGAAACTAGCTCCACCTCCAGCAGCTACAACAGTAACATGCTGCTCTAACACTGATGCTTCAGTATTAATAATCTAATGATGTCATATATAATAATATATCAGTCAGAGGGACCAAACCATTTTTCATGCAGGACTTTTACATTGTTGTTTTGGTACTTTTAATTTGTAGTAAAGGATATGAATATTTCTTCCTCCTCTGGTTGGGGTTGTTTGAGCCAGAAAAGGATCAAGCATCAGTCATACAGAACGGTGAAAAGGCTCTTTGTAGTGAAAATGCAAATACTGTATGACTATATTATCTATAATTTAGTTATTTCAGATGAATACTGTACATTAATAAACACTTTACTGTAATATGATTATTCATGCAGGACTTTTACTTGTAATAGAATATTTTTACATTACTGTATTTGTACTTTTACTAAAATAAAGGATCCGAGTACTTTTTCCACCGCTGCCGACAGCTGAAGAAGAAAACTGGAGTTAAGAGGAGGTGCACGTAGAAGAATGTTTGAAGGCTTCTTGCTTCCAGTAATAATAATATTTTCAGGATCTTTCTCTACACACATCTGGTTCTCTTCACAGCGAGCTTATTGCTTCTGTCATTGCTTGTTTATGTTTCTCCAACACCTCATCCAGCTCCTCCAACGTCCTGCCTACACATACAGTAAGCATGGATGCACACAGTTATACGTTATATAAAGACCCACACACACTGCACGTATACTCAGACATCAGTTTATTAGGAACCACTAAGTACAATGAATACAGTAATACAACGGCCCCTGCAGTAAATCACACCCTGATCATGGATTTAATACTCAGTTTTTGTTGAAACCGTTTAGATTAATTCAACTTTATGGCCGTTTTTGGAGGCTGTGGTGTTTCTAATGTTCAGTCTAATCATTAGTGACATGAATGGGGTGGACAATTTATTAGAAACACCTCTAAGTACAACACAATTAAACAGAAAGGAGGATTTATTGTTGGATGGATGTCTAAGACTATTAGTTTTAGATAAATGTACCTAATAAATTGACACTTGAATGAAGGTCTACATACAACATATGACGACAAAACACTTATATAGGTTGTCTACTTCACTCTTCAACCATAATTGTCCATCCACAGAAGACAGTTATGATTAAATGTCTGTTTAACAGACAGAAGACACACTGAGGAACAACGACCTTCATTATTTGCACAAATACAAACGAAAGAAATGGAAACAAAACATACGATTACTTGAAGTTAAACCTTCACATTTCGCCTAAATAATTATTTAAGTGCATGAATTATTTAAATAGTTTTGTTCCTCCATGACACACATGTTGTTTTGTAAGTGAAAAGACATTTATCTGTGTTAAGTTTTTAAAGTTTTTTTTTCCTAAATCTAACCTTTTAATTTAGTTTTTGGATGACTATACTTTCAGCTGCAGCCCTGTTTCCAAGGAATTACATTTCATACGACTAAACAGTTTTCCCCAATTATGTTGCAGACAAATGTAATCGCTGTCTGAATTATGTATTAAGCTCTGGAGTTCCTCAATATAACCATAAAAACATTTAATCAGACCGTAGTTACCACCAGTGGATATTGGAAAGAAAATTAAACAGAAATATCCAAATTAAAATATCTGCAGCTCCTGAACTGCAGTGACTATACATATAATTAAGATCTTTCCAGAAAGGAAACCTCCCACGATTTCTTGTGAAAGTGTCAGAAAACACTCAAGGTGATAATTTCAGTCGAATAAATTGAACAATTTGGGTCTGCAAACTAAATACCTGAGAATATCTGGTTCACATTAGAGGAAGATAGCACACAGTATGACACTTCTATGGTGTTTTTTTCCATAATGGACATTTTGAGACTCCATATTTTTATAAACACAAGCAAAACCACACAAAAGACAAAGAGGGACAACTAGAAATGTCATTTCTAGGAGACAGGTTCGGTAACAGGCTCTATAAGATCCACTTCCTGGCAAAAGTGTCACGTGCCAGAGGTGTGGAGGAACCGGTGGACCCAAATGCAGAGAGCCGAAACAGGCAAAATCTGATGCAGACCGTTTATTCTAACAAATAACATTCAAAACACAAGGGCTATGCGCAACACGAGGGATAACAACAGGGGAAAACAACAGACGACTCGACAAGAACTGAACTGAAAAACAGGACTATAAATACACAGGCAGTGATTACAAATGAAACACAGGTGAGGAGAACAAGACACAGGTGAGACACATGAACTAACGAAACACAGGAAGTAAAGTGACCAGACACAAGGTAGCAGGGAATTCAAACTAAAACAGGAAAACAGAGGAACACAGGGGAAACAAAACCCAAAACAAAGCACACATCAGACAGGGCAGGTAAAACAAAAATACAAACTAACAAAAACCCAAAAGTCCTGATAGACCATGACAAAAAGTGTGCAAAAAATTAAACATTAATGCCCCTTTCCATTTGCTTGAGTGAGAAAATCTGTCCAAACTTGTGTCTGGTAACGTGCTCGGATGCTGCTGCAGCGATGGCATCCGTTCATTAGTCTATACACAGGCTGATAACGTGAGTTGTCCCGGGCCCAAAGAGCTGATTTTCAACAGAATTTGGAGTCCGCTGCACTAAAATCATGGGTCAGAGCTCGCTCCAATGTGGTTCTCTCATGCTAGAACACACAATCTGCCCAATCTGGCATAAAATCCAGGTCAGTAACTCTTTGTAACAGCAGGTCCTAAAAGTCTTAGGAGGGTCTGCAAAAACAGGAGAATACTGGTCATTATTTCCCAATTTTTACTCCAGCAGACCAACATGGAACTTTTTTTTTCCAACATCTTCTTCTTGTTAAATGTTTTAAACAGGAAATTATAAGTAATAAATCCATGGTAATTAATGATAATTAATACAATCTCTCTTTTTACTGGAAGTCCTGAACTTCCTGAATTACTTCCTACTCAAATAGACAACTTGTTAAAGTAAATGTGGATCTACTGTAATGGATCATGGAGAGAGACACTGGGGCTTCAGTCAGATGCCGGTTGAAGGTTTGTTTCCGCCTCTAAACGGTCCAGAACTGGAATGGTTTTCCTGTCATGTGTAAATCTGCCATAATTCAATTTCCGCCTGTGTTTTTCGCCAGTTTCCTGAAGACATGGTGAAGTACAAACAATCACTGTTAGCCTTGTCTCCTCCTTTCCACCTCTTTTCATTTCCTCCCTTCCTCAAGTCTAAATGGTGCGGACAGGAGTCTAAACAGCCGGTTCTTTCGGGGGGGAGGGAGGTAAACGAGCAGCATATTTCCTTTTCAGGTGGAGGTGAAGGATGGATGCAAACCAACGGTGGGGAAATTCAAACACGTAAATTTAACACACCAGAACATTTTACACATTCCTTTCGAGCCTAACAAGCTGCCCCAGTCCCAGTCTCTGTGTGTTGTAAGAAGGAAATCATGCGCAAAATTTATTTTCAGGTGGAATTATCCTTTACGCTTCAGCTGTTTCCTCTCCATCATCGGGTCCTCGCTGTCTGAAACCGACTGACCTGCTGTATGAAGCATGGAGGTTCCCGGTAAGCTGCTTTTGGTGGAAGAAGGGAATCAAAAGGATATAAATGCCATTATACCGTTGATATCTTTGATTTGGACATGATGACACCAAGTTTTAAGTCTATTAAATACAGTGTATGATGTTTTAAAAAGCTCTGAATTATATTTTTTTTATAATAATATCTGATCTGTTAGTGTGTAATGTGTTGGTCGGTGACTCCTCTCGGCTTTACGGAGCTTTATAGTGAGTTTCAGCTCGTTGTTTATCTGTTTAGCTGCAACTTTACTGGTTTGGTTCACTCTCATAGCGTCGATTTGGGCCGCAGCAAGAGTAAAAACTCTAAAAAAAGCCATTGTACATTACCTGCTCAGCACCAAACAGGCAAACAGACACGGTTAGCCGTAGACTAGCTGGTGATTAGTGGAGCATTTAGCGGCTAAAGAGCCAGATATTTCTCCTCATGAGTTGGTAGAGAGTAAAAACAGAGCTAAAAAGGCTAGCATGAGCTTCGGTCCAAGTTAGCGGGGCATGTTTCCAGAGCGTGTGAAAGCCAACACCCCGCACTCCTTACTGGGAAGGTCCCACGGATGCATTAAGGAGAACTGAACACCGCGTTCAAAGATGGCACCCTGTTCATTCCTATGAAAGTAAGGCCTGCCAAGTTTTGACTTCAGCGTGGCGTGAGATTTGGGGGGGTTTGGATTCTGCTCAGATTACTCTGAGCAGAATCCATTGGTTTAAAGTACAATATATTTGTGTATATTTCTCACTTTCCCCTCTGATGGTCTGAATAACTCGCTGCTACATTGTGCTGCTGTGCTGCTCTGTCTTGTCCGCCTGTGCGCGGATCAAAGTCCTCTTTTTGCAGCGCAGTGTTATCAGTTATTAATTTGTTTTACACTTTGTGAGAAAATGGACATGTGGCGTGAGAGAGAGAGCGTGGGTGAGACTTGGCAGCTCTGGGAAGTTGCTCAGTGGAGCATTAAGACGAAAAAAAATCGAGCCGAGTCAGATTTGCTCTCGGCTCACTTGAATGAGGATAGAATAGTTTTAGACTTTCCAAATGTTATCGGACTGAATTGATCAAATTCTGATAATAAAACTCTGCTGCTCCTTTTCCAACTACTGTGTGTGTGTGTTTGGGGGGGGGGGGGGATGCTTTTTGGGCCATCAGGTGACGAACCTGGAAGTTGTAATTACACGTTTTGGCCACTATGTCAGATTGGCCTCATAGCGCAGTGCTGATCCCGGGGAGCTCGGAAGGTCCTGGCTCCAAACGGAAAAGATGACACCGGACATAAACCGCAGCTATGGGCTTCAAACCGGCTCCGATGCGAACCGACGGTTGACATCACACCTCGCTGCGTCCACCTTTATATACAGTCGGAACAGGAGGAATGATTAGAGCGAGCACACCTTGTCGTTTAAGACAATTTTAAAGTTAAATCTGGCTAGAATCAGAGTTTGGACGCTCTCTGTTTGACTTGTCTGGAAACCCGTGTTGTTTTGGGACTTTTCAATGACTCAGCTGTGTTTCTGCGCCGATATTCGATGGATTCGTAGATCATCAAAGTCCTCTCTTTCTTCCCTCTGCTGAAGAACTGACAGGAGCGGACAGCTGAGCGTAATCCTCCGCCGAGCAGATGCTCCGTGCGCTGATATGTAGGACATGCTCACAGGTTTGATCTCTCTCTCTCTCTCTCTCTCTCTCTCTCTCTCTCTCTCTCTTCTCTGTGTGTAATGTGTAGAGCCAACGGTCTTTGGAGCAGTAATCCTGGGCTCTTACACCCAGGCCCTCGGAGGCCCTGAGTGTCAGCAACACATTTTTCTCTCCTGCACACACACACATACATTCAAACACACACACACACACACACACACAGGCAGCATCAGTGACACCTCAGAGCTAAATTTACCACGAGTGACAGCGACAGGTGACCGGACTCCTCCACAGGCTCGGACACAGGAGGTCACAGGGTATGAGACTGTGAGTGTGTTGATGGAGGACGGAGGGGGCGGTGTTTGAGCGTCAGGGTCTGATGAGTGTAACCTACCTCGGCTCAGTGCGGAGCGATCTCAGATCCAAGCGCAGCCCAGTTCTGGGTTTCCCTCTTCTAAGCCAGCTGGTCTGGCTTAAATAACGCTTCTTTTACCTTTTTGTCTTTTTTTAAAAAACAAAAAACATCCTTTCTTGTTTGATACAAGGGATTGACTGACTGACAAAACCCACAGCTGGAGCTGCAGGGGAAACTTCCAGGTGAAGGCAGAACAAAAAGTGCTGGTGAGTGACCTGTAACTGAAGCAATATGTGTGTGTGTGTGTGTGGTGATGGATTATCTGTGTGAATATAAAAACCTTTAGATCTAGTGTCTTGAAGAGTTCATAACTTGGCTTCAGGAAACTTGACTTATGGGTCAAAAAGTCTTAATAAGTGGGACTACAGATGTGTCAATTAATTGTTTTAATAGTTATTAGAACTTACTCACAGTTGACTTCAAGATATGAGTTGGAAAAGTCTTGAGTAGGGCTATAGTGTTGTCAGCTGTTTAGCATTTATTTAGCTTGTAAATGCTAACTAGGGGAACTTTACTCACATACGACGTACTTGGCTTCAGGAAAAATTTGAGTTTTAATGAGTTCTAGTAGATTTAGAAGATGTTTCATAGACAGTAAGAGGTGTTGCAGTCGGTGTTGCAATCTAGTCGAGTGTGGCAGTTGGATTACAGCAGTAATAGTTGATCTTTTCAAACCACTTGGTGGCAGTAAATACAAAACGGGTCTTTAAAAAGTTGATATAGTGAACCTGTTAGCGAGTAATTACCTATTTACAGCAACATTATCGTTCATTTGGAGTCGTGTTTCCGTCCAGCCTGGTGAATCTGTGCTCTTGCTCTCTACTAACTCCTGAGGAGGAATATAGACGTTGTTCTGGTCCAACAACCGCTCAAAAGCGATTTACAACACACGTCAACTTTCACCCATTCACACACTGGCGGCAGATGGCTGCCAACCTGCCGATCGAGGAGGAGTTTGTAATCATTCACACACACCGATAGCGCGATTTATGGGTTCAAGGACACTTCAACATGCGGAGCGGAGGAGCCGGGGGATCGAACCGTCGACCTCCTGATTGGTGGACGACCCGCTCTACCTCTTAATAACCTAAATGATAAAATAACTGGCTTTTTAGCTACCGAATGCTGCACTGTGTCCACCAGCTGGTCCTTAACTTTGTTTGTCTGCCATTTTGTGCTGCACAGACAAACAATGTTTGAGTCTTCAACAACACCAATACGGAGAGTTTAAAAAGTCAGATAGCAACACATCAGCCAGTAATATCTTTTCAAAACGTAAACATTTTCACTCAGGACTGCTGTTGCTATGGTTTTTGGCTTTTGGGCACTATATTAGACATTTGAAAATCTATGTCCTTGAAATAAAGCTTATAAAACTGCACAGCTTGAAACTGACAGTTGAGGAAAACTGAATAGCATTTAAGGTGTTAAGAATTTAACAATTAGGCGCTTATAAGATATACATTTTTATGGCATTCAATGACTTCCGTACATTTACGGATCCCTTCAGTTCCCTTGAAAATAATCATGGATTTCTGTAATTTCTTGTTATTTATCAGCTGACAGGTGTTGTAGCTGCAGTTTTCCAGCTGACTTATCAGTTTAGCTCGATTCATCAGAGCTTGTTGCTGAAAACAGCTGACGGCGCCGATGAGACTGAACGGAAACAACGAGCTGAAAGAGGCTAAAAGAAGAGTTGTTTTGAGTCATTTGATGCGTTATTAATATAAAAATATTGATAAGTGCAGCTTTAAATATTGTTTTTTATCAGGTTTTAATTAGACAAATAGCAGCGGTGGTTTGTTTTATTGTTGTGACTGAGTGTGAATGTGTTGATAATGTGGTTTTAAAAGTTAACTTGAATGATGTTTTCTGGGTTTTGAACATGTATCAGCGCATTAATGAAACTGAATGCTGTGATTTGTTTCTGGATTTTTAGAAAATTAGATTAGATTAGAATTAAAGCTTCTTATTAAAGTTTTACATTTTATAAGTTTTAAATTCAGATTTTTAAAAAAAGTCAGAATGACTGAAATGTGAAATTCATTCATGCAGTTTTTTTTAGTTTTGTGTCACTCAGCCGTCAACTACAGATGATGTTATATTGATGTTATATATATATATAATATGATATTTATGTAAGTTTTGGTCTGATTTGATGTATGAAACGTGTCATAATTTAAGTTCTTGTGTTCCTGAAATAAAATCACATCTCCTAACAAGTAATTTGATTATTTTAATATGGAATTAGCTTCCTTTAATTAAATATGAATGCTGTATTAATGCTAATTAATGCTAATATGATTTAATTACACTCTATGCACAATATAGTTTTCACTTCTTTTTTTTTTAAATCAACAAATGAAATAAACAGATTTTAACTGAACATGAACAAACTCACATTTCAGTGAGATCTGAAAGATGAAAAATCTCTCTTTGGTTCTTTTTGGTTCAATAACACACACAGACATGAAAACATAACAGTCACATGAACACACACACACACACACACACGTGTGATGATGTGACGTGATGTAATCTGTTTAACAGGAGTTATGAGCTGGAACAGAAGACGTTCTTTTTATTATTTTTCTGTCATTTTAAAGACCAAATGATTAATCTTATTAATCAAGAAGTTAATTTATTGCTGCCCCTTAATTAATGACTTACCAGACCTCATAATGCAGAAAGGAAAGCATGATTAGGAGCTTTGTGTGTAGTTATAATAAATCATGAGACTGTTGTCCGAGTCCAGATGTAGACGGAGCAAAACATCTGTCCACATGTGTTTTCTTCATATGTTTTTTTTTCATGTTTTCCATTCAGTGGTGAAAGTTTGAGAGAACTTTACAGACTTTTAAGTATTTTTTTCCTGCTTTTATTGACTTTATATAGTTATTTAGCTTTATTTGTAAGGTGGCTTGTACGATATTACATAAATAAATGTTGCAGCTTTTAAACTGATCCACAGCCTGACGTCCTCTCTCGATGGGTCACAACACGCACACACACGGTGACGTCAGCGCTGCACAAACAAGACGAGACTCATAATGCAAAATAACTTTATGCAACTGTGTGATGTGGAAACTTGAAACCTGCAGTGCAGAAACACTGTAGGGTGACTTTACAGTGTCCAACAGTTCAACTGTACGAGTGAAAAACGTTTATATAATCAGAGATCTTGATTTTTTTTAATTAGGGATAAAAATTTTAAGTAGTTTTGTGAACATTTAGTCACTTCATCAACTATTTTTTATAGTCGATTAATCATTTTGAGTCATTTCTCAAGCAATTCAGGCTTCTCATATGTGAGATTTTGCTGTTTTTTCTGCTTTCTATCATTATAAATTAAAACATTTTTGATTGTAAATCCATTTACGTACATATTAATCCTTCCCAGAAGATAATGATGACATAACAGGGGTCAAAAAATATATATATATACATGTTTTTGTGATTCAACGCCTTGCCCCTCTGAAACCGAGAGGAAGTCAAACATCAGAATAAAGCAACAAGAAGAAAGAAAAACACATCTCCTACTTGAATAATAAAGTCCAATGTGTTTATTTTATCTAATTAAATTCCTTAATCTGGCCTCAGTGTTTCGTGCTCTTGAGGCTCCAAGTTTCCCACATCACAGTCTTTATAAGTTAAATACTGGACCACGATTGGCTAACTGAACTAGTTGCGATGATGTCACAAATCCTTGCTCGAGAGTTAAGATTAAAAGATTTAAGATTGAAAACAAACTCTGAACAAAGAAGAAGAACAAATCTTCCAATTGATTTTGAGTGGAAGGAGACTTTATTGATTAGCTGGTGCACTTTCAATAGTCTCCACTGAACGGCAGCAGTGCACCTGAGCAAAGACGTGACAGTTTTATAATAAATATTAAACCTTCATAGTTTGGGCAACACGGACCTGTTGAAAATAGGAATTAAAATACATTTATTTTTTAACACAAACGCCTTAATTTCATCATTTTAACTGGACTAATGAGATATTTTGTGGTCACTATCTGATCTCTCCTATTTATTTCCTCTCTCTCTGTGTGTGTGTGTGTGCACGCGCGTGTCTCTCCCTCTTTTTCTGTGTGTGTGTGTGTGCGTGCGTGCGTGATGATGCCGCCTCCTGACGTCCAGGTGCGCGCTGCTGACAGAAGCGCGTGCGGCAGGAGAGCCACCGCTGGACGGAGAGACGCAGGAGATAAAACAGACATGCGGAACTGAGAGAGAGAGAGAGAGAGAGAGAGAGGATAGAGAGAGAGAGAGAGAGAGGTAAGCTGAAGCTGAAATCCCTCCCGGCCGCCGCTGCTGCTGCTGCTGCTGCTGGGACAGTGTGTGGGTGTACTTCACTCCGTGTGTGAGAGTGTGTGTGAGTGTGTGTGTGTGCGTGATGCGGGCTGTGCGGGGCTCCCACGCCATATGACTGATAAACAACAGGAAACAAACACAGGCGGGATTATCCTCCTCTCTCCTCACATCAGTTTGAAGTAACTTGAACACATCTCGTGTTGTGTTTGAAGTGTTTCTTCTTTTATTTTTTTAATTTTTTTGGCGGGTCGGTTTGTAAGTTTGGAGTCTGGAGCTGCAGCTCGGTTAACGGGCTTTTTTTTTTTTTTTTTTTTCTTTCTTTTTTGTTGTTGTTGTTGTTGTTGTCGCGCGGAGCTGCTGCAACCGGGGACCGGTGGACTTCATCCGGCCAAAGACTGGTGGAAACAGTCGGTAACTTTTCTATGACAGACCTCACTGCCACATGAGGAATGAAAGCACGAGCGTGTTACTTTTCTACAGCAGCAACTGGTAAGAGAATTGATCTAAAACTGCTGTTATTAGTTGAAGAAAGTTATTAATCAAAGATGTTTATCCCGGAGGTGTAATTCTGTTCATGACTTTATGAAAATATCACCAACTTATTTATTTATTTATTTTTTGCTTTATGGACCCTCAAGATGAGTGTATTAAACCATCAGTGGATGCATTTCTAGAGCGTCTTTTCTAGTCTACCGACCACTCAAAGCCTCTACAATACAAGCCAACATTCACCCATTCACACACACACACACACACACACACACACACATTCATACTCTACTGCCAACCTGCTCATCAGGTTTACAGTCTTTCTAATGCTCACTCATCCATTCACACACACACAACACAACACAACACAACACATTTAGGGTTCAGTATCTTAACCAAAGGATACTGGAAGAGCAGAGGATCGAACCACCGACCTCCTGAAACACAGGACTTGTATTTTACTTGGGTATTTCCATTTAAGGCTACTTTATACTCCCATATATATTTGACACAATGGATAATATAACAAGCTTTTAAAATACAGCACATTGTTAAAGATGAAACCATAAAGCAGTGTGTAGTCGGGGTCACATTTCCGATGTCTATGAGTTGTTAACAGCTCCACCAAATAGTGATTTTTCCCTCTAAACTGTTCAAATGATCCTATATTTCAGCAAAAATCAAAGATTAGAGAAAAAGTCCAAAAACTGAAAACAGATTTGTGTATCAGAACTTTTGTTTTTTCTTCTTTCCTCTCCCGTTAATCATCTCACGACCCCTTTAGATTTATCTGCTGACCTGTCAAGGGGTCCGACCCCTAGGTTGGGAACCAGTGGACTAAACTAGCTAACTGTATATAAAGTAGTGTAAACTAGCTCCACCTCCAGCAGCTACAACAGTAACATGCTGCTCTAACACTGATGCTTCGGTATTAATAATCTAATGATGTCATATATAATAATATATCAGTCAGAGGGACCAAACCACTACTTTTACTGCAATACTTTAACTACATCAAGCTCATAAATATTGATACTGTAGTAGGATTTTTTCATGCTTGACTTAACGGAGTATTTTTTGCTTTAAGTAAAGCATCTGCCTGCTGTTGACACCGATACTCCTACAGTTGATCACACACACACACACACACACACACACATAAAGGCGAGTGTATCTGTATCTTATAAAGATGTTGCACATGTCGGTGTGATATCATACACTTATGCCGAGCATGTGGTGCGGCACTCTGAGCCACAGAGTGACTCATTCACTGCTTATAGAGGGCTGTCCCGAACCAAACCACATGCACCGGATCGGGTTTCCTTTAACGTCTACGTCTGAGACCTCAAGAGGGAACTTTGACCAGTAATTTTCGTCTGCATTGTTTTTAAGTATGATGATGATACACTCTTGGACTCTGTTGTCACGTTGCCCTGCGTCATCTATCTGCATCCCCGTCGGGATTCGGCTGGCAGGTATTTGAAAGTCAGCCGTTCCCCGGTACGTTCAGTTACTCACGTTGAGTCGGAGAAGGGGGATTCTGTGTTTTTAAGATAGATAGCTTGAAGTTGACCTGCAGGTACCGCATGTTACTGAGGTACTAACTGATTGTCTTTAAAGGGTTATGAAAGGGTTCGTCTTTGCACCCCGTGTTATCGTTAGGATTATCGGTATTGCTTTACTGAATAATAAATCAGATTATCGACGCTTCCAGAGTTCGTCGCGGCGGATAAAGCACCAGAGGAAAAGGTCAGTTAAACAATCTGTAATACCTTAAAGGATCAGTGTGGAGGATTTAGCGGCGTACAGCGCTGAGGTTGCAACTCTCTTCCTCTTCCAAAGTGGGTAGAAGAACCTACGGGAAGAACGCGAAAAGGTCCGCTCAAGATCCAGAGTTTGGTTTGTCTGTTCTGGGCTACCGTAGAAATATGGTGGCCTGAATACTATACTATATACTGTTCAGTTAGAGGCCACTAAATTCTACAAACTGGACTTTTTAATTGGGACTCTGGTTGGTTTTCCATCTCGCTACACGTCGTTTGGTCACAAACCAGCTCTGGACCAGTTTGTTTTGTAGCGGGAACGTGATCAAATACAAGGCGACTAGTTTGCTGCGACGCTGACGAGACAGATCGACAGTTGCTAGCCGCTAGCAGCTAGCCTGACCTTGCCTAACGACCAATCACTTCTTGATATCCGGGCAGATCGGCGCTTCTCCAGATCCTTCTTCCTGCGTTTATGTATCCGACCAATGAGAGGAGAGAACGTTCTCAGCAGAACGAACTCTAAAAGGTTTGAATACGTCCGACCTGGACGCATGTTTTCTACCGTACAGGGTCCGACTTCATGTCCCTTTAAGCATTTTTGAAACAGTAGCGCACATTTTAACTGCGGAGCCGCCTACAGGTCATGTGGTAGGAAAAAAATCCGATCGGATCAATAAACAGGGAATGGATCGGCAAACCGTGAACGATTGATCACCCGCTCTGTGTATTAATGAAGCCGAGCTCATGACATAGTTGTTCTTATTTGCATGTTTCTGTTGTAGCGAATTCAATTTGATCATCAGAGCTGATGATTAGTTGATTAATTGATTAGTTGCCAGCTGTTAAATTAATCGGTTGATTGTTTTAAATATTCAAATCCTAAATCCAGCCTCTTAGATGTGAATATTTTCTGTTTTTTACTCCTTTATCACTGTTGGTCAGGACAAAATAAGACATTCAAGGACGCCATCTTGACATTTTATGATACAAAACTACTAATAGATTAATCAAGATAATAATCAACAGATTAATTGATCTATTAGTTGCAGCCCGGCTGGAGACCAGAAGCCACAGCAAGCTGCTGCTGCTGCATTTAAAATCATTATTAAACCATCACAACATCTGATAAAATAAACAAAAAAAAAAAAAGAGTCGTACAATTCAAGTACAGCCACAAAATGTCTGTTAACGCAACAACGAAAGAAGCATAAATACACATCTGTGGTGGGTTTATCCAGATGTGGAAACAGATGCTTTGTTGCTGCGCTTTAACTGTATAGAAGAAACCCTTTTGTTGCTTCTAACTTTCTCTGTAATCATTGGTTTTTAAAAGTCAGTTTAGCTGATCTCACATCACAGCTGCTGTCATTAAACTGTGTTGTGATTGTAATGAATGATTTGATCTGCAGCAGCAGCAGCTCGGTAATGAAAGCTGGTCACTATCTGCAAATGCAAATGAGAACAATTCAGCTGCATTAAAACACAGATTAGTTGATCACAGAGAGAGAGAGAGCGAGGTTTAACGGACCCGCTAAGTGAAGTTTAAACAAACAAAGCAGAGCAAGCTAATCAGTGAGGTTTAGAGGCGTTTGGTAGGTGTCCAGGCTTTATGCTAAGCTATGCTAAGCTAAGCTAGCCGGCTGCTGAAGGTCATTTCATGTTAAGCGGAAAAGACACGACTGTGGCGTCAATCTTCTCATCGGACTCTCGGCAAGAAAGCAATAATTCCCATAAACACGTCGAACTATTCCTCTAATGATTCAGCCGTTTCACAGTTTAAAGAACGCTCTGCTTTGAATAATCATTCGTCTCTGATGTGGTTTTTCCCCCCCCTCACACACACACACACACACACTCACAAAGAAGTTGAGTTATCTTGTTAAAACCCTCCTTCTTCCCTCATTAAACAATCTGAATCTATTGTGATGTAAATATTTTTCATTTCTTTGTAAAGTTTAACTGCTGGGAAACAAGTGTTTGCGCAACCGGAGGCTTCGAGTTTCCACATCACACTCGTACGTGTGTGTGTATGTATGCTTCCTCGACTATTTGTGATGTCACAAATCATGCTGTTAGGCTCCGCCCCCTTTTTTTCAAAAGAAAACAGATTACTAGTGAGTTCAGAAAACTTTCTAATAGTCAGTAAATGAATGTTTCTGCACAGAGAAGCAACAAAAAACCCATATTTTTGAGTGGAAGGAGACTTTAATAACAGTTAGATAGAAACAAGCTGGTTTTTTACTTCCTTCCACCTTTTTCTTCTCTTTTCTTTTCTTTCTTCTTCTTCTTCTTCTTCTTCTTTTTTTTTAAAATCGATCTAGAGTTCAGTTCCAGGTAGGTCTAAAAAAGACTTTAACATTAGGTTTCCTGAAAGTCCTCGGTACACCGGGGAGGCAAAGAAGATCACATGGGACCATTCACAGCTGTCCATCCACCTCCAGTCTGTCACCCCTCCTCCTCCCCCATCACCCCTCTCCCCCCCTTTTGCCTCCCCCCCTCCCACCTTCGCTGGCTCTCAGACTCAGAAACATGCAGAGTGTCCTGCCAAGGAATACAAGGGCACTGCCACATGTCGCCTGTTAGCTGCTGCTCGCTCTTTTCGTTCTCTCTCTCTCTCTCTCTCTCTCTCTCTTTCTCTCTCTCACACACACACTTTAAAAAAAAAAAAAAAAAAAAAAGCACACATGCAAACAGTCAGACTCTCTCTGAGGTTCAACGTGTTGGAAAATAATCAGAGGGAGCAGCTGAGGAGAGCGTGAGATGGCTGATTTCCATCTCTTCCTCTGTTCAACAGTCGCTCTTTTCTGTCTGTGTGAAACAGAAACAGGTCGTATTGTTGTTTGGGGTAAAAAGTTCAGCCTTTTTTTTTTTTTTTTAATTTTTATTTTTGGAGAGTGTTTTACACAGAGTCTATAAATAGCAGCCGAGAAGGAGGGAGAGAGAGGGTTCGTGAGTTTGGGTGGAGTTTTTTTTTTTTTTTGCTGTCATCCTGGAGGAGATCAAGCTCCGTCTTTTAAATCACACACACACACACACACACACGCAGGGGTTTTCATTGTTTTAATGCGACGGCTTCACTAAAAAGAAAAAGAAAAAAAAAAGGAAAAAAATCCCCCGTTTTACTACAACATGCTGAGTGTGCTCGTCTGTGTGAGAGCTCTAAATTTAAACCGTGTTGATCCTTGTCCTGTTTTCCTGAAGCGAGGAAAGGCAGCATGACTCAGGCGCTAGATATTCATGTAATGCTCTCCGGCTGGCATGTCGCTGCTTGTGTGCAGACGATTTCTTTCTTTCTCTTTTTTTTTTTTTTGATACTATCACGTCGCTCCATTTAATCAAAGTGTTTAGTTTTTTGTTGTGACAAAACACATCAATTATGGTTAAAAAAAAAAAAAAAAGCTTGTACATTCCTACTGTATAAAACAAACAAGCAGAGAATAACAGAGGAGGAGGAGCAGGCTTCGCTGTGTTTATCAAGGCTGCAACTAATCAATATTATCATGATTATTTTATGGATTAATTGAGAAATTAGGTCTATAAAAGTGTATAAAACAGTCAGAAAACAGTGAAAAAATGTTCCCAGACCAACAGTATGAAGCAGCAAATAAGCAACACCATATAATTTAGTTATTTAATTGTACAATAATCATCTGAAATAACTAATTTATAGATAATAAAGTCATACAGTATTTGCATTTTCACTACAAAGAGCCTTTTCACCTCTCTGTATGACTGATGCTTGATCCTTTTCAGGCTCAGACAACCCCAACCAGAGGAGGAAGAAGTATTCACATCCTTTACTACAAATTAAAAGTACCAATACAACAATGTAAAAAATACTGAATCCACAAGTCCTGCATGAAAAATCCTACAACAGTAAAAGTACATCAGTATAATGAGCGTGATGTAGTTAAAGTATTGCAGTAAAAGTAGTGGTTTGGTCCCTCTGACTGATATATTATTATATATGACATCATTAGATTATTAATACTGAAGCATCAGTGTTAGAGCAGCATGTTACTGTTGTAGCTGCTGGAGGTGGAGCTAGTTTACACTACTTTATACACAGTTAGCTAGTTTAGTCCACTGGTTCCCAACCTAGGGGTCGGGGCCCCTCCGAAGGGTCAGCAGATAAATCTGAGGGGTCGTTAGATGATTAATGAGAGAGGAAAGAAGAAAAAACAAAGTTCTGATTCACAAATCTGTTTTCAGCTTTTGGATTTTTTCTCTAATCTTTGATTTTTGCTGAAATGTGACGTTTCTGAAGGTCTTATCAGTCTGCAGCAGCTTCTCCTCTGAATCCTGCAGGTTGTTGTTATTCAGATGCTGAGATCTACTTTCTACTCACTGTTACTGTTTACAAGAGAAAAGAAGAAGAAACAAAGTTCTGATATCTTTGATTTTTGCTGAAATATTGGATCATTTGAACATTTATTGAAATGAAAGCATGTGAGAAGTTTAGAGGGAAAAATCACTATTTGGTGGAGCTGTTAACAACTCATAGACATGTGAAATGTGACCCGACTACACACTGCTGTTTGGTTTCATCTTTAACAATGTGTTGTATTTTAAAAGCTTGTTTATTCTAATGTAAATCATTTTAATGACGATGAAGAGATGAAACAAAAGGATCATTTGAACATTTAATCTGTATCAACAGTCATTTTCTTCCCCTTTTTATTCGGAGAACAACACCTCCGTCATCTTCTTACATCTCCTCGAATCCTGAATTTATTCTCCATTTCATCCTCCGGCTGGCCCGAACGCTGGCACTTCCTGAAAGAAAGCACGCTGTGACGACGGCAGAGAGCTGCCAAGAAAACCTGCCGTGTGTGTTTGTGTTTGTGTGCGTCTGTCTCAGCGTGTGTGAACATCCAGTTAACACTGCGACCCAAGCTCCTTAAGCTCCACTTTAGGAGCAAGACACAGGTCACATGGCACACACACACACACATAAACACACACACACATTGACGCACGCTGCATGCACCGACAGTCCTGCACAGGTCGATCTTTAATCTACCTTTTTACAGTACAACACAGACAGTGTTTCCCCACTCGTCCTGTGTTTCCTGCCCTCTGGCACACAAGAGATTAACAAGATAATCGGGAGATAACGATATCCTCGGGAAGTGTAAGTCACACTGGATGATATCAATATGTGTTTCATGTCCGTGCGCTCAGATTTGACTTGAGTTATGACTCCGAGAAGGATTTCTGACTCTAATTCGCCTTAATTCATGTCCTGTTACAGACCAGATCCTGTCGTTTCTCCACCGTTTGGAAGCAAGAGTTCAATTACGATGAAACACAGAGGGTATTTAGTTATTTACTGTGTCGTGTACGTACATGTGTGGAGCCCACATGGACCTACAAAGACACCAGATTACAGCTGGAGTGGTGAAACATTTGTCAGACAGACAAGAACAAAGTCTTTTACATTACAAACAAACCACCTTTGTTTTCCTCTAAAATTAGCCACAAGAAAAGGTTTCCATCCTGAAGCACAGCTCTTCTCTTCTCTATGATGCAGAAGAAATCATCAGAAATGAAGGAACGTTAGACAATAAATGGTGTAAATCCAGTAAATCATCACCACCTCCCCCCCTGAGATCCTGTCCGAGTGAAGCTATAGACAACAGGAGTATAAGAGGATGCAGAAATATTGATCACACATAAAGCAACTATATAATTATCATCATCAGCGTTTTAGATTGGTTCCCTATAAGCCTCGCTTGCCACCTGTTTTGATCTCCCGGGAAAACGAAGGCTCGATTTATGGCACAAAGGAAGTGTGTCGACCGTTGCGCAACCAAAAGAGGAAGAGGGTGGCGCTTTCGTTTTCCCCCCCGCTAGCTATCGGCAGCTGTTATCTCATAATAATTTATCTTTCTGTTGTCTTATTGCTATATTTATTAAAAGTGGAATATTTAAAATGTGGTGACGCTACGTTTTAGTTGCATCCAATAAACTAACTGAATGAATTTGGCTTTCTTTCGCTTAGCTAACGTTAGCTAACACAAACATGCTACCAACCTGGTTTGCTTTTCTCAACACATACGAAATCCTTTCTGTCTGCTTTCATGTCTCCGTTATAAACTAAATGAACGAACAAACTCACTTTTTTCTCCTCATGTTCTCCTCATGTCTCTAATGAATTTTTGATGTAATAACGTTACTCAGATCAGATCTTATTAGCTTAGCTAGCTTTTGCCTGAATCCCGAAACTCAACACTAAATTTGTGACAATTACACAGTCAATCTCTCCAGTGAACAAGCTTCATTCTTCTTCTCTCTTATTTTTAAAGTGCAGTGGATCAAAGTGGTGTTGAAAGCGAAACGCTCCGAGGGAAGGGGAGGGGGGAGTTAATGGACGTGTTTATAGTTTGGGGTGAAGGTTAAACGGTCAACTAGGGTGACCTTTTTTTTTCCTTTAAAAAAAAAAAAAAAGTGTTTGTGTTTACTGGTGTTTCCACGTGGTCACTAATTCATCATGCACTTTAGTCATACACACATGATATGTGAGCTGCAAACACCATGACTGAAAGCTGGAGCTGACGTGGAAGTTCCTTTAAAGAAAGATTCTGGTTTATTACAACTTATTTTTAATAGTTTTTAACCACCGTTTCTACTAGTTATGATAATATTATACTTAAAATAACTGCTGAGACTGAGGAACACAGTGACACAGTGACATCACTACAGGGTTATTAGTTAATGATTATTTTTTATTATCAATTTATCTACCAATTATTTCTTCTTTTTTTTAACCAATTAATCATGAAATGTCAAAAAAGTGGTAACTGTGGGACAACAGAGTCCCAGGTAACTTCTTCAAATGTCTTGTTTTGTCCAACAAACAGTCCAAAATCTAAAAGGTATTAGATTAACGTTTATATTAAACAGATAAACATCTTGAACCAACACATTTTTAACGTTTTTTACTTGAAAAATGACTTCAACCATGAGTTGATTGGCAAAATAGTTGTCTAGTAAGTTTCTTTCACCCAATTTTTATGTTTTTTTTACAACTTCTCAACTTTGTACTGAAGTCCTTTGAGAAATTTACAGTTTAGTACAAAGTTAAGAAGTTCTGACATGTAGCACAACAAGCTAACGAAGCGTTCCCGCGCATGCTCAGTGGCGTCTACCTTACACAGAACTACTCTCCGGAGACTGAAAATGTGATCGCTGTTTTGTGTTACTCTACAAGACATTATCATATAGTTATTTTCACATCTTCTACTTCCCGTGTTGAGTTTGATTGAAAGAGAAATGAAGGTCGGGTACGTTAGCCGAGGTGTTTCCCGCTGTCTCGCCTCCGTCTTGGCTCCACCCGGAGAGGAAGTTTTTGCTGGTTAGATACCGGCGAGGTGGTTAAGATAAAAATAAATAAATAAAAAAAAAATCCAGGCTTCAGATGTGGTTTCATAAAACTACAGATGTGTTTTTTTTATGCAGTGTGTGTGTGTGTGTGTGTGTGATAGAGCCAAACATATAAAGTCATCAGTCTTTATTATTTGCATTCTGACATGTCTGGTTGTTTAACTTCCTCCTGAGGTTACAGAACAACTCCCCCTCCTCCCTTCTACCCTCTCTCCCCCCCCTCTACTCCCACCCCTGAGGAAGCTCATGGGTGTGTCAGGAGGATGCAGTGGTGAATGGAAGCGCATGGAAACAGACAATATGTTGCCTGTCTGTGCGTGTATGGCGGTTAAACTCTGTAATATAGCATGACATGATACCCACACGCAATCCATTTTCAGTAATTGGACGTGGTGTTCATACATGTTTCTGTTTGAGGCTCTGATTTGCTACCTTTTGTTGTTTTTCATTGCCCGTGAAAATGGTTCGATGTTGACAGCTTTTCAGTTTAATACAGAATCTTAAAACCAGTTTATCCTCTTCCTGTTATCCATGTGAGGGCATGTGTGTGTATGTTGTGTGTGTTGTAGGAGTTAATGGCCTGGGAATAATTAATTTTTCTGATGATTATGTCTTCTCTTTTTTTTTTTTTTTTCCTACGCAGGAGCCAGCAGTTTGGGATTGAAAAGTGAAAAACCGTGAGGACCTGAAAGTCAATCAAAGGAGCCAGAAGAAAAGACGATTGTGAGAAAAAAAGAGAGAGAGAGAGGGGAAAAACAACGAAAAAACAACGAAGATGGGGAGAAAAAAGATTCAGATAGCGCGGATTATGGATGAGCGCAACAGACATGTAAGCATACATGAGACTTGAAGGAATAGCTCAACGTCTTCTTCGCTTTCTTGCGAGAGTTATGAATAGTTGATGTGACTCTGTTCATTTATTATGAAAAGTTTGATCATATCAGTTTGTTCAGAAACGGCTCTAACCTCTACAAAGTCCAGAGGTTGTGACGTGTAGCACAACAAGCTAACGAAGCTCTAAACAGAACCACGTTCCCGCACATGCTCAGTAGCGTCCGCCTTACACAGAACTACTCTCTGGAGACTGAAAACATGATGCCGTTATGAGACTTTGGAGCCGTTTGTAAACAAACTAACGTGACCAAACTCTTCAAAAACAATATAAAAATAGCTCTGGTTATACTGTCTTCTCTCCTGTGAGATAAAAGAGGTCAGAGTACTGTTTTAAAGACCAGAAACAGGGGAAAACAGCTAGCCTGGCTCTCTCCAAAGATCACAAAATATGTCCGACATTACCTCTGAAGCTCAGGATAACATGATATGTTTTGTTTTTTTGTTAATTTGTTCAAAAATGAAAGTGAAATAATGTCAATCAGTGTTTTCATAGGTGTTTATTTGACCTTTAGAGATGCTAGTAGGTGGCTTTGGAGAGCTGTTTCCTGCCTTCATGCTAAGCTAACCGACTAGTTGCTGTACCTTTATATTTACCGACGAGACATGAGAGTGGAATCTTTTTTTTTTTTTTAAATCTAATTCCCAGCAAGATTATGAATAAGAATATTTCCCCAAAATGTTGAACTGTTCTTTTAAACACACACATTCATTCACTGTGTCTCTCTGCCTCACACCCAAACACAATAACAGACACATACAGACACACTATAGTTCCTCAAACTGCTGATATTGTGTCATATGATCCCTGATAGTCATGACTCTGATTGTTTGTGAGTCTGTTTTTAAAAAAAAAAAAAAAAAAGAAAAGACGCCTTGTTATTAACCTGTTCAATGCAAAAGATATGAGAACTGAGAAATGAGACTTTTTTTTGTCAATGGGGCCTTTTGCATGTGTTCACTGTCACACACAAACACACACACACATCAACTCCTGGCTGGGGGAGCGGTTTGTCTTTTCCTGTTATGACAGGAAATGCAGGCACATATGCTTCCTGACCCCGGCAGCAGGGCAGGACTGACCCTGGACTGTGTGATGGCATGCTGATATGTGTGTGTATGTGTGTGTGTGTGTTTAAACTACATAGAGACATAGACAGCAGGTTTTATCTTTTAACGTTTTAGCTCCTTAGCTTGTATGAAGAAAAACTGCAGATTACTACAACTTAGGGTTTATTTTATTTAATAGATAACAGAAGTAAACAGTAAAATTATGACTCAAACTGTCTGTTGTAAACATCCATCACAGCCTTAATATAGTTGTGCAAACACAGTTTTCCTGTGTAATGACTACTGGTTATTTTCATTTTCAATTAATGTGTTGATTGTTTTCTTGATTAAATTTGTTGTTTGGGCCATAAAATGTAAGAAAATGGTGAAAAAGTGTTGATCGCTGGTTCCCAAAACACAAGGTGACGTCCTAAAATGTCTTGTTTTTTATCCACAACTCAAATATATTCAGTTTACTGTCATAGAGGACTAAAGAAAGTAGAAAATATTCATATTTAAGAAGCTGGAATCAGAGAAACAATTAATATTTGGCAGCTAATCAACTAATCGACCAATAATTGCAGTTCTGGACAGATTATTACCGATATTTCAGGCGTTCACTTTCAGTTTAATCACAAAAAAAGGCAGTTAGGATCATTTTAATGAACATTTAGATGGTTTATGATCTCCTGGTCATGTTACAACATGCTAGCGGCTCTGCAGGAATAAATATACACTTATATTAATGTGCTACAAGCTAAATGCTAACGTCGCCTCGCTAACACACTCACAGCGACAAAGCTAACATGCTAACGTTTACCAAGTATGTTTTTAGAGCTGCGATGATTAGTCGATTAATTGATTAGTTTATGTTGGCAGAAAATTAACTATTTAGTTACAGTACGTAAAGCAGTACAGCTGAGGCTGACGCTAATGTTGTTAGCTTTGCAGGCATTTGGTCACAAACCAAAGAACAGCAACAGTTTGTGGCAGCAAGTCAGCTAAAATATACAATATCAGCCATAAACTATCAATAATGGTCTGTACAGTAAGACTAACTTTGTATGACTGACAAAGCAGCTTTTAAAAATCCACCAGTAAATTAATTTTTGTGTCTTTTCTCCCTCTCTTTACCTTCTTCTTTTGTCCAGGTGACGTTCACCAAGCGCAAGTTCGGTCTGATGAAGAAAGCGTACGAGCTGAGCGTGCTGTGCGACTGCGAGATCGCCCTCATCATCTTCAACAGCACCAACAAGCTGTTTCAGTACGCCAGCACCGACATGGACAAAGTTCTGCTCAAATACACAGAATACAACGAGCCCCACGAGAGCAGGACCAACTCCGACATCGTGGACGTGAGTAGCACAAACTGTACATGAATATAAGTTTGAGTTTCTCGGATCGTTAACTGAACAAACTACCTTGTAACTTGTACGTGTTTAATCAAAATAACTGCCCTTAAACAGAGCTTTTACTTGAGCAAAAAAAGCAATAAAGTCCTTCACTCATAGTCTTAATTGAGTAAAACTGGTAAAAGTACTTATTATGCAAAAAAAAAGAACAGCATTTCTTCTGTTTGAGAAGCTGAAACAAGCTAACGTTTAGCATTTTTGCTAAAAAGAAAGCAACTAAAGCAATTATTGGTCGGACTGCAACTAACAATCAAATAGTTGATTAATTTGACAATTATTATTATTATCAATTATTATTCATTAATGGTTTATAATTATCTTCATAATATCTTTATATTAAACTAAATATCTAAATATCTTTTTGGGATTTTTGGACTGCTGATTGGACAAAAACAACTTTAATATGTCAAATTGGGCTTTTGGGAAGATGAATCTATTAACAGAAAAATAATTAGCATAACAATAAGTGACAATTATTGATAACAATTATTTTCCTTATTGTTTAATTTGTTTAGTAATTTGTTTCCCAAAGCCCAAGACGACGTCCTAAATTACTTTTTTTGTCCAACAACCCAAAGATGTTCAGTTTATTGTCACAGAGACTAAAACAAAACAGAAAATATTCACCTTTTAAGAAGCTGGAAAACTTTTTAAAAAACTGCTAAAAATGATTAATTGATTATCAGCTTAGTTTTCTGTTAAATCGACTAATGATTGCAGCTCCAGAAAGAATGTGAGAAGTTGGATTTGGGGCCACACCTCTGTGTTTGTTTGTGTTTGTGACTGCATTGTACCAGCACAGAGCAATACAGTATGTACTAGCCGGCAGCTTGTTCTGCCTTGACTTATGTAATAGTGTTAGGAGAACACAATAGCAAGTGTGTGTGTGTGTGTGTGTGTGTCTGTGTGTGTGACTCACACGCACACAAACACACTGTGGATATTGGCTAAGCACACCATGTCACCAAGGTCAAACTTAAGCTGTCAAAAGTCAAACTCCAGGCAGTCAGGTGCTGTAACACTGGCAGGGAAAATAATCAGCAGTAGGTGTTTTCATTCCTGCTGTTCCTCCTGCTCCTGCTTTCATGTAAAAAACAGGTTTCAATTGTCTAACAGAGGTTTAATATGTTTGTATTTGGAGAATCTAATAATTGTTTTAGTCATTTTTTTTAAGAATAAAATTCTCTGATTCCAGCTTCTTAAATGTGAATAATTTCTGGGTTTTTTTTAGTCTTCTGTGACTGTAAACTGAATATATTTGAGTTGTGGACAAAACAAGACATTTGATATTCAAACACAAGGTTTTTGGCACCATTTTTTTGACATTTCATAGACTAAACAAATCGAGAAAATATGAAAATAAGCATTAGTTGCAGCCCTAGCTTTAAGCTAACTGTGGTACAATACATCAAACTGTGACATTCATGTTTAATATTGTACAATCTATAAACAAAATAAGTATAATAGAGTAAACGAGGGTTGCAATTAATTATTATTCTCTTGATGAATTGTGTTTATGAAAGGTGAGAACATGCCAGAATAATCAGAGGTTGTGTAGCCGTCGTCTTCCACGGACAGGAAGTCTGGGAGACGACGTTGGCGTCTGAATCGACGACAGACTGTCTGATTTCACGTTAAAGGATCTTCTAGTTCAAACAGCCTGTTGTGCACTTTACTCTACTGTAGTCTGCTCGGGGTGGGGCGGGGGGGGGGCGACGACACCAACAGACTTCATAAACTGATTAGGAAGGTCGAGCTCCGCAATCGGCTGCCAAAACCAGACACCTTTGAAGTTGCAGTGGAGACGAGGACACAGGACTGTTACCCATTACCCCCCCTCCTCCTCCTCCTCCTCCTCCTCCTCCTCCTCCTCCTCCACCCCGACCACCGTCTCTGCTCCAACACACCTGGTTCACATGAATGACTCGTTATGAGCAGGCATGATCATTTGAATCAGGTGTGTCGGAGCAGGGAAACATACGGGAGGCTACTCCAGGACTGAAAACCGCTGATCTTAACAGGCTGGGTTCGGCTTCTCTGTTGCAAGGATCGATACAGGAAGTCTTTCCCGTCCCTCACCTCTCTCGGCTTTTATAGTTTCTGTCTCAACCGAACTCCGGCTCATCTTTGCACGCTTCAAAAATGGTGAAAAACGTTTGATCACTGCTTCCCCAAAACCCCAAAATGTGCCAAATAACAAAAATATCCAGTTTACCATCATAGAAAACCATAAAAACCATAAAACAATGAACAATCAATAAAAATATCACACATAATACACTTACAGACACCTTGAAACTAAAATAAAAACATAAATCAGGAGCGTCGTGTTAGAAGGAGGAGATAATGATGATTCGTGTTCCTCGTGTGCACATGTACATACAGTACGTGTGTCTCTGTGTGTGTGTGTGTGTGTGTGCTTCTGGGCTTTTCCCTCCCCGCGAGGCCCACCACATGGCCTCTTGGCCGACCCCGTCAGAACCAGGCTTACTCGCTCTGTAATCCCCTGTAATCTGCCACAATCCTGTTTAGCTCGTTACTATAATCTGTGCAGGCAGCCTCTCATCTCTGCAGCGGATCCGCACAATCTGAACTAGCCGGGGTTATTTACTGCTGCTGCTGCTGTCGCTGCGTCTGACTCCACTTTAACCTCTGTACGACATTTCCTCCCTTCGCTGCTGCTCTCCTGCTTCCTTTTTCCTGCCCGCTCAGATCATTCTTCTTCTTCTTTTTTGTTTTTTTTTTTTGTCTCATCCAGCAGCAAACAGGAGGAGGGAAAGTCTGCTGTTTGCTTTGGATAGAGCGCAGCCATTAACAGTTTTTATGTTGAATAAAAGTTGCAAGACGCTAATTATTATAATTTACATGATTAGGATTGTTTTGACAAGCTGTCCTGAGCAGATCCTAATTAAAATATTCCAGTATGCACATATCTTAACCCCTGTAGTCTAACACTTCCCCTGTTTACAGTCTAAATGCTAAGCTAAGCTAACTACGTCCTGAGTCCATACTGAACACAAACACACACACAAGATTGATATCAGTCTCATCTTACAGTCAGAAAGAAAGAGAATGTGTCCCAAAATGTTAAACTATTCCTTTAAAATCAACAGTACCAAGGAAAGTTTGGAGTTCATGCTAGCTACAGCGCTAATATGTAGCTCTAAAATGGTCAACAATGTGGTTCACTGTTTCAGAAGCCCTAAAGAGACGTCTTCAAACATCCCAAACAACAGTCCACTTCCAAAAAAATATTCAGTTTACTGTCTTAGCAAACTAAAAATGTTAAACTATTCCTTTAATATTAATAGTACCGAGGAAAGTTTGGAGTTCATGCTAGCTACAGCGCTAATATGTAGCTACTGCTAGCAGGCCTTCAACAACTGATCAATTTCTCGATTTATTTGTTTTGTTCAACAAAATATTAGAAAATAGTTAAAAATGTCAGTCACACTTTCCTAAAAGGCCAAGTTGCTTCTTCTGTCTGTTAAAAGTCCAAAACCAAAGAGTTATTTTCATTATCGATTCAATTTGCAGATTATTTTCTTGATTTAATCGTTTCGTCTATAAAATATCAGAAAATATTGAAAAAAAAAGGCAGTTTTAGTTTCCCAGAGTGAAAGGTGACGTCTTCGGATGTCTTTTTTTGTCCGACCTGCGGTTAAAAACCCCCCAAAGATACTCAGTTTACTGTCACGTACGACAACGAGAAAACATTAAATCAGCACATTTTAGAGGCTAAAAAGCAGCTAATCTTTAGCCACTTCTGCTTTAAACCAAAATGACTAAAACGATTATTCAGTTATCAAAATAGTTGCTGATTAGAGCTGCCAACTATATTAAACTAATCGCCAACTATTTTTTTAATTGTTTAGAGTCATTTTCTCTGATTCCAGCTTCTCAAATGTGAATATTTCCTGGTTTCTTTCGTCCTCTAACTGAGAAAACAAGACATCTGAGGACGTCATATAAGGCTTTGAGAAACATTGATTGACATTTTTCACCATTATGGACCAAACAACTAATCGATGAGTCAATTAAAAAAGAAAATAACGGTTAATCTTCTGTCAATCAAACAAAGACAAGAAGCTAAAACAAGAAGGATGTTTCACCCTTTTTTTTAATCAGTTATCAAACTATTTTGCTGATTGCTTTTCCGTTCGTCTGTTAAATCAGTTATTTAGCTCTTAAACTCGGGCCGTTTCTCATGCAGTGGTGGTGATGGTGGTGGTGGTGGAGAAAATGGAGAAGGGCTGCTGCAAAGTGTGTGATAGTAGCTGTGAAAAGACTGTGCAGCAATGAAATATCAGCCAGGCAGGAATTTAGTAGAAGAGAGGCTCCTTTGTTTTGGTCATCTTTTTTTTTTCTCTCTCTCTCTCTCATGTGGCGGGTTGGCATGTGCTTGTGTATATGTGTGTGTGTGTGTGTGTGTGTGTCTGTACAGGCTACAGGCCAGATAAGTATCAGCTTATTGTATTGCGTTCATTTAGCCTGGGAACCTTGTTTCTAAATATAAATCTGAGGAGTTCTGCATTCCTCACTTTTACTCTGCTAACCTTGTTTTGCTTCGGCCCTGCTCTCTCTCTCCCTCTCTCTCTCTCTCTCTCTCTCTCTCGCTGTGTGCATGTGTGTGTGTGTGTGTGTGTTCAAACTGTGGCTCTGTGCTGTTTCAGATTAGAAACAGATGAAGTTTTCAATAAAGCACAAGCACGCACACACACACACTCACACACAGAGAGAGAGAGAGAGGGAGTCAGTGACGCTCACATGCTCACAGAGTAAATCCAGTTCCTTTGTGTTGGCTGCGATCCCTCCCTGCTAAATGGCTGGAAACCGGTAGTGGTCTAAAAATAGTCCAGGACACAGCTAAGAATAGCAATGATGGGCTGTGAGTATGTGAGTATGTGAGTGTGTGTGTGTGTGTGTGTGAGCCACTGAAGGAAAATAAAGAAAAGGAAGAGAAGCAAACTTGAGGCTGAGTAACCAAGACTTCATTCCCCACAGCCTCCCCCCTCTTCCCTATTTCATTTTTCCCCTCTGACTCGTCATTTTTAAGCAATAGAGATTTTTTTTTTTTTTTTTTTAAAGTGACGCTGTCCTTAAACTCTTTCACAGTTCCTTTTTGTGTCCAGAAGTTTTTAAAACAAACAAAGATATAACAAGGTGTTAATTTGTGAGTTTTTAAAAAAGGTGCCAGAAGCTGTTTTCCTTAGCGTTTCCAGTCTTTTTCATGCTAAGCTAAGCTAAGTTAGCTGACAGCTGGCAGCGGCGCCGTATTATATCACATCTAACTCTTGGCAAGAAAGCGAACGAGTGTACTTCCCAAAATGTTTTTTAGAAGAGGAACATATTCTGCACATTTCCAGGTCTATATTTATATTCTGGGGCTCTGCTTGAATATTTTTGCATGACTAACAGTTAAAAAACTTCTTATTTATCTTCTGCTGGTCCGTTATGCTGCCCCTCAGTTCAGCCTCTGTCTGAAACAGGCTGTTTTTTTTAGCCCCGCCCTCACCGATGAGCCCTCTCCGTTCCGATTGGACAGCTTCAGGAAGCTGCGGAGGCTACGTAAACAAACTAAAGTAGCAGTATTTCACTTTTATCTCCCCCCTTTTGCTCCGAATGTCAACTTCTCATGTTTGGAGCCTGAATCAGATGTGAAATATGAGAGTGAACAACACATGGGAAAAAGCTTAGCATTAACATTAGCAACCGAGGCCACTGAACAGACGGCCGTTTATGGTCATGCTCATGTCTGCAAGTTAGGAAAAAAAAAAAAAAAAAAAAAAAAAAAGCCTCCCTTCCAAAGTGTTCAGGGCAGGTTGAAGCCCTGACTTTTGACTTGCAGGCAGCCTTTCTACCATACAGTTCACCTCAAGTTCCTCAGAACAGGATATAAATAACAGAAAAACCCCCCGCCCTGATATATCATCAGCTTTTAAGCTGATGTGTTATTTTACACATCCAGCAGTCACGGAGCAACATTATCATTCATTTGGAGTCGTGTTTCTGTCCACCTGGTGAATATAAATCCAATAATCTCTCTCTTATAGCTTCTGTTTCTGCTCTCTACCAACTCCTGAAGGGAAATATCTGGCTCTTTAGCTGCTAAATGCTCCACTATGTTCACCAGCTAGTCTACAGATAACTGTTTGGTGCTGTGCAGGTTAGTGTACGGCGGCTTTTTACAGCTTTTTCTCTGAAAATGACACTCTGAGAGCAGCTGAGAGTGAACCAGAACAGATAAAACACATAAACAACGAGGCTGAAACTCACTTATAAAGCTCCGTAAAGCTGAGAGGAGCTGCAGAGTCGCTGAGACATTTGAGTTGATTCGTACAATATGAGCAGAAAACTTCTGCTCTGTTTCGTGTGAGTCCGTTCAGCTCGGTCGGCGACGCTCTTTGAGGTGTAAACGGAAGGTTTGATGCTTTCGCCACAACTTTCATGAGACGAGATCATCCGTATCATCGGATCGAAAACTATTTTTATAGACCGAGCAGATGAGTCGATAATGGAAATAATCTTTTAATTTGCAGCGTTTAAAAACAAAATCTGTTGCATTGTTTCATGAGGACACGTCACTATGTTCTCACATGAGGCTCGTTTGTTTCTATTTTTTGCTGTTATTAGTACACAGCTCTGAAATTATTAGGAAATTACAGGAAGAGAAAAGGATTTCGTACATCATGTGGGTTTAGTTCCTTCTCTAAGTTTGGATAAAAGATCCATCTGCTGCCTGAGCGGTAGTAGTGGGATGGTGTTAAAGCTGCATGTCATGTTCCTTGGCACACACACACACACACACACACACACACACACAAACTGGAGAACACATGTACTCATAGCATCATCTGAAGTGGAAGTGGTGGAGGAGGAAGGACGAGAAGACCACCCACGAAAAAAAATACAAGAGCGGTGAAAGAAGCTGAAACTGAAGGAAAAAAAAAAAATCGATGGAAAGAAAAGCAGTGAGGTTAGAGGTGTGGATGGATTTAGGAGCAAGAGGAGGAGGAAGGGGTGAAGGGGAGAGGAGGAGGAAGGGGGAGGGAGGGGTGTTGGTATGATATTACAGCATCCATCGCTCCACCTGTCCTTCAGGAAGCTGTTCAAGCCACCTGTCACACACACATACACACACACACCCTGACACACACACATTCCTGAGAAGCGGCGGAGAAACTTAACATTACTAAAGATTTTCTTTATTGTCGTTTCTAGGCGCTCGCGAAACAAAATCTCGTCCAGGAGGGGCACTGACAGGAGTATTAATCCCTAACATACATGTGTTTGATTGGTGGGAGGAAACTGGAGACACAAACACGGAGAGAACACGCAAAGCTTCTCGCTCGCTGCGAGGCCAACAGAGATAAACACTGAGTCGTATATTTTATTTATTTTTACTGGAGTATTTCTATTTCTATTTATGCTGCTCACTCCACAACATTTCAGAAGAAAAGGTGCTATTTTCTAATCTACATTTACCTGACGAGTCTGTTTGCCTGTTGAGAGACGCCATGAGAGCCGCTGAGAGTCAACCAAAACAGTAAATTTGCAGATAAACAATGAGCTGAAACTCGACTATAAAGCTCATCAAATTCATTAAATCTGTGCATTTTTTTTGTCTAATTCTTCTGTGCTTAAGTAAAATGTTTCAATGCAGTGACTTTAAATTGTAATGAAGTATTTTTATAGTTGCGGTTTTGCTATTTTTACTGAAGTTAATTAACTGGATTCTTCTCCCACCTCCGTTCCTGGCTTCATCGAGGTTACCCAGTCGAGCTTTTTTTTTTTTTTTTTTATTGAAAAAGGAAGCAGTGAGTGGGTGTACAGTAGTAATGTGCATGTGTGTGTGTGTGTGTGTGTGACGATGGGAGTGACGAGAACCGCTGCGAGCAAAAAATAGCCTTCTACGGCCATCCATCCTGCAGCCAGGCTAGCATTGGTGGTAACTGCCTCACCCTCATACCCCCCCTCACCCCTCCGCCTCCTCCTCCTCCTCTCACCACACACCCTCCCCAACCCTCCTCTGAAGCAAAACAGGTGGACATGACTGGGATGAGTGGGATAGCTGAGCCCTGTGTGTGTGTGTGATACTGTTGCAGTGACAGACTGGACTAATGGGCTGTGAAGTGCTGAAGCAGACCACCGAGAGCCAAACCGCATACTGTACAAGACACACACCACACCATCATCATCATCCGATACCTACATGAGAGGGAGAGAGACAGGTTGCACAACACGGCCGCCCAATATCAGCAATGGTTCGACTTCGATTTGGATAAATAATGAGTAATATTTGCATAAAGTGCTTCTCAGTTTCTTCACCATTCAACAAGGGAGCACAGCTTATTAGCTTATTAGCATTATTAGCTGAGTTGTAAACACATTTACTGGCTGTAAAACTATGGACCAGTTGGCAAAAATATGGACGTAGTTACCATGACGTCACCCGTTCGTTTCTGAAGAGTGGTTTGGAAGCTCAAAGTTAGCCGCACTGGCCGTCGCCATCTTGGCAGTGCGTGACGCTGCCTAACTCAGAGCCAATCAGAAATGGGCAAAGAGGTGGAGGCGAATGGCTGAAACAAGCTACCTAGGTGGCTGACCTGTCACTCATTATGCATAACTTCACAGCTTAATTAAATTTAAATGTTTGAGCTATAAAAAAATTCACCTTCATACAGTCGGCTGAACGGGGAAATTAGCTTTAGAGACCAATATTTTATGTAGCAGGCTGTAAACATGTTTATTTCTGCTGTGAAGTTGGGTGTTTTAACTTGGAGGTCTATGGGGATTGACCAAGCGGCAACCTCTGGGGCTGTACAATGAAGCCAATGCAGAAGTGCCAAAAACTGCAGTTCCTCAAACGGCCACTTGAGGCTGGCTACAAAAACGAGACCTCTACATTAAAACACCAAACTTCACAGCAGAAATAAACATGTTTACAGCTTAGTACAGAAAACGGTTTTGGTCTCTAAAGCTAATTTCTCCTTTCATGTCGACTGTACGAGGGGTGAATGTTTTTATAACTCACCCGTTTAAATTTTACTACGCTGTAAAGTTCTGCATAACACTACTTTGAGTGACAGGTCCGCCAGCTACTAGGTGGCTTGTTTCAGCCCTTCGGCCCCGCCTCTTTGCTCCTTTTTTGATTGGCTAGGAGTTAAGTAGCGTCACGCACTGCCAAGATGGCGACGGCTAATTTTGAGCTTCAAAACCGCTCAGGTGATGTCACGGTAACAACGTCCATGTTTTTATACAGTCTATGGGGATTGACTCGCTTTTGGAGCCTCGTTCAAGGAACTGCAGTTTTTGGCACTTCCGCATTGGCTTCATTTTTCAGCCCAACCAAGTTGCCGTTTGGTTCAAACAGAACGTAAAGTCACCCAAAAAGTCATCGAAAAGATTTCAAATAGATAAATTTTCACCATGACGGAGAAAAAAAACACAAAGCTGCGTCCGCCGAGTTAAAAATGTCTCAACTCGAGCGACAAATTTGCGCCGGGCTTTATAGAGATCAATAAATGTACAGAGACGAGAGCAGACTGGAGGGAAATAACAGAGTCAGGAGCTCACCTGAACGCAAACACACAGAAACTCTCCCACAGACACGATGGGTACGTAAACACGCTAGCTTCTGACTAACGTACGGTTGACATTTCGCCTATTTGGAGGGCGAATAAACACAAACGGTCCAGCAGGCGAACGACGCAGTCTGAACACAGCTTAACTCGATCTATCCTTCTCACAGATCTGCGTCACGTCACGGTTTTTACGGGATTCAAGGCTGCTAACATAGCAGCTAGCATCTATGCTACATTCTTGTTCACGTTGCATTAGCTCAGTTTCCACCATAAAGTAGACGTTTTACACATCATGCAGCTTTAATTGTTTTTATTTATTTGTTTACTGAGAAAACGTGAGAATGCACACATCTGTCATTTTTTTACATTTTTAAGAATCGATGTTGGATCAGTTTTTACCCAGCTCTGCACAACACTGGTTTCAGAAGAGGAGGAGACACAGTCCGCCCCCTGTTTTAAGAGTAAAAAACACCAATGATGACGTACCCGAATGTGAAATGTGACCATGCATATGAATGTCTTTCCAGAGAGGAAAACTCCCCAAAAGCTTCTTGTGAAAATGTCAGAAACACTCGAGTTGATACGGAAACAGAGCAGAAGGTCTTTTGAAGTCAGTAAACTGATGGTGATGATTTCTGACATGGTTGTGTTTAGACGTCTCTGGTGTGAACCGCGTTATAAATACATATAAAAAAAAAAGGATCTAAGATCTTTTTTGTTAAGGTCTTCCTGATTACCACGTGTCCGTGTTGACGTCAGGAGTGTGATGTAGCGAGGCGAGGAAGAAAAAAAAAAAGGGGGGGAGAGAGAGAAGGCATTTTAGTAAACTGGAATAAAAAAAATATAGATTTAAAACATATGTTTACCTCCAAAAAAAACATCCAGAGAAGACATGAGGTGTGTCTGCAGGGCTTCCTATTCAGGCTGCATGAGCCGAGCATCCTGTTTGTAGCCTGAGAGGCCAAACTCAGGGCAAAAAAAAAAAAAGAGTCTCCTGAACACTCATTACTGCTTAAAATTTATTGCTGCGAGTCCACAGTAACAACTAAAGGAGACTCAGATGGGGAATATTAACCTTTTTTTATCAACTCACATCCTCTTTTATTTGGATTTTTCTGGCTGGACACACACAGAAATCCAACCTGAAACACGTCCTCATTAACTTTTATGTATTTTTAAACACATAAAAACGACAAAAAGTCAAGAGAAAAACATTTCTGACTTCATGTAATCCTCCTTCTCCCTCTCAGACTCGAGTGTGATGTGACTTTTCACCGCCGTCTGACTCATTGTAAATCAGGGTAAATGCTAGACTGGGATGGGCCGGTTAAGGTTAGAGTACAAATCTTGCGTCGAGTTTCATAAATCGTCCCCTCTGGCTCATCAAACCCAGCACCAACCCCTCAGACGGTCAGCGTGTGATGATAACTGTGGAGTCTCGTGTGAGGGCATAGCTGCTGAGACGGCGCCCCTCTGTGGCGGGAAAGAGACATTGCATCCCTTTTTTTTTTTTATAAGTTTAAAGGAACATACTGGTGTCTTTTATTTTATTTTATTTTATCAGAAGCAACGCATAACTTAAAGGATAGGTCATCGAAACATGCTGTAATCATTCCTCTTGTTTATACTGGACGCTGAAAGATTCATTTCTAAGTGATGGGAAATAAAATCCACATTCTGTTTATTTAAAATTAAATGAGGCGTCAGCCGTCTGAGTTAAATCATGTGCATATCTTTCAATGTGTTTTTTTTTTTTTTTTTTAGCACAAAACCCCCTCTTTTATAAAACTACATGTGTACTGTGTGTGATCCAGCACATTAAAAGCTGCTACAACTCGTCTATTAATCAATTAGTTGATCTACAAACAATTAACCGATTATTAAAATAGCTGATTATTAATTTTCAGTCATTTTTTCTTGCAAAAATGCCAAACATTGCTGTTTTTTTATGATATGTGAAGGTAAATAAAAGCAGAAGGAAACATCTTTGAGTTTTAAACTGCTTGAAAACGTCACTTTAGGCTTCAGGAGGTTGTTTTTCACTGTTTTATGACATTTTATAGAACGAATGATCGATTGATTGTTGGAGAAAATGGATCAACAGATGACAATAATCATTAAAACTTGTGTTTATTATTATAAATAGTTTATTGTGAGTGTTGTAATCAGGCACATGGATAAGTGTGTCACCATTAAAAACCCCAAACAGTATTTATATTAATTGATTAATGAATTAAATGAAGAGTTTTAAGAGGTCGGATCAGATCTTTTTGTCCCACAAGAGGAAATTCAACAGATTTTTTTTTAAAGTGTTGATATTATACAAGAATAATAAAGTTTTATTAAATAATAAAGTTAATTTATAGGACACAAGAACAAAATGAGAAAGCAACAAGAGGAGTAAAGATAGTTTTAGATCTCTAAACTCTTTTCTTCTGTTTCTTTTTCTCTGTTTTTTTTTTAATCCAGACGCTGCGTAAGAAAGGTTTAAACGGCTGCGACAGCCCCGACATCGAGGCCGACGACTCTGCTGGCCAGAGCCCAGAGTGCGACGACAAATACCGAAAAATCAACGAAGACATTGACCTGATGATCAACAGACAGAGAATCTGCGTAAGTTCACATCAGCTCTGTGTCAGCGGGGTTTTTTTTTTTTTTTCATATTTGACGTCTGACTGACTTGAGTTCTCCCGGTTCTCCTGGTCCAGCAGGGTCTGCCCCCCTCCAACTACGACATGGGGGTGTCCATCCCCGGCGGCAACCCCACCGGCATGCTGTACTCCCACCCCGGCATCGGCGGCGCTCTAGGTAACCACAACCTGCTGCCCCTCTCGCACACACACCCTTCCCTGCAGAGGAACAGCATGTCCCCTCAGCGGCCCCCCAGCGCAGGAAACGCAGGTACGTTTTTGCACCAACGACTCCGTCAGATCAGCTTTTTATTATAAACACACACACATGTGACCCTCCAGATGTTTTTTCATGTGTCTGCAGGACTGATGGGTTCAGAGCTGACGAGCACCGTGGTCTCCAGCGTGGGTGAGAATGCACTTTATAATCATTATTATCATCTTTTATTAAATCCGCCTTTAACTCTATTGATTAATCGATAAGTCAGGAAGCGCCGTGACTGCCAGAGAAAACATTTATTTATTTGTTTGACATTAATAAGTCACCCTAAAAACATTGAAATTATAAAGGTACTGAGGTCAATTCATAAAAAGAAAGAAGAACATCTTTAATATTAATAAAAATGCAACACAGAGACAATAAATACATGAAGATATGAGTGTTAATAGAAACACTCACTAGAACGTGCAAAGCAGAGGCAACAGATACAAAAAGCATGCACGGTAAACGCAATGAAAGCAAAACTACAATAAGACATGCGAGAGAAGTTCAGCACAGACAGACTGAGGACAGCAAGCTGCAAATATGTAGAGCTCAAAGTGTCAAAATCACCCAAATATGAACTCGAGAGAAACAAACAGCCAATCCTTCATCAAAGCTATTAAGTTCCTTGTGATCTAGATATTATTATTATTATAGTAATCCAGACATGTTGCCTTCTGCTATCTCAGACTGAACTACTTTAGCTAGATTGTGCTAACAGGGCAGCTAAAGTAAGCAAATAACATCAAACTTAGTGAAATATTGTGTCAATAGTGCGACTCAGTGTGAGTCCTGGAGCCAGCTGTCAATCACAGCTGTCAATCAACACCCACACGGCAGACGTCAAAGCTACTATAAGTCTTTAAACAAAAGAAAATGACCACCAGCGCTCTTATAAGAAGGTCTGAATTTATATATCGAGACCAGAATGGCTCGTTAACTCGCTGTTTCTGGAGGAGAAGTCGAGGCTTTTTGAACGAGAGTCAGTCGGAGCGTCGCTTTATAAAAGGTGCTTCAGCCTCAAGACGTCGGAGCTGCTGCTTGATCTTGAGCTTTACGAGCTTCAGATGAACCACGTGCAGGAGGAGGAGGGCCGGTTTCCCCACTTATATAGAATTAGACGAGAGATTCACATCATCGCATCGGAGTTGAAACATGTCAGACAGTTCAAACGTTTCAGCTGCAGCGGGTCTGAAAGGGTTAAACGTTTCTCTCTCTCTCTCTCTCTCTCCAGGAAACGGCAGCTACAACAACCACTGCACCTCCCCCGGACTGATGTCTCCAGGAGGAGTCTCCAAAAACATGCAGGATAAGAGTCCCCCGATGGGCATGAGCCGCAAGCCTGACCTCCGGACACTGATGCCCCCCTCCAACAAGTGCAACAACATGCCGACCATCGTGAGTGTTTGTTTCCGTCTCCAGCCCGTCCGTCGTCATGGATACCGTTTTGTTTTCATGTTTGTTTGACTCGTTTCACTGTGTGCTTTTAACGCTGCTCTCCAGTGTGAGGAGTTTGACCTCATGTTGGTAAGTGGCTCTTTAAATACACCCGACGATGGCTTTATTTATCGTTATTAATCTGCAGATTATTTACTTTGATTGATCAGTTTCGTCTATTATAAATGTTAGAAAACACTTTTACTGTCATGTAAAACACAGAAAAGCTTCAAATCTTCACATTTTAGAAGCTGCAACCTGCACATTTTTAACATTTCTGCTTTAAAATTCACTAAAATGTTTATTTGATTATCAAAATAGTTTAATTTTATTGTCTAATCGTTAGCAGTTGCAGCTTCTAGCTACGATTAAAGAAACAGAAATATATATATAAATAACTAGTGTGCATGTTTTTAGTGTAATTAAATAATGTAATCCACATTTTTATTTACAGTAATTATAAGATAATGTGTTTAAACACAGTCCAAACTGCTTTCAATGAATAACTTTATGTGTACATTAATAATGTAGTGATTTATATGTGTTTATTTACACAACTGTTATCATAAAAAGCACAATAACGAATCAGAAATGTCATTTATTTTTTTGCTAGATTGATAAATAAGTGCAGGAAATGCTTTTAATCTTAAGGTTGTGTTTTTAGAAACCACGTCCTGGTTTACTCGCCGACTACTAATAAATAATAATTAACACTCAGTAGTTTAGTCTGTAGTGAGCAGTAGTCCTAGTGATCATTTTGTTGTTGTATTTATCAGGAAAATGTTCATTTTAAAGAGCGGCAAGTTTATTTGTACAGCACATTTCAGCAAGAAGGCGATTCAAAGTGCTTTACATAGATCATAAAAGGCATTCACAAGTAAAAAGACATTTAAAAACAATTAAAAAGTGTTAAAAAAAGAAGCTAAAAAGGAAATAAGAGATAAAAGAAGAGAATAAAATACAAAGCTACACATTGTGTCATCACTTGAGGAAAAGATAAATATCGTCTGTAGACGTTCTGAACAGTGTTTCTGTTTCTCTCGTTAGTGTCAGTGATGAAGTATCAGTGTGTGTGTCGGTGTATAAAGTCTCTCTTTTCTCTTTTTTTTCTCTGTGTGTGAAGAACCAGAGAATAAATCACTCTCAGACCGCTCAGACGCTGACGACTCCCGCCGTGTCCATCTCGGCTCAGACTCTCCCCGGACAGGGAATGGGCGGATATCCTTCATCTCTCTCCTCTTCTTACGGCACAGGTGATTAAAAACAAAACTACAGAACCACCGCAGCGGTAAATAACACTAGAAAACTCATTCATGCCTGATGAACTTGTCTTGTTTTTGTTTGTTGTGCAGAGTTCTCTCTCGGCGGTGAACTGTCCTCTCTGTCTGGATTTGGAGGTTCTGGTCTGGGATCGGTGACGAACTGGCAGCAACAGCAGATACAGAATCTGCAGCACTCGGCGCTCGGACACATGGGGTGAGCGTCCGAGTCTGTTAAACTCACACTGACGATCTTAATAACGGAGACTGAAGCAGCAGCAAATGTCTTGTATCGCCTTCTTCTCTAATGTGCTTATAACTACATTATAGTGTCTTATAAACTATTTATTAATTGTTTTTAAACTGCTTATAAATGCTAAACACTTATTTTTTTATATTCTCTTGTATCCGATTACTTATTTTTTTTAAATAAAATGTCAGAAAATGTGAAAAATGTTTATTATAATTTCCCAGAGCCCATGTTCACACCTTCAAATGATTTGTTTTGTGCGATCTGAAGTATAAAATGTTCATTTAATAGTAAATATGACAGTTCAGGACATTTTATTTAACTACTTGGAGTATCTTTAAAAGCCTTAAATGAATAAATACGTTACTGTCAGGATAGTTTTCTCTATAAAATGTCTGAAAATAGAGAAAAATGTCCGTTTTAATGTCTGAAAGTTAAAGAAAAAGGATTCAAAACTCATAAATATTCAGTTTATTGTCATTTGTGACAAAGAAAAAGCAGCAAATTCTCACATTTGAGCAACTGGAAAAAGCTTAAACTTGTTAATTTTTTTGCTTTTTCAATTATTAAGATAAAAGTCTCTCTCCTCTTACAGAAACATGTGCCAGAACTCGAACCTGAACCTCCCGTCGGGTCACCAGAACCTGCACATCAAGTCCGAGCCCGCCTCCCCTCCGAGAGACCGCAGCGTCGGCATGATGGGCACCGGACTCGGAGGCATACCCGGATACTCCAACGCCGCCGGCCGCGGCGGCCCCAACGAGACGGGCCGTTCCCCCGGCGACAGCGCGTCCAGCTGCGGGAGCTCGTACGAGGGCAGCGAGGACCGCGAGGATCACCACGGGAACGACAGCTTCCTCCTGCGGCCTCTGACCGGTCAGGACGAGCGCCACAGCCCGTCAGTAAAACGGATGAGGCTATCGGAGGGCTGGGCCACATGATGGGAGGCGGTCTGCGTGCCAGAGAGCGGACGGGGTTGTTTAGAAAAGTTACCTTATAGTGTTATTATTATTATTATCATATTCTCTTGTACTGAGTGGGTGTGCTATATGTGTAACTTGTACGTGAGGGGAGCCGAGTCACACGGTGTCAGTCAGGTTTATATGGATACAGTGATGATCTGCTGTATTTTACAACATGTACTGTAGCTAGACTTGTACACTAGAGGAATGACTCCACGGAGATCTGGCTGGCGGTCCAAACTTGTAAAAAAAAACAAACAAAAACAAAAAAAAAACGGTTTTAAAGACGCTCCGAAACTTTGACGTACGAGTTGGAAAAACTTCTTGAGTAAAAGTAGGATGTTAGGAGCCCCAAAGAGGAAGCAGCCAGGTGGCGTTCGTCGGTGAAAAACACGAGACAACAACTCATTAATCATCATCAAACCATCGGAAAGTAAAATAGGAAGATCCCTCCACAGCCTGAAACATTTCTACACGTAGGAAATCTTCTTATTTGATGAGGAAATTGACTCATGTTTGTCTGTTAAATATGAAGCTACAGCAAACATCTGGTTAGCTTAGCTTAGCTTAGCTTAGCATAAAGACTGTAAACATCCAGCTCCTCTAAGGCTCACTGACTAACAGGTTATATTTCATTTGTTTAATCTGACAAAAACAAAAGTGTAAAAAAACGACAATTTGCCATTTTATTACAGTTTATGTAATATAATTATTATTTTAGAGCCCTAAAAACAGACTACAAGTATCTAAAAGTATGTCAGAATCATTAAGAATAAGAGGACTCCATGTTGCATTACAACCAAGCAGACAGCGCTGGTCTGAAAAGTGAATCCAGGACCTGCATTCTCTGTAACGGCCAGCAGGGGGCGACTCCAATGGCTCCGAAAAGAAGTCTGATTGTATGGAAGTCTATGAGAAAATGATCCTACTTCTCACTTAACAGTTTCAGTTAAGAGTTTATGATCTCCATCACTAGTTTCAAGTCTTCCTCAATACAGCATGATGTTCATTTAGGAAATTAAGGCCCCCCGTTTAGAGTAAAATGGGGCTGATAGAGCAGCGTTTGCTTTAAGGCGAGGCTGCCTTGTCGCTACGATGGCGGTGCATGAGGTGCTGCTGTAGTTGGGCCCGGCTCCACCGAAAGCATCATATCATTTGCTTCTGGCTCCAAAAATACAAGATGGCGACGGTCAAAATGCCAAAGTCAAGGCTTCAGAACCGGAGCAGGAGTCCAACAAACCAACGGGTGACGTCACAGTGGCTCCGTCCATCTATGATTAACAACACACAAATATGAAAGAAAATGTGTTTTCAAGCCGATCAATCAGGTTTGAAAGAGCAACAATTGATAGAATAGAGAAAATGTCCAAATCTTAGTTGTTACCAAGAGTTTTTAGATTCATGAGTCAAAGTTTTGGACCGTCCTTAAGATCATTTTTTACAAGTTTTATACGTATCGGGCCCGGATGTGATTTAAAGATGAACCGATGCGGCTGAAGAGTTTGTTGGTGAACATGTATCGCTTCTTTTGTGTGTGTGTTCGGGGGGGGGATTTAAGTAAATATGTTAAATGCACATTAACGTATGTGCACATACATGTATGCAAACTAACAAAAAAAAAGGTAAAAGTGAAGAAGTCTGGTACTCTGAACAGTTAAATAACATGTTGATCATATAGGGGAGCTATGAGAGTAGGCGTGGTGAGGTGAAACCGCCACACATGCCGTGTTGCAGGTTCAACATATTTGCGCACATAAAGTAACATATAGCACATTTAATTATCAAAGTATGGAGGATAATATGTGGCAAATACAGAAACAGGAAGAGGATGAGTAAGTAAGAGACGGGAGGGGAGGTGGCGGCGGATGGGAAGAAGAAGGAGGAGGAGGAGGAGAAAAGTTTTAGTTTGAGTGATAAGAAGAAGGTTATTTGCAACAGGTTGCATAGAGAAGAAGCTTTGGACAATTTTCACTTGATGTGAAGACGCTTTATTAAAAGTTAGTGGATAATTTTCAGAGCCGTGTTAGCAAAAAATTAAAAAAAAAAATTTTTTCAGCGAATGCAATCCAGAAACCCTGTGGAAGCAAAGAAAGGATCTGAATCTTTATAAGTTAGCAACTGAATACCTTAAAAATTAACCACTGCTGAACACTTAAAAATGTAAATGCTTCTTTTTTTCTTTTCTTTTTTTTTGCACTCTAAAAGAATTCAACCATTATAAAATATATATGATACATATATATATATACATACACAGATACAAAACAAACAAACGCCTATGGAGAGGTAGTAAAGTTTATACAAAGACCCCTCGTCAAGGCATGATGACGGGATTATATTAATTATAAATGATGAGGGATGATATGAAAACTACACAACAAAGAAACAGAAATAAGGAGGGAATCAGGAAAAAGGGAGAATACAAATGTTTGTAAAGATGTTTTTTTTTTTAAGTAAATAAAGATGATGAGTGATGGATAATATGCAAGTTTGACTTCCACATGTATCTAAAGTTAAATTTAAATACTGCCAAAAACCATCAAAGTGAATTGATGTGGCTTTTTTCCCCTTTTTTCCCTGTTTTTTTTTCTTCTAAAACACGATTTAAATTGTTTTTGTTTGCTTTGCTTTATTTTGTTTTTAATTATTCCAAAATTCAGATACTTCAAAATTAATTTTTACGATATTTTCAAAATATTATATTTGCTTAAAATCACTTTCTCACTTGCAGATATTTAAAAAAAAAAAATCAAGTTGAAACCAAAATTAGATTATTTAAAGTTCAAAATATTGAAATGTAAGATTACAAATTTTAACTTGCTTATTTTATTTTATTTATTTTTTTAATCTGTGAATCTGAAGAAAAAAAAAAAGTTTCCAAATTTACAAAGCTTTAAATAATCTTCTGGAAAGAGGGAAATACACGCAATATACATTAATATAAGTTGCTAAATTTCATCATTAAGTATTCAGTTGTGATTTAAATTTCACAATTTGGTATCCTGTCAGTTTAAAATTAAATCATTATATTGGCCTCTCTTTGCTTCCATACAACACAACCTGCATTATCTCCCTATGAAACAAAAGAACTCACATCCGGACTGAGAAGACTTTGAGTGATCAATAAACTTCACTCGTGGCGTCGTGATGGCGTCGTGATGCGGAGACAGCTCGCATGTGCTGATAGCTCTGCGGGGATTTAGCGGCCGGACAGAGTGAGGATTTGCACTCCTTAAAAGCCATATCCGACGGGGACAGTGATGCTTTGCTGCACAAAGTTTATAGTGTTATGTTTTACAAATTCCTTCCTTATTGTATCAAATTGATATTTTTGGATGTCTGCAGCTCTATTTAATATAACAGTAATATAAAAAAAAAAAACTAAAAGAAAGGAAGCACAGTCATTTTCTATTAAACATTTCAGGGAGATTTTAAAGTATTTAAAGTCTGCTGTTCAGCTGGTGTCAGGCCCTCGATTATCTCACAGATTATTTAAGTTAAATTCAGATTATTAAATGTATATTTGCAGCGGTTGATGAAGTGCTTAGATCATTTACTTTATAATAATGTAAAAATACTCCATTACATTAAAAGTAATATTTACAGTACGGAAGTCAAAGTACGGAAATATTATCGGCTACATTTACTTAAAGTATCAAAAGCAAAAGTGCTAATAAAGCAGCGTGTTACTGTTGTAGCTGCTGGAGGTGGAGCTAGTTTAGTCCAGTGGTTCCCAACCTAGGGGTCGGGCCCCTCCAAAGGGTCAGCAGATAAATCTGAGGGGTCGTGAGATGATTAATGGAAGAGGTAAAAAAAGAAGAAAAAAAAGTTCGGGTACACTTTTTTTTTTTTTGTATAATATTTGATCATTTTACCTCTTTTGATCTCAAATATTTATTGAAATGAAACCATGTGAGAAGTTTAAAGGGGAAACAGTTGAGAACCACTGGTTTAACAATTCCTTATATTTTATAACCTCATCATGTGATTTTTAATGCAAAAATCTCAACTTGAAAAGTAACAATAGCTGTTAGAAGAAAGTACAATTAGGCAATTAATCAATTAGTTAAAGAAAGTAAATCTGAAAGTAAAACTGAAAATCTTTTGTATGTGAACTGTTGGTCGGGACAAATCTCTTAATTGGGAGAATAATCAACAGATTAATCAATAATGGAAATAAATGTTAGTTGCATCCCTCTGAAATGTAATGGAGTATGAAATGGAAACACTTTCTACTTGAGTAAATGTACTTAGTGACTTCACACCGCTGTATATTTGTGCTATAACTCTATAATCATGGACTTTGTGTTGCACAGATCATCACGAATAATTTGTGCCTTGAAACATCAGCTGGGTCTGACACAATCAGAGGAGAGGGACTGCTCAGTGATATCCACTTTTTATTTTATTTTTTTTATTTTTTATTATTTTAAAAAGACAGCGAGGTGGCTGAGGGTTGTTCACATTTGAATATTTTGGTTTAAAAACTGTATATTTGGAGCTCGAACCCTCAGCCACTGTTTGCATTTGCCCCTTTTAACTGTAAATCCAGCAACTAAATTCACTTATTAAAGCCCCAAAACTGTAGCTGTATTTGTTTTGTTTTGTTTTTTTTAGTTAGAAAGGCGCTGCTGCTTAGTTACAAATTTACAAACTGATGTCTGTTTGAAAAAGGGCAGAGCCCAGATATGTTTTTCTTCTGCAACTCCTTTTCTTAAAAATAAATAAATAAATAAATAAGCGTGTAGTCTCCAGGTCGGTCAGATTTACTGCAGGACAGGTGAGCCAGGAGCTCGTCCTCAGGCTGCAGGAGGAAGAGGAGGAGGAGGAGGAGCTCACACAAAGAAAGCTGGAGTGTAAACTAACCAAAGGTGTGTTGTAGTTCTGCTCACCGCTGTGTGGAAAAAAAACAAAAACAACAAAAAAAAAAACATGTTTGTTTGTGTTTTTTTGGTTTGATTTTATAATTAGTAACTGCCTGGACCTCAAATGTCCCGACGATAATGACCCACCCCTCCCACCCTTCCCTTTTAAACCATTTTATTTGTATTCGGCGACATCCAGTGAATGCGTTTTCCCTCTCTTTTCACATGCACTCGTGCTTCTAATAAGTCAAATTATTATTATTATAAAAAGATATTGTTAGCGGCATAAGCTGGCCTTTGTCGCCACTTTTGGAGACAAATGTTTCCCAGAGAAGAAGAAGAAGAAAAAGAAGAAGAAGAAGAAAAAAAAAAAAAAGTGCGCCTCTGTTGTCGCAGTCAGAGATCATATGTACAGCAATGCCCTCACTCAGAAATGTGGTAGTATTTGTATTTTGCAGAAAAATATACAGGCTCTGTTACAAAAGTCTCTGTGTGGTTTGTCGTCATTGCCTCTTCAGTGTTTTTGTGATTTTATAAAGGCTACACTTCTCTTGCAAAGAGGGAAATGAATACTTCTCCTGCAGGACTTAAAACATGTTAATTTACCGATTAAACATGTTACATTACTACAGTGGAATTTACTGGAGTTGTGGCAGAAATTGGGACTTAATCTGTGTCCCTGTCTTCATCATCCCTCACATTCTCCTCATCTTCCTCTTCACACTCGTCTATGTATTTCCAGTCTTCCCTTTCAGCTGCTCCGAAAGCACAAAATTAAAATATAACCGAGTTAGTTGGTGAACATATCCTTCATCGACCACCAGTTAGACGACTATAACGCATATAAATAATGTGTAGTGATGCTGTTTAAGAAGCATCCTTCTAAGTTACTGTGGAGGGCAATATTATACGAAAACGTGTGTGAGAGTTGTGAAACTGTCTCTCAATCCTCAATTTTCTAGAAATTTGGTTAAAAATTTATGCTACATTTAGTTGAAAACTTATCTAATATTACCTTTTTATCATATTATTGTAACAATATTATTTGCAAACGTGTGTGAGAGTGTGAAACTATGTCTCAATCCGTGTGTGTGATCAGATTTACAAACGAGAATCTCTTAATGTTTACTGAAATTTGTGAGGAATCTGCAAATTCAGATGCGTAGATTAAATCTGTAAATATGATCTATGTATTCATAAATCTTGATAGACCTGCAGATCTGAATACACATCTGCACATTTGCAACCACTGCACACATTTAGAGGTTTTTTTTAAACTTTTAGAAACTACAAACACACAGATTGAGACAGTTTCACGACTCTCACACACATTTGCAAATATTGTTACAATAATATGATAAACAAAGATATCTGAGATAATAATAGACAAGTTTTAAACTAAATGTAGTATAAATTTTTAACCAAATTTCTAGAAAACCTGCAAAAAAAAATTTTTAAAGTCCCGTCTGCTTGTTATCTTGCACTCCTCCAGCTGGTGGCGCTACTTCTCCAGTTGGTGCCGTTAAACAGAAGAATAATGGAAAACATGATGGAAATGTGACATTTGTATTAATTTTATCAACACACCAACTTTTTCACTGTAGTCAAACATAAAAACTTTTTTTTGCAATATTTTGACTTTATTTTTGAATTTCCATTGTTCATTTGTAGGTTGTTTTTTTATGTGGAAATTGAAAATGTGCATAAAAACACACTTATTTTATGCTCATTCTCATGTAGCTCAGCAGGTAAAAAACAAAATGTATGTTTTTATTTATCCAAAAAAAACGTGAAAAGACAAAAGTAAAAATGAACATGAACTAAAGAGGTCAAAACATAAACAGAACTAAAGTGAGCTGAACCTGCTGACTAAATGACAGAGGTCATACAGATACAGTAAATACTGTATATAATACTATAAAAATTACTTTTTTCAGGCCTGAGTTCATCACTGAAGACGCATCAGACAAGCTTATGTCTTATATCTAATCTTCTCTTAAGATGATGATGTTCAGAGTGACTTTAGTAAGAAAATCAACCTGAAACAATGAAATTAAGGAGGAGAAATTACACCAGATACATAAATATAATATACTTCATATACTTTCAGCCAGAGGGCGCCACAGACTGCGTTAGCCCTGCTCTACTTGCCTCCAGTCCCATAATGCTGCTGAATTGGGAATTTATAAACATTATAAGAGCTGCAAACTACCGACTGCATCATTATGGATCAATCTGCTGATTAATCATTCAGTCAACTGTCAGAAAACAATGAAAAAAAAAAGGCACCTGATTATTCCTTAAAGCTCAGGGTGACGTCTTCAAATGACTTGTTTTGTTCCAACATTGCTTGAAAAATGACTTTAACAATGATTTTTTTTTCTTGTCATTCAACCAATCAATTAATTGACTTATCTGTTTGGCTCCAAAACATTTTCAATGATTTATGATAAAGTAACGTGTTAATTTTGTATTTGTTATCATTGAAAGTGTGTTTTATATTCAAACTAATGAGCATTAAGTCAACTGTTAATTGCCAATAAATTCTTCAACTGGTATCAGCTGATAAAGCCGGTAATTAATAGACTGATTGTTGTTAATGAACTGTCTCAAAATGCCAATCAGCTGTTCACAAAGTAAAAAAAGAAACGTTTTTACTGTTACATATCTGCCACCTGGTGGACAAACAGCCAAACAAACACGTTAAAGGACGAGTTCACAATTCTTCAAATTCTTCAAAACAACAGTCAGGAAACCCAGATGATCATTAAAACCTGTTTTTCTTGCTGTAATCGTTCCTCCTGTTCATACTGACCATTAGAAGATCCCTTCATAATGACCTTACAGTGTATCTGAAGCCAATATGAAGTTCCTCTTTTTTTGTTATTTATACCTCCACCTGCAGCTCAACAGGGAAACACAAGGAGGGAATTTGATGCTAAAAAAAGACGTAAATGTGGCAGATATCCATCAGTGTTTCCATCCACATGTGTCGAGGCCTATTTTTAATTTACAAATGAAAAAAAAACTTGTCGTATTTCACGTTTTCTATCAGTTGAGCTTTGACTGTTGCTCTTCTAATGACGTCATCTCGTTGCATCTTCTTAATCTGCAAAGGTTTAGTGGAGAATTAGCGCCACCAGCTGTTTATCTCCTAATATTCACACAACCAGGAGTGAATGGAAACAAACAAACCATGAATTTCCTTTTGCAGATTTTCTGGCAATTCAATTAAAAACATTTTTTGTGTTTTTGTTTGGTGGGTTGTATTTTTTTTTCTCAATTGTTGTTTAAAAGACTTGTTGAAAGTGCAAACCTCCTCATAAAACCCTGTCCCAACAGTTTAAAACACGAACGCAGACTGCTTGTGTTTCTTTTTGGCCGTCCGGGTAACGTTCACAGATTGTTGGCGAGCCATCCGCGGAGGAACGGGATGCCAAAAAGAAAGGGCGAAGGTTTCTGCAGTTTTCACACTCCTGGATGACATCTGAGGCGGCGTGGTGGCCTAAAGGTTAGAGAAGCGAGCTGAGCTTGTGACTGGAAAGTTGTCGGTTCGACCTCTCAAAAACCAGCAGGATGAATCCGGTTTAGAGTAAGTGAAAAAGCAGCGCCCCCGGCCCCCCCCCCTTCCCTCGTTTAACCACCACTGAGGCCGCCATTGAGCAAAAAAACCCTTAACACCAACTGCTCCGGTGAAGCTGCTCAGGTCGGACTGGGCGTACTGGGCATCCTCCAGGTGTGAATGTGATCAGGGGGAAAAAAAAAAAAAAGGAGAAGCTTCCTCTCAGTGAAACTTCCTTGAATAAATAAAGAAACATAAAATGAGCGATTGTGCACATTAACTATGTTTGTTTTGTTTTTTTTATTTGATTTGATTTGATTGAAATAAAGCTTTTCTCAGTTTGGACAGCACACGGCGCAGCTACCAAACCTGAGCTGTGTTTAGAAGTCGTCAAGGACACACTGTGTGTTGGCCATCAGCCCAGATGCCTGCAGAGAGTACCTTGCATGTGTGTGTGTGTGTGTTTGTCTGATTTCATATGCAGCTTAAACAAGCATGCAAACACTTTAACTGTTCCCAGGCTAACACTTGACTTCAGTAAACAAAGATATGTACTTTACATGTGTTGAACCTTTCTTTCTTTTTTTTTATTGTTGTTGTTCCTTTTAGGATCGTGTGTCGGTTTGATACGGCCTCCCATACCAGCAATTCAGTAATCCAAGACAAAAGAAACTACACCTTTCCCAGTCAGCGGTGAAAAAAAACAAGATTTATCTTTCATGGCAACATGACCAAGTCCTTTTCAAAAAAAAAAAAAACAACAACAACAAAAAAAACATGATGCCTATCAGTCTGTTTGTCTCACACACTCTCTGCGTTTCTGCATCCAGTTCAAATCGGTTTCTGTTTATCAGACGGACAGAAGCAGCCTGTAGTAGAAGCCAAAACATTATTCATGTGACCTCTCATCTGTGTGTGTGTGTGTGTGTGTGTGTGTGTGCACGTCTTGGTATGTGAGAGCGTTGCGTAATTATGAGTCAAGGTAAAAAGCTAAGACTGTGAGGCACAAAGCTCCTATAAGCATGACATGTTTTATGTTTCCAGCGTAAGAAGAAGAAGAAGAAGTGCTGCAGTCGCTTCGATTGGTCGGCAAGCTCCAGACTCCAGACAGAAGATCACTTCCCAAAAATATGAACAGAAATTAGTCATAAGTTCCAACTGTGGAGTGATAATAATGGATTTGAGTCTGTGTGTGCTTGCTACACATGGTTTGGTTGGGGTTTTGGTGGTTTTATGTGCTGCTTTTTGTTGCTGTGCTTGTATTTTTCCACTTTTTCCACTCTCTCTTTTTTTTTATGTTTAATGTTTATTTGTATGGGGACAAATATATAGGATGAACTCATACCACATAGACTACCACAGCCATTATTAGCCTAAGCTAATTGGCAATTAGATGGGCCTTTAAAATATATATAAAACTCAACTTCAAGTTTATTTAAAGTGCACATCACCCAACCACACAAAGAAGAAGAAGAAGAAGCACATACACAGGTAGTAATATTAATCAGAGATCATACAACCCTAACAAGGTTGGAGTAGTTACATGTCAAGGAGGAAAACAGTCACTGATTTGCTTTCCCAGCAGGTGAAATTAGGAAAGGTCACAGTAAACAGATAAAAGATGCGTTTCCTGCAGAGCTTCCCTCCCAAATGTGCAGCGGTGGATTATTCCTGAGAAACGGGGCTCGACCGACAAAAGTGTTTTTTATTGACTTTAGGGACATTTAAGTAAGCGGCACCAAGGGGACGAACTATAAGGCTGCAGATATATCAAAGAGCCAGTTCATTTTAAAGCCTTATAGGAAGGGAGGAGGAGTTTTCATAACAGCTCTTGCATGAACCGGTAGCCAGATGATCCAACTTTTTAAGACCTTGTGAGGACTCTATGAGCTGCATTTTGAAGACCTTTTGTTGCTGTCTTAGGGTAGGCAAGAGATAAGTGCACTGCATCACTCTACTCTAGATGTTATGAAGGTATGTTTGAGGATTTCAGCATCTGAATCTGATAAAATGTGGGTTGTTTTATGAAGGCGGAAGAAGGAAGTTTGTGTTATATACTTGATGTGTGGCTCAGTTGTATGGGATAGATTGGATACTATTCCCAGGTTCTTAACTGTACGGGTCTGGGTATGTGCAGCCAACAAGATTAAAGGAAAAGTCTGTAAAAGTCGATGTGAATCTAGCTGGACCAACAAGCAGCATTTCGGTCTTGTGTGCACATCCAGTGATGGACTTCTGACAAACACGTCTCTAATTTAACCAGCTGGGAAGAGACACTGACTGTTACAGGAAGGCAGATCAGCACAACAGTGATATATTATATTGTGTGTGTGTTTTTTTTTTTTTGAAAATCTGACCCAAGGGCAGCAAGTAAAAACCTAAACAGAAGTGGACCGAGTACTGATCCCTGTGGGACATCATAACCGAGCAGGAAGACATAGTAGTACTGTATGTAACGCTTCTTCAATGGCTCATGTATGAACAGAACAAAACCAACAAAGTGCCAAAGTCAGCACTTAAATCAGGTAATGGCGAAACAGATGAGAGATCAGAGTCCATTGGGTGGAGTGTTTGGGTCCAAAACCGGACTGAAACTCATCAAAGACGGTTGTTGGTTAGTCTGAGTTGACTAGCATCCACCTTTTCTTGTAGTCTGGACATGAATTGGAGATTTGAGATTGGTCTGTACTTGTTTGTGGGTCAAGGTTTTAAAAGCAGTGGGAACGATGCTAACGCTTGCTCATGGGCGCAACTGTTGGGTCTCTCTCTCTGTGTAAATTAAAGAGCATGGTCAATAAAACCGAATCGAATTGATACCAGAACTGAGGGATCTATCGATGATGTCGACGTCATCACACTGAGCATGTCTTTAATGAGGTTGTCTAGGACGGGATCCAGAACACATGTGGTTGGTTTTGTGGAGCTTGGTGACAATATAAGAGAGTAGAGTGTTCGAATCAACCGGATCAAACTGGTTCGGTAAATCAGTCTGAGAAAGAGGAAGAGGGGTGGGAGGGACACAATAACATCATTCCTCATTAGCTCAATCTCTTCAATGTAAAAGTTGTTTTTAAAAAAAAAAAAAAAAAAGCAGGACGGGGTTGTTTTAATGAGCTTATCCGTGGTGTTGAATAAAAATCCAGGGTTGTGTCTGGTGTTAGATTTACCTTGCCAGAGGGCGTATTTGTATTTAAGCAGTGATTCATTCCAGCCCTTACAAAACACTTGTAATGTTGTATTGCACCACTTTTTTTTTTTTTTTTTTTTCTCCAAACGTCTGCATGATTGCATGAATGCCTGAGTAGAATCATTGAACCATGAGGTAAAAGTGGGGTGAGGAGCGTATTCGAACCTGAAGGGGGGGCTTACGGAGTCAAACTTCAGTTTATTTAAACTATCCAGAGAGCCAGCGTAATTATTTAGTTTCATGAGAGACGAATTTAGAGCTGCTGTGGTTGATTTATTAATAACGTGGCTCCTTATATGAACATTAAATGGGATGAAACCGCACAAAACTCAACAACGTGCCTACATATTCATACACGAAAGCACAAAAACCCCAACAGCAAAGTACATAGAAAGCAACGGAAAACGTAAACAAGCCACAAACAAACATAAAAGTTTCATAAAACAACAACAACAAGCAGCAGATCACTCATAACTTCATGTCTGAACCCTCTTTTTTAAAAAACAACAATAACAACATCAGTTTGAGTTTAAAATGTTTCCAGTCAGGATCCATTTTGAGTTCCACATGTTGAGAAGAAAAAGCCGCCTGTCCAAGTGAGGATTTACAAAAACATTCCTCACATGCTAACGTAACTAATTTAGCTTCGTTCCGGCGGCCAATTTTTTTTTTTGTTTTCCTTGAAAACAAGTCTAAAAGTATAAAGTCCTGCAACATGAGGCCTCTGGCTGCAATGTTCATATGATCTCATAACATGAAACTGAATTTTAGAAGGAGGATTTAGGTATTTGCTTCTTGGCTTATGTTTTGAGCTAAATGCTAATGTTAGCACAACAACTGTGGAGGAGGAATTGAGACCTTTTAAATCCTGCAGTGCAGAAGTTTTGTCTCGCGCTTCTGTAGTTACCGGGATGTAACTACGGTTCTATGAATACATGTGAGTCACTGTTATGGCTGTAAAATGAAAGAAAAAGTGTTTTGAGCATCACAACCGCTGCAAAATGACTCATTTCGCTATCAGCATTCGATCCATTTTCTCTGATAACATTTGGAAAGTCTAGAAGAGCCGCATGAGTCATTTATTTTATTCCTCTGGTGCTCTATGGGTGCCCTTCAGCTCATTGCTGGTTGGTGTAAACACATCACTACTGGTGCACCAGCACAGGAATGCCGCCACAGTCACCAGATAAAAAACTCTTGCTATGTGTTATTTTCCGTTTCATTTCAGAAGATAGATAGCAACATATTTTCTATGAAGACCCGCCCCCTACACTGCCTCTGATTGGCTCTGACCCTGATATATTCTTACCCTCACCATCTCCTCATGCCTAAACCTAACCAACTAAACCAATGAAGGCAACAAAGTGCTAGCCAATCAGAGGCGGAGTGAGGCAGGTGCGGGCAGGTCAAAAATATTTTGCTTTCAGTATCCTGTGAAATACTTAGAGATTTATCACACAGTGATCAGCTTAATCAGCGTCGTGTGAACCTGTTTGACGAGTGTTTGGATGTAACAGGCTTCAATTTATATGTAAAAGTGAAGTAAAAGTGTCAGAGAAGTACGCAGCAGGACTCAGACGCAGAGCAGTGGTGAAACAAAAAGTCCTGAACCAACAAAGACAGAAGTGAAAACCAGGGTTTAAATACACAGACAGGACTGACGAGGGAACGGGGAACAGGTGAGGGGACAGGTGGAAACGCTCGGGGTAATCAGACAGACACATGAGGAAGGGCAAGTGACCTGAAACAAGGGGAATAACCTTTCAAAATAAAACAGGAAATGACGAGACAAAACATGGAGACAGGACAAAAAAACCCAACTAAATTTCACCACAGCGTGACAAAAAGTCCCACACTCCTGCTTTAAAGCAACTGTAATCAGTATGTTAAGCTTTTTATAACAATATCTCATTTGTCAGTATTTAATGTGTTTGGCTCGTATTGATGAACCTACAGAGACTCTGCAGCTCCTCTCGGCTTTACGGAGCTTTATAGTGAGTTTCAGCTCGTTGTTTAGCTGTTTAGCTGCAACTTTTACTGTTCTGGTTCACTCTCAGTGGCTCTCATAGCGTCGATTTCAGAGAAAAAGCTGCTGTACACTAACCTGCTCAGCACCAAACAGTTAGCTGTAGACTAGCTGGTAGCATTTAGCAGCTAAAGAGCCAGATATTTCCCTCAGGAAGTTGATAAAGAGCAGAAACAGAAACTAAAAGAGGGAGAAGATTGGACTTCTATTCACCAGATGGACAGAAACACAACTTTAAATGAATGATATTGTTGCTCTGTAACTGCTGGATGTGGAAATAAGCAACTGTTTGCTAACAAGTTCAACATATCAACTTAAAAGATGATGATGTGTCAGTTATGTTCACTACTTCTTTCTGCTGAAAACATCTTAATACTGGTCTCTAACAAAGTTTTTATGTGTCCAACTCTATCACATCATCAAACATATTTATTCTCCAGTATTATCTGTAACACACAGACAGATGATGTCCTCACACTGACAGATCTTTGTCCATAGATCAACAACATATAATTATTGGATTTCCATCATGGAGCTCCATTTATCTGCAGCAACGGTCGTTCAAGGGTTACAACAACAGCTCCAGTAACAACAACTGGATGATGTTTATATCTGGACTGAGTGAAAGTGCTGATGCCGTTTGTTCTCAGAGGATTTCCTTGACCCGTCTCGTGTACAGTACGTCCCTGTTTAGCCTGTAAACACTCACACACACACACACACACACACACACACACAAACACAAACATCGCTGGTGTCTGTAATTCTTGTAACGTGTTCATGCGAGAGCTGCAGCGGTTAGTTGATGAATCGATTGAACAGAAAATGAACGTGCAGTTATTTGGATTATCAAAAAAATGCCAAATGTTTGCTGGTTCAAGTCTCTCAAACTTGAGAATTAGTCGCTTTTCTTCATCTCACATCATTATAAATGTAATATTTTGGGGGTTTTTAGACATTTGAAGACGTCACCTTTGACTCCAGGATGCTGTGATCAGCATTTGTCACCATTTTCTGATGTTTTATTGATCGAGCAATTAATGGTAAGGGGTGTAATTACACACACACATCACGTAGATGCAGGGTTGTTAATGACACCTGCACGCTTACTCCAAAGCTACAAGTCAAATTTTGGATGCAAATAGATGAATGATCCACATCAGATCTTCGTCATCATCAGAATGAATCAATAATAAAAACGATTGTTAGCTGCAGCTCAAATCTGAACGCACGTAAACAGGATTTGAGCCTGAAACACCTGCCAACACTTCCGTGTCCGCCGTGTACTGTAAGTTATGAAATAACTTGAGTAAAAAAGAGGATTATCACAGGAAAAAAAAAGCTTGTTTCTATTTTCTCTCCTGCATCCAGTTTGGCAGTCTGCAGTGGGGAATTAGGTCAGCGGCTCACGTGAGCTGTCTGGCCTACATCTGGTTTTCTGTCTCTGCAGCAGTCTGGAGGGCAGAAATCATCGGAGCAGCCGGCTGCACGTAGCTGCAGACGGCAGAGGACTCACACCCAGCCAGATACTGTCAGACACCTTCATTTATCCCCTTAAAGTCTGGATTTTCTATAAGAATTTCCTCCTTGAAGCGAACCTGTAACTCCTGCTGACCAGCGGCCACCTCGGCCACGAGTGGCAAATTAAAGGATCATAATGAATCAGCTCACACTTTACTTTAGTTACCTTTTTATAATCTGTGTATTAACAGTTATAAATTCAGTTTAGTTCAATTCAAGTCGCTTTATTTATCCCAGAGGGGCACGTAGAAGACCCTGACAACCTCGGTGCCTTATCTTCATCTTCCTGGTCTCACCTTCCTGTGCAATTTTGGTGTAATTTTTGACCAATCCGTGAGTTTTGAAACTCATGTTAAGACGCTAACTCGACCGTGTTTCTTTCACCTGAGACACATAGCCAAACTCCGGTCTGTTGTATCAAGAGATGTTAATAAACGCTTTTATTTCATCACGTTTAGACTACTGTAACGCTCCTTTTTACTTGTCTGAATAAATCTTCCATACAACGCTTACAAACGGTCCAAAACGCTGCTCCTCAGCTTTTAACACGATCCAACAGACGGTCACATGTAACTCCTATTTTAATCTCACTGCACTGGCTTCCAGTAAATTGTGGAATTCATTTTAAAACCTTGGTGCTCGCTTATAGAGTCCTCCATGACTCCACAGTACATCCCCTGCACCACTAGCTGAGCTCTCAGGTCCTCCACCCGGGGATTTCTAAGTGGACCTCGTACATGTTTTAAGAGCCGAGCAGATCGTGCTAAGCTTTGGGATAGTCTTCCAACAAGCTTAAGGTGCTTGGATAATGTAGACTCCTTTAAAAAGCAGCTAAAAACCCCCATTTGTTCAGACAAGTATTTGGGTAGTATGTGATATTTTAAATCTTAATTTGTCCGTTTTATCTGCTCTCCTTGTATATTTTATCTGGTGTCTTTGCTTTTTATTTATTCTTATTTTATTTTATTTTTATTTATTCTGATTTTATTTTATTTTTATTTCTCTTTATTTTATTTTTTATTTCATTTTATTTTTTTATTAAACTTTATTTTATTTTTATTTCTCTTTATTTTATTTTTATTTCACTTTATTTTTTATTTCATTTTATTTTAATTTCACTTTATTTTATTTTTATTTCATTTTATTTCGTTTTATTTTATTTTTATTTATTTTTATTTTATTTTATTTTATTTTATTTTATTTTATTTTATTTTATTTTATTTTTATTTCTCTTTATTTTATTTTTATTTCACTTTATTTTATTTTATTTTTATTTCTCTTTATTTTATTTTTATTTCACTTTATTTTATTTTATTTTTATTTCACTTTATTTTAATTCTTTGACTGTGAAGCACTTTGTAACTGGTGAAAGGTGCTAAATAAATAAAGTTTGCTCGCTAGAGTGGTACAAATAACAAGTTACACAAGACGGGAGCAATTTTTAAAAATATATGAATAAAAAAACATAACATATGTTTGCAACAGTGCTGATTAAGTTATGTATTGTATGTAATGTAATCTATAAACATCACAATACTAACATAATATTAATAATAATACAATAATAGTACAGTGCCGTATGCACAGTGTGCGTATTGATGGGTAGTTTTATAATAGATCATGACGGCAGTCCGCTAGTTCAGAGCCTGATCATGTGCAAGTCGCTGTGTGGGAGGTGGTGGTCATGAACCATGTCTGACTGAGTGTTGGGGGTCAGGAGGGGTCACCGAGAACGCCACGATGCTCTCGAAGATGTCCTTACTGACCCTAAAGGAGTTTCCTCAGGAGATGTTGACATTTCCTGTGGATATCCTCTGCGTTGGAGGCAGAGTTCAGCAAGTTATCGAAGATCCCTCCCCCCCAAGTACTCAAACCCCTCGGTGATCTCCGCGGGAAGCCTGCGGAGATCACCCTCAGGATGAAGAGCAGGGGGGTGAGAGGACACGGCCCTGCTGGGGGGAGGGGGGGACCGGTTGAAGTGTGTAAGAAGGTCAGAGAAGGTTGATGTCGACCAGCAAATTCTGTGACCTGTTGGTGAGAAAGTCCACTATCCGCCGGGGTTAGTGGGTCATGTAGGTGGAAGGAGGAGGAGGAGGAGGAGGAGGAGGAGGAGGAGGTGGTGCTGAGTTTCTGAGCAGGAATGTTTGGCTGCAGGGTGTTGAATGCTGAGGAGAAGTCTGGCTGTACTATCGGGGGAGGGGAGGGAGGGGGACTCCAGATGCTTATGGATGGTGTCTTTTGCGTCATCAGCCCCTCCGCCTGCACGCTATGCAAACTGGCACGAGTCCAGCTGTGAGTCTGTCGCTTTGATGATATGGTTGTTTTTTTTTTTTTTGAGGACCTCCTCCTCTTCATAGCCTTCATCGCGAGAGAGGTGAGAGGTGCAGGCCTGAGGACATCCAGGACCCTTGATAGTTCCCTTCTTCAGTATGGGAATAACTGTGAAGTGTTTCCACAGCTGAGGGGGATTATGGTTTGTGGTTTATGACACTCTGCAGGTGTTAATGTGTTAGTCAACAACTATAGCACCTCCTGTGGGTAATAAACACTTAAAAATTGTCCTTGTGTCTGCTGATAAGTACATTATAACGAGTTTATTCAGTGTTTGAATACTGATAATAAAGGCTAAGTAGGGGGGGGGGAGTGTCACTGTAAATTCTTCATGCTAGCAACGCTAAAAAGAAAAAAGGATAATGGTGTAACAGGAGCACAACTATATACTACATTTGCACGTAGTCGGGTGAATCAGACGTGCAGAAACCCACCAATCTGACAGAAACCCACTCGGATTTTAAAACTGCTGTCTGCTGTACCGCTGTCGTCAAGTGCTTACTCGTGGAGGGGAACTGTTGGGTTTCTCTTTCTGTAAATGACTTAGTGTTGTGATTTGGCGCTATATAAATAGAATTGAATTTAATTGAATTAACAGACAGACGGCTGAAGTCACTATGATGTATATACGGCGTCTGGATACGATGGCTCACATGACCAAGTCAACTTAATTAAACAAACAAAGAACAATTAATGAACTGAATAATTGAGAATATTAAAATAGCACTGATGTCACATTTTCTGTATGTTAAAGATGTCACCCAACGAATTATTGTATTGGCAGTGTAATAATTATATCAGTTTTGGGAAAAGAGCACCAATTTTTTCTACTTTCTTTCATTATTTTATATATTTAACAAAACAAAAAAGAATATACGAACACTTAATTATTACAGTGATGTTTTTCAAAACATCTAGAGCTCAATCTGCTTTTGCTTTTTACTATTTATTAACTTTCCCTTTTTAGTGTTGTTGTCCTTTCTGTTTCTTTTTGACTTTACTTGTAATTGCAATTTCAATTTACAGCAATCTGATCCTTCCTGGTTTGTAAAAATACAACAGAAAAGAAACACAGAAGCAACACTTTCAAGTTCAAGTTCAGAGTCACAGAACAAGAGTTTATAACAGGAATTATAAAAAAAAAAGAAAAAAAAAAGGATTTATACTATGGAAAAAATGACTTCAGCTTAAAGGGAGAGAAAATATTTCTATTAATAAATGGAAGAAATGATTTATGACACAGTGGAAAATGCTTATGAATTAACTGATATATAAATGTCAGGATACTCGACATTTATAGCCACAGCTGATTTAGTTTTAGTTTCATCTTTGTTTTCTTTCTCTTTCATTTTGGTTGTAAAAAAAAAAACATAAACATGACACAAACTTTTCTTTAAAAAAAAACTTTATTCATACTTATTTATTGAGTTTTTGTTGTGTTCCCACAGTGGAAAAGCAGCTTCAGTGTCTTTTTTGATGCTATTTATATCAACAAATATTGTTAAAAAATCTCACATATTGCAGCTTTAAATAAAGTTACTCTGTTGTGGTTTAAAAACAACAAATGTAAGGAAATAAAAAAAAGAAAGTAAAACACTGCGAGAGTCTCGTTATTTCATAAAATAAACCTTTTATTTATATCAAAAGTTGATCATGACAGCAATAAGATCATGACAATAATATAATGCACAGAAACGGAATAAACAGCAACAGAGTATATGAATAAAAACTAGTGCAAAAAAATCACAAATACAAAAATATATTGCACTTTGAAGTTTTAGGTGGAAGAAGTCATGTTTGAACAACATTCTCGATTTTTTGATATATTCATCTGTAAACAGTTTGCTTATTATGCCATTCTTGTCATAAGCTTCTTTAACATCCATATTCTGGAAAAAAAAACAACAACAAAAAAACTACAGCAAGAGAAGCTTTAGTTCAGAGCAGAAACCAACAGGCGACTTGTGGTACTTTATCTTGGTCAGAGTTGTGCTTTTCGCTAGACCCTGTCTGGGTATAAACCTGGTCATTTAAACCAAAACCCACACACACACACACATCCTCAGTCTCTCTCTCTCTCTCTCTCTCTCTTTCTCTTTCTCACACACATACATAGACATTCACACACGATTTTGAGCTTTACTTTAAGTGCATGAGGTGGTCGTTTAACGTGACACGTTTTCTGTGATTTATCATCAGAAAAAAAACGTCTGTCTGTCTTAAGTTTTCTGTCTTTTTTTTTTTTGTTTTGTTTTGTCTCTCAGTGTTTTTTTTTTTTTTCAGCTTTGTTCACACAAAAAAAAAAAAAAAAGAGACAAAAAGTTTCCACCTGATGACACTTTTCAGGCCTCGGTCACAAAAAGCTCAAACTATCATTTAGCTGAAGATAGCTTTCGTCCTGTCACACATGTGCCACTTAGAGCGATTTTTTTTTTTTTTTTTTTTTTTTTTTTTAAAGAGTACAATATTGTTTACATCTGTGGACAGAATCTACTTTAGCACGTAGGCCTGCTGCTTTTTTTTTTAAAAAAAAAAAAAAAAAAAAAAACCACCCATAGAGAAACAGTAATTACGGTATGTGCAAAATTCACTGTGAGGCAGGAGGTGGCTTCTTCTGACCGCTCGGCGTGACCTCTCTGTCACGCCGCGTGCATCAGAGAGGATTTTTTTTTTTTTTTTGTTGCCTCGTCTTGAGCAAAGGACACGGAAAGATCCAACATGCCTTGAAATCCCTGGTCCATATGTCAATCGATGGTCACCGAATACTCTCTCAGCTGACTTTCCCCCCCTGAGTCAGGGGGGAACCTTATTTATCGTGATATATAATCTGGTGAGAAGCTGGCGATGCAGGTCTGTAGCCGAGAGCGACGGTGTCTTCTTTTATAGGAGGAGGAGCCCTCTGAGCTCCAGAGCCAGTATAACTCAGCGGGACGGACACATGTCGGGTCTCCTGACGTCCGCCGACACCTCCACAGGGTCGGGATAAGGGTCAACCTGAGGGGAGGGAGGGGACAGAGACGGAGAGTTAGAGGCTGCTGATTAACAGCGGTAAATAAAAACAGTAAATAGAAAGTATGAAGAAAAAGGTGGAAAAAAAGTCTAATGATTTATTAGATAATTTATTATTATTTATGACATTTCAGTTTTCATTTGATTATAAATCACTGCTGGAATATTTATTAGTTTGCGATGTTTTCCGGGCAAATCGGAAAGCTGTAAACTAATAAATATTCCAGCAGTAGACGAGACGAGATGTGCGATGAGTTTTTACTGTGAAGGGTCAGAAAGCAGGACTTCAATAAAACAGGGAGTGACGTAAATACAAAGCGAGCGTCTTAAAGCGATACGGAGATACAGTAGTGTCAAGAGAATTAATTTTTTTTTTCCTCATTAAAATGTAAATATGTGTGAGGTCAGTGAGGTTTCTCTCATTTATCACATTTAGTCGGTCAAAAAACACAAAATACACAAAAAAAAACACAATTCTCTGTCTATGGAAGCCGATTGAAGTCAGAAAAAAAAAAAAAAACAGATGAAAAATTTTTAAAAACATTTTTGGATCATCTAATTATAAATTTTGACTTATTTTGTCATAATTGTTATAATAATTCATTTTTAAAAATTTCATTTGTAAAGCACATTTGAGGTCAATGACACATGTGACTTTATCTTCTACATCAGGCTGACCTACCTACAAATTCATCTGCTCAAGCAGGTTCATACAAAAAAATGCAAAACACGTCTAATTTATTTGTTTAAATGTTTTAATTATTTATGTTTTAATTTTTTTACATTGTAGGTAGGCAATGTGCTATACAAATAAATTGTATTATTGTTGTTATTATCATTTAAATGTTCACATAAAGTCAAATTGTTGACTTATAAATGTTATAAACTTTTAATTTATATATATCCTGTAGTTGTAATTTTCTAATAATCTCATAATTTTGATTTAGAAAGTGAAAATGTGGAGTTAATTTACAGTTTATTTGTTTCGTTCTTCATATTTTTAGGTTTTTCTGGCAGCAACTGTGAAAAATCTTCATTCGATTTAGTTTAATTTTACGTTGTATCCAAACTGAGAAACCGTAGCTTAAATTTTTACGATCATCAGTTCCTGCTGATGTTTGTGTTTACATGTCAAACAAGAACACTTTGTGCTTTCTCGACGGTGTGAGGGGACAGAAACAGAAACTGGAGGCGAAGATCACGGCGAAACATGAGGGTAAAACTGGCTGAACGAGTCATATAAGTATTTTTTTTCCCTTTCTGTTTGTTTGTTAGCCTGCAGGCACAATAGCTGAACTTTATCTCATAGAGAGAAGTTATGAACCTGAAGCTCAGCTGATTGTTGTCTGCCTGTACCTGTTAGCGCAGGTAACCAATCAAACCTGCCCTTTTAGACTTGTCCTACTGAACTTTTATGGAGGCGGCGAGCAGGTGTACGACTTTTACGATTCTCACTTTCTTGGTGAGAGTCGGGTGAAAGCTCGTTATTTTTTTCCATCTCTGTTTGTTTAGCGATTAAACACACGAGATATGACATATGATTAGTCAAATTTCAGAGGTGTTGGCAGGTGTATTTATGAACTTTGGACAGAGCCAGTCTCGCTGTCTCCAGTCTTCATGCTGAGCTGAACTAATGTAATTTGCTCGATGATGGCTGCCGTAGGAGCTACACATTGGTGGCGGCTGAGGTGTTTTTCTCTCCTTCCTTCACTGAGAAGCACTCTGGGTATCACAATAAAGTGCTAAATTAATATAATCCATTGTTTTTTTTAATAATTATTAAGCTAATCATCTCCTGGTTGTAGCTTGGTATCATCTCATTCTCATGTAACTATCAGTAAATAAAGTTCCCAAAATGTTAAACTATTTCTGTGATTTCTGGTTAATCTTGATGGTTATATTGAATTTATAATAATAAGTACCTTGATTTATTTGTTTATGTATTTAATCAACTGGTTGAGCCATTGCCCATAAGTTAACTTCATCTATAAGGACATATAAATCAATATTGCAGTAAAAAAAAATCATTTATACTAATATATATATATATATATATATATATTTGAACTGGAGTGACTTTTAATTAGTAAGACAGGTGTTATGGCAGGTGCAGACATTTCCACCATAAATTATATGAGATTATATGAGATTTAACATATATTAATCATATAATTATAACACACAGGAAATATATATATATAACAACCTGAATTGTATTTCATTTAATTTCTTTGTCCGATTTGTTTTTAATTTGGGCATTTTCGACTTTCCATAGCATTGAGCTAAACATTAACCGCATCCAGAATTATAGTACTTATAGACAATGTATGTTTATGATCTATAGGTGACACTTAAATTAAACTTTATTAAGCGTTAATAAGCAGCATACAAACAGTTAATAAATGGTTTATAACAGAATATAATGTATCTGTTGATTAATGAATGACAACATCTAGTTGTAATCATATAAAATATGAATATGAAATATAAAGAAGTTATAATTGTGCTACATTTATCTTAAACCATGTATTAACTGCTTATAACTGCCACAAAAAGTTGCTGATAAATGCTGTGAACTGCAAGTAATAAAAGCAGATGAACTAACGTGCCCCTGAGTACTTTCCTCACAGAGGAGGCGGGGGGGGGTTAATTACCCCATCACTATGTGACCTGGCACAACCTGTGAGGTTATGCCAGTGTAAATGTTTGTGTGCGTGCGTGTGGGCACTAACTGTACCTCTGAGTAGAGTGGCGGGGGCCGATATCTGAACTCTGTGATGTATGTTAGCAGAGATCCCTGGTCCTCTCCCTCCCCGTCAGACCTATCACAGCCCTGCAGGCAATCCCGCCTGTGAGCCTCTGATATTGCCAGATCGCTGTAGCTCGGCGGCGCTGCAGACGTAACAAGAGACATAAGCGTGTAAGAGATCTTGGCTGTACTGTACGCACATGAAAAAAAAAAAAAAAAAGAGAGAGAAACCATACATGCATGTGTTTACTGATCATACCCTCAGGTCTTTCTGGCAGGCCCAGCCAGCTCAACGTGCTGCAGTTGCTACTGATGCTGGATGTGCGGGTGGCACAGGCATGTAGAGGTATGGTCCCGATCACCAACGGCAACGAGAGAGACAAGTTCAACCCACCTGGAACGTCCACATACACCTGCAGGGCACAAAAGGAGGGTTAAAAAAAAAAGAAAAAAAAAAAAGCAAGCATGGAAACGTGACAGAGTATATTGCCAAACACTTTCTCTCCAGTGAGAGCCAGTTCTACCTGCTCGTACCAACGAGATTCAAACCATTTTTCATATACACATGACTTACTGTACATAATACGACCTGTCACAGTCTTTTAGGCATCATGTGTAAAAGACATCAGAACATTTTGTGCTTTACGCAGCTTGTGCAACCACAACTTCCTGCATTCCAGTCCGAGCAAGCAGCCTCCTGAAGCATCAGTTCACTAAGTTTATCTCCCTTGGTTTCTGATAATAATATCACACTCACAAAAAAACAACCTCCTCAACTGTAATGTATTTTTGCTGACTGTTTGTTTGCATCTGAGGCAGAAAAGGAGATTTTCAAATTAGGTAACTTTCCTGTTAAAACATGTTACCAAATATGTTCCCAGTAGATCAACCTCCTATGTTTTCTATTCTATTCTATATAATTCTATAATTCAAAGTTTTTAATATGTTTTTAGCATGTTAGATATTTAATATTTAGTACTTTAACACTACTACTACTTTAGCAGTACTCTCTAGCTGTCAGCTAGCAAGTTTTTAGGGTGTTATTAGCAGGATATTAGTATGATGTCATTTTTAGTGCATTATTAGCTGCTATTAGCAGGTTTTTAGCTAGTTATTAGTGTGTTATTAGCAGGTTTTTAGTAGTTTGGTGTGTTGCTAGCTAGTTATTAGTGTGTTACTAGCAGGTTTTTAGTAATTTAGTGTGTTACTAGCTAGTTATTAGTGTGTTATTAGCAGGTTTTTAGTAGTTTGGTGTGTTGCTAGCTAGTTATTAGTGTGTTACTAGCAGGTTTTTAGTAATTTAGTGTGTTACTAGCTAGTTATTAGTGTGTTGCTAGCATATTTTTAGAGTTTAGTGTGTTACTAGCTAGTTATTAGTGTGTTATTAGCAGGTTTTTAGTAGCTTAGTGTGTTACTAGCTAGTTATTAGTGTGTTGTTAGCAGGTTTTTAGTAGTTTAGTGTGTTACTAGCTAGTTATTAGTGTGTTATTAGCAGGGTTTTTAGTAATTTAGCGTGTTATTAGCTAGTTATTAGCAGTTTTTTAGTTGTTGTTAGTAGATTATTAGCAGTAGTAGCTGTCGTGTTATTAGCAAGTTATTCATAGTTTCAGTGTGGTTTCAGAGCGTTATTAGCTGGTTGTTACTAGAATGTTATCAGTAGTTTTTAGGGTGTTATTAGCAGGTTTTAGCATGTTATTAGCTGAATATTAGTAAGTTTTTTAGCAAGTTTTTGTGGTCATTTTTACTGCATTGTTAGCAAGTTATTAGTTGTTTTGAGAGCGTTTTTAGCAGGTTTTTAGTGTGTCATTAGCTGGCTGCTAGTATGTTATTAGCATGTTTTTTGTAGTTTTAGTGTGAAGCTCTTATTCATTTTAGCCTGTAAGTTAATGGATTTTAATGAATAAACTAGTGACTCATGTTCTAACAAATGTGTGTATTTTGCATCATCCCAGTTATTCTGATGGGATAAGTATATAGAAATGAAACAATCCCAGTAAAAGCTGGTGCAGTCATTCTGTTTTCAGTGTCCCTGGGTCACATCAGTGGGGGGAGGGGCGTTCATTCGGTGGCTCTAAGTCTCTGCAGACTCACCACAAGGGCGTACTCCACTCGGATGATGGGACAGTCCAAGATGGAGGGCGACACCGGAGGGATCTTCAGCAGTTTGCCCTCCCAGCTCTGACTCTTTCCCTGCGGCAGAGGGTCTCCTCTCAGATTGGACACCAGCTGCTGGATCTGCTTGCCTTTGCCCTTGGCGAAGAAGGTCTGTGTCTGGTACAGCGCAGCCTTGGGCACCACGACACGGGACGAACAGTTCTCCACCTCGGCGAAGATTTGGATAGACTCGCCTTGGAGAGAGGGGAGAAGAGATCAGCCTGACAGACTGAGGGAGAAGCGAAAAATATGTGAAATCTCAGAAGTAGAGCATAGGAAGAAGAGTTGGGAGGAATGAGAGGGAGGCTAGGCTCACCTGGTGTGTAGCCCTTTCGCTCTATCTTGGCACTGAGGGAGATCGGGCCCGAAGCACAGAACCAGCAGCACAAGGTTTTCTCCTTTGTACCGGCCTGAGGGGCCTGTTGATATACAACCATCTGTTTTAACTGCCGGCAAAACATTATTACATTCCTACTGAGAGTTAGATGAGAAGACTGATACCACATAACATATCTGTAGGGCAAATATGAAGCTGCAGCCAACAGCTGGCTAGCGTATCTTAGCGTAAAGACTGGAAACGAGGGGAAACAGCTAGCCTGGCCCTATCTAAAGTTCAAAAAATACACCTACTAGCACCTCCAAAAGTTCACGGATTTACTCCTCGTATCTTGTTTGTTTAATCTGTACACAAACAGAAGTGTAAAAATGTGCGGCTGCTGCGTGCGCCGGGACTATTTCCTGACGAACAAAAAGCAAAACCATCTGATGAATACTCCTGTTCACTAAGAAAACGTTAGGAACACCATAAATCTTTCTGTTTTTATATGTGCAAAAAGTTAAAAAAAAATGAGATACAGCACCTTAGTTGTGTGTGTGATTTGGCAGTTTGTGTGTTTTTCATAAAAACACCACAAAAACAGACACAAAGGATCTTGATATATTGATTTATATCCCTTATTTATGTTCTTTATTGTGACCGAGATACACTCTAGTCGACAGCTGTTTTGCATTTCTGTCCTTCAGTCAGTTGTTACTTCAGTTCGTCCCGCCAGCACCTCATTAATTAACATGCTCTTATCCCTTTTAAGTGTAAAACGACAACTTGTGGGTTTTACAGGCAGGTTTTTTTGGCCAGACTATTTCCTGGTCGGGACCAATAACTCAACGCCGCCATCCTGTACAAAAAGGAAATTGACATTCTTACACTTTTTTTTGTAAACAGATGTGTTGCTGGAAGGCAGATTTTTTTTTTTTTGTTGTTGCTGTTTCTCCATTTCCAGTCTTTATGCTAAGCTAAGCATATTTAAGCGGACTTAAGTCAATACAACTTTATTTATCCATGGAGGAACTAAAGTATCAGGCAGCTCACACACACACAGCTGACAGGAAAGAATAAGCTTAAATAGCTGTATGCAGAATTGTCAATAAACACATTACAACATCTCTCAGTGAGCAAAAGAAAAAAAAAAAAAAACAGCAGCAGCAGCAGCGTGTGCAGCGTGCCTACCAGCAGCAGCGGCGTGTTGATGTCGATGTGTTCAAACACAATGAACTCTTTCTTCACTTTCACGGGCAGCAGCCACGGACGGTGCAGTTCAGCTTTCACCCAGTACCTCACGCTGCCGTGCTTCCCCTCGAAGGAAGTCGCCAGAGCCCTGACAGACAGAAGGAAAGGGCAGCAGGAAACAGACAATTAGGAAGTGTGGGTGGTCTGCGGTCATGTCCTGTGAATGTCTCGGGCTTTATGCACTGAAGCTACATATATACATTTATATATATATACACGTTACTCACATCTGAGGCAGGTTGAAGCTGAAAGCGAACTCGTGTAAGCCGGCGTGCAGAACGGTTAGGCCTTCCTCTGGACAGTCCTCGTCTGAAAGACAAAGAACAGATTTCCAGTCAAGCCACAGTCTCTCCGCACCGACTCTGTTTACACATACTGTCCTCATAACGGCACTTTGCCTTTTTTAACACACACAATGGACTCTACTTATCGCCTCACTTCAGAGGCCTCATCTCCATCTCTTTTTTAAGAGGTGTTTCATCAGGAGACGGAACTGAGAACTCATTCAACTTGACACATTAGCGCCAAGTATCGACCCCCCCCCCCCCTATACAACTTAAAAAACAAAATATACAACTTCTTCTTTGGTAAAAACAGCTTCTGATATTAAAATAATGCTTATTTTCTTTCGTTCTGAACGATCGCTATGAGGCAAAACACTAAAATTCTCTGATTCAAGCTTCTTAAATGTGTGTTTTTTTGGTCCTTCGTGATAATAAACTGAATATTTTCGGGTCGGTCGGGACAAAACGAGACATTTAAGGTTGTATTTTGGGCTTTTGGGACATTTTGTAGAGCGAATGACTAATTGGTTAATTGAGAACAGCTTTAAAAAATAATAATCTTTTTGGAGTTGTTTACAGTAGATATCTGTTCCAAATTTCAAACTATACACAACTAATTGATTAAATGATTAGTTGTTTGTTCTATAAAAGGTCAGAAAAGGGTAGAAAATATTCACATTTAATAAGCTGGAACCAGAGAATTTAGACTTTTTTTCTTAAAATAAAAAGACTCAAAATGATTAGAAGTTGGGGGATTAATTTAACAGTTGACAACTAGTTGATTAATTGATTAATCACGGCAGCTCTGCCCAGTATAAAACACATACAAACATGGTAAAAAAGTCAGTTTATTCACACTCGTTTCTTGTGCTTTAGCTCAGTGTGAACAGAGAGCTGCTGGAGTAACACGCCCTGCGAGAAAAGAACATGACCTCTATCCACTTCCTCATTTCTGCTGTTATTGTTTGTTTTTAAAATGATCTGTAAATGTCTCCATCGCTCCGCTTCACGCTGCTGCACCTCGACTGCTTGTGTCTGTCTACGTGTGTGTGTGTGTGTCTACGTGTGTGTGTGTGTGTGTGTCTGTGTGTGTGCTCATATGCATTTAGCGTGAGAGCTGTCATGAACAGCTTGTGTACATGTGTGTGTGTGTGTGTGTGTGTGCGCGTGTGTGTGTGTGTGAGCGTGCGCACGTCAAGTCACCGGCAACACAGAGCAAAGCAGGAGTAGACCGGTATGAACCAGACTGAGCAGCTTCCTTCAGCTGGAAACTCCAACGCATGCATTACAACTCGGCCTCTCATTGGACGGGAGAGCGACATGAAAAACAGCTCGGCCTCTGATTGGCGCGTCTCCGACAAGCCCCTGCCCACATTAGTACAGCCATGTGGTGTGTGGCATGAGAAGAGGAGGAGGAGGAGGAGGAGGAGGAGAGGAAGGGTGTTGTACACTAACAGTGAACTCCAGGTGGACCTGAAACTCTCACGCAAAGACTTGAATGAAATAAATAAACGACGTGAGAAAAATAAAAAAAGTGAAACACATCTGCTGAAATTAGAGAGTTTTATTGAGAAACCGTCATGAGAAAAACATACAGAGAAACACTTACAGGCAGAATCGTCACAACCAAACACCATATTTTCATTTGTTTTGCTTTTTTTTCCCCCCAATATTAAAGTTTAACTCTTGAGTTTTACTCTACATTTAATATTTCTGACCTCGTGCATGTTGGCTTTAAAAGTTAAAGACACTTTCTTCAGAGCAGAAGCGATTAATCGAGAAAATGTTCGATTAATCATTTTTTTCAAGCATATAAAGTCAAACATTCATCAGTTTCAGCTTCTCTTTTGTCTTGTGTGACACTAAACTGAGTATTTTTGTCTGTTTTGGACCAAAATAAGACATTTAAAGACCTCAGTTTGGGATTTTTGTTGTATGTTTTTACTGTTTTCTGACATTTTATAAACTGAAAGCTTCATCGTGAGAATCAGCAACGACAAACCGGTAATAAAGATGCAACGATTAGTTGAGTAACCGTCAGTTTTCACACAACAAGGCCAGAAAAACGTTTGCTTCCAGCATCTCAAATGGGAAAATCTGCTGCTTTTCTTTTGTTTGAATCATTTTAAACTGAATATATTTGAGTTTTTGGACTCTGTCGGACAAAATAAAGGCGTTTGAAGACGCTGCCTTCGATCTTATAACTACATTTTATAGACTAAACGGTTAATCAAGGGAAGACTTGGTGGATTTGTTAGTAACACGGCAGAAACTTTGATTATTTGATTGAATTGTTTAGTCTGTGAAAAGTCAGAAACATCTGCCACAACTTCCCAGAGCTCAAAGCGATTACCTTCAACTGTTTGTTTTAATCCGACCGGCATCCCAAAAACCAAATAATATTTCATTTTCTATCACACACAATCAAAACGAGCAACAAATCCTCACATTTCTGGAAACTAAAACCGGCAAATATTTGTCTGAAACGATTAAACAATCAATAAAGTAACCCCATTCATCAACTAATCATTTGCAGCTCTGACACGATCACAAAGTATTTAGAAAAAGAAAAAAGAAGAAAAGTTTATTGAAGTTTAAACGTTCACAATCCCGACTCTGTCTGCTGAGGAAGACCATGTGACACACGAATGAAAGCTCCAGAAGCAGCCTGGGAGCACAAAATCATCCCTGAAAGTGAAACAACATCATTTGCTCTTGACCTTTGACCCTCATCCCCTCCCAACACCGTCCTCACATCCACCATGGATAAACAAAACAAAAAAGGTCCATCAGCAGAAAAACATCAAATAAGCAAAATCCTCCCGCGGTCTTCATGATGACGATGATGATGTTGATGATGATGAATTGTTATTTTTTAAAAATATAAGTAGTCCTGTTCAGTCCAAATGTGTCTTTCAGTCATTAATAATTCAAATAATTCAGCATATGGACACTTTATATCGTAGTAAAGTCCGTTGAGAAGAAGAGAAAAAACCTGGAACACATGTAGGTGATAATCTGACCCACATTCTGCAGAAATGATAAGAAACTAACAGGAGATTGTTTTTTGGTGTTTGGTGTGTATAAAAGATCCAACGCTGGACGCTTATTTACATCCATCAAACTGTCCTTTCACTGCATTTGCATCGTATTTTACAAGTATAACAGACGACAACACAGGTAGGAAGTGGTAACCAGCAGCTGATACTAAACACACACACACATACACACAGAGAGAGAGAGTCAGTCTGGTCCTCCCTCCTCCTCCCTCCCTCCCTCCTCCCTCCTCTCTCTGGCAGTTTCTGAACAGGTTTGAACCGCTTCTAACAAAGGGAGTTGCCTGAGCTATATAGGCTACTTCTTCAGGATGTTTTTTGAGTATAAAATGTTTATTCCGCGGCAGTTTTGCGTGAATGTTACACGCCTGACGTGAAACTCCTTCGACTGTTTTCAACTGTGGATCGATTTCCTCTTTTTTTTTTTTTTTAAATTTCTGTTTGAACTCCGAAGTGTTTTCATACATGGATTGCAACTTTTTCTCTCTCTCTCTCTCTCTGTGTTGAAGCAAACTGATGCAGATGACAACATGATTTCTACTCCACCTCTCTCCTCTCTCTCTCTCTTTTTAAAACCTTGTCACACATTTACATCTGCACACGAGACGCTTTTTTTTAAATAATTAATGTGAAGTAAAAAAGAGAGAGAGAGAGAAAAGAAGAGCCGTGTTAAAGACTATCACATCCACGATCAGCTGTTGCATCAGCACCACAGTCACTGATGGACTGCGTGTTTTTTTTATATGTGTGTGTGTTTTTCTTTTTCTTTAAAAAAAAAAAGAAAAGGGAAGAGCTCTGCTGCTTTGTTTTGACCTCATGACTGCACCTTATAAAAAAAAGTTTAAACATCGCAATCAGCACGCTTCAATCAGCTTATGTGAAAAGTTTGCGGTGATCAGCTGATCCCCGCATCACTTCATACACTGCGACAACAACAGCAGCAACAGCAGCAGCTATGTGACAATAAAGATGTACTGACTGTGTTGGGTTTTTTTTTATTTTTATTATGAGTCCTTACCTCTCTCCTCTCCTATCAACGTGTCGTAATGGTGCAAGTATTCCACCTCCTCCGTGTAGTTTTGAGTATAAGCCGTGTTGGCTCCGGCGTTCCGGGACTCAGTCCACCGGACCTTGGCGACTCCTTTCGCGGTTATGTCCAGGCTCTTCACCCTCACATCCCCGGTAACTTCCACCACCACCCTCCCCGATACCAGGTCCCCGCCGGAGAACACCGGCAGGTTGTTCTCATTCAAACTGTCAAAGTAGATACCCAAGGCCCTCACTTTGCCCAGTACCATGATGGCAATGAAATGAAACAAGAGTTTAAAAAAAAGAAGAAGAAGAAAGAGAGAGAGAGTCTATGGAGGAGAAGTTCAGTGAATAGAGCCGTTTGGCACAAATGCATGCGCCTAGCTCCAGGTGCCCAGCACAGAGCCGGGTCTGTGTCGGTGATGGATCATCTGGCTAAGACCCGTACAGCTGATCGTCCGCTCAGCTCGGCTCGGCACGGCACGGCAAGGCACGGCTCTCCTCCGGCTCCCGGGTCTGCCTGTGTGTCTCTCTCTCTTTCTCTCTCTCTCTCTCCCTCTCTCTCTCTCTCTCTGTGCTGCTGCTTTCAGCCTCCAGCCGCTCCGCTCTTAAAGCCTCTGTGCGCAAAAATAACCTCACTGAGCATGTGCGCACAGACCGGCCGGCCTGCCTGCTCTCTCTCTCTCTTTCTCTCTCTCACATACACACACACATACACTTACATGAGCCGAAGCTCAGCCTATAGCTCCAACTAATAATCTGACTAATACTCAGAGAGAGGCAGAGGATATGTCTCCACTTGTCCTCACAGTTTGTTTTCACTATGAAACGTGAGAGATTATGAAAAAAAAAAAGGTGATAATCTTATAGTTCCCCAAGAATGTCCTCATAAGAACTTCACAGGTGATTTTATTTGGTGTGTTTACAAATTTCAACATTAAAAGGTATAATGAACTATAAGATGTCACTTTTTAAAATTTTTTTATAGTAATTTCCGCGTAATTTAAGTGCGTAGTTTACGTGTATTTACGGTTAACTTTAGGACATTTTACAGAGAAGTTGGTGCAATTTGGTACAAAATAAAAGAAAGTTTAAAAACTAAACCAGTGTAACTTTTTTGTTTTGTTTTGTCTTATAATTGTAGCACCATAAATTTACTGTAAAACAAATTCCCACCAGCTATAATTACTATTTCATCAACTGCATTTGTGTTTTGTTAATTCCTCCTCTACACTGTGTGGAATAGCACGATTTTTAAAAGTCCAGTTTAGTTTAAATAACCTACTTTAAACTGGCGTCAACTGATTTTTCAGCAGAAACAAGTATCAACAGGGACTCAGTGTCAGTTTGTGAAACAGTCATGAAACTTAATCCATACATTTGTGTATATGGACACTAATTTTCCTTCACGTGCTCAGTATGACGTTCAAAGAGCCTGTCAAGAGGCACGGTGCGGGTGACATCTATACCCAGATAGTAAAACTGCTGAGGCCCAGATCCGGCGAACACACCCGACACTTTTGGCACTTCTCATCCGGCCCACATGCCACGTGGAATGATGGCACCTGGGTTCCTGTTTCTCAGATCTGGGCCACAAGCAAGCCGTCTGTCAACCAAGGCCCACATCCAGAGTACACATACCTTCAGAGCGCCACATCTTTACCAAACAAAGGCCCACGTTCGATTTGGGATATTTTGGACTATATTTGCTAATTGACATGTCGGGGCATTTCAGGCTCACATCCATTTTGTGTGGGCCAGAAGAAGGCCAGCAGTGCCACCTCATTACCTGAAGTGGTCCACTTCCATATGCTATCTGGGTGTAAAGTGACAAATGTTCATATTCCGATGTGGCAGGTTGGGTGGATGATAGATAGATCTTAGAGGACTTTGCTGCAGGAGACTGCTGTTCCTTTGGTGCCATGTCATTGGTCCAATGGCCCGTTATTCTGAAGGCATCGGGTACAGAATCGGTGCAATAATTCACCAACTATTGACACAGAATGGGATCCTGTACCAGTAGTCCACAGGTTGTTGGTTCGGACTGGTTTTCCATGCTGATGGTAGTTTGTTCTGTTGGTACAGAACAGGTTTCTGGACATTTATTACAATCATGTTGGTCATTTTAGTGCCATTAAACAGGATATTTTTATCGCATTTTACTGTTTTAACCCAAACCATGACCTTTCCCTAACCCTAACCAAGTGGTTTCTGTGCCTAAAACGAACCATTTTAATCAAAACCATGGGAGGGAATGGCCTAACCAACAATAAAGGGACTACTAACATGGAGGAATCTGTATCAACAGCCACTTCTTATTCTGACCGGTGCAATAATTTACCGACTATTGACACAGAATGGGATCCTGTACCTGTAGTCCACAGGTTGTTGGTCTGGACTGGTTTTCCCATGCTGATGGTTCCAGATGGGTTTCTTGAATTTATCGCCAGATCTCCTGTAGACCACTAAACTGGACATTTTAGTGCCATTAAACACGATATTTTTTATCATATTTTATTGTTTTAACCCAAACCGTGACCTCTCCCTAACCCATAAGTAAGTGGTTTTTGCACCTAAACTGAATCATTTAACCAAAACCACCGGAAGGATTGGTGTAACACCTGCAAGCAAAAACCTTCCTCCATTTTGAAACTATTTCAATTTGATCATATGATATTGTGCAATAAATACCAATGAGCATACGTAATAATTCTGTACCAACAATAAACAGACTGTTAATACGGAGGAATCTGTATCAGTAGCCACTTCCTGTTCCGTAACCCCACAAGTTCAAAGTTGAATTTCACAATATGTAAACGGAGGTTTTCCTTCAACAACAGAAAACACGTAACTTATGTTTTGAATGCAGGACTTTTACTTTATTTCACAACATGACGCTATTAATGTAACAATTATAATTAGAATACCTTTTCCAGTCAATCGTTGGCACACAGATGAGTGTAGGTGTTTGTGTTCCTGTCTCATCGTCAGTCATTCAAAACATAAATCAACTCATCAAACAGACTTTTCACAATTTACTCAGTTTTTCTAATAAATTCGTCGCCATGTCTCACAAAGCAGAAAGAAATCACTTAATGAAATCATGTTATAAAAACCGCGTCGACGTGCTGACTGGCGATGTTTGAGGAAGGCAAACAGTAACGTTACATATTTTACATGAGATTATTTAACCAACTTAGTTCACAGACGAGCTGTTAAAGTGACGTGTCAGCTGAAATCGAAAGTCTCTTTCATACGTCATACGTTTAGATTAGATAAGATTTAAGAGGATTACCTATGTAACAAAACAAACAAACAAAACTGTTACATTGAGTAATATGTTAATGGCGCATTTTACAAATTACTTGGGGTTTCGGAGTTATGGACCAAAGGGGCAGTCCCTGTTTACTTTCCATTTCCAACCACAAGTCACATCAGTTTTCTAAAAAAAAAAAAACATGCTATGATTGATGTGTTGTTTACTGTCGCCATGACAACAATAATAATATCAACCCACACCATGTTCATCATTTCATAACCCTAACCATGAGCTTTTCCTGAACCTAACCAAACCTGAACCGCAACATGAGATATAATTACCAATGATGTTTTGACACTTTTAGAAAGCAAAGACAAATGACGTCGTCCTGCCGAACGTGGTGAAGGCACCGGAGATACTTCCAATGAAATACACGAGGTTGAAAGTCGTGCTAGGTGTCACAAAAAAAAATTAAAAAAATGGAAAATTGGTGTCCAGTCCATGTACATGAATCTATAGATTTAATGTTGTGACTATTGCATGAACTGCTGTGATACTGGGGTTGGTAGTGAACGCAACACTGACACATCATCAGCTTCTCAGTTGATATATTGAACTTGTTAGCAAACAGCTGCTTTTATTTCCGGCATCCAGCAGCTACGGAGCAACATTATCACTCATTAGGAGTCGTGTTTCTGTCCACCTGGTGACCCTAAAGTCCAATCTTCTCTCTCTTTTAGCTTCTGTTTCTGCTCTCCACCAACTTCCTGAGGGAAATATCTGGCTCTTTAGCTGCTAAATGCTCCACTATGTTCCCCACAGGTGGCCTTTCTTTACTGTTTATGACGCGTGGCATTTTTCCACTTAACCCAAATCAAAAAGCCGTGTAGGGAACCGGTGTGTTTTTACGGTCGGGAAAGCGGACGGACCTGAAAACAACAAGTATAGACCTTTTCCCCACAAGCAAACGTTTTGACTTGTCATAGCAGGAAAAGCATTTCTGCGTCCCCCCCTCTTGTTAAGTGCAGCCCCATGAGGCAGCGTGCCCAGTGGGAGGGCCCTCCAACCTGCACATGTGAATTTAATTACACCATGATTCATGTTATTAATTACACCTGTGCTTTTCTTGGTAAAAAAGGTGCAAGAGTTTCCCAGCACGGTTGACATTGGCCAGCTTCAAGTCAGGACATGAAAGCTAAAAATAAAGCAAACAAGTGCTTCAACTAACCCCTACTTTCAGTATTGGTTCATTTGCTTTGATTATTTTAACTATTAATTGATCTTTTTGTCTATGAAATGTCAGAAAGTGGTTATAATTTTGCAGAGCTCATGGTGTTTATTTAACAAACAGTCTAAAAAAAAACTTCAAATCATCACATTTTAGAAGGTGCAACCAGAACAATTTTTAGCATTTTTGCTTTTAAAAACCGACTAAAACCATTATTCAATTATCTAAATAGCGGCAGATTAATTTTCTGTCGATTGACTATCAATTAATGGACTCATTTGTTGCAGCTCAAGAGTAAAGTGAACACAAGGAGGCAGGACAGCCATGTTCACTCAGAACTATACTGTAAGCTTTAATTAGATGCAAATTGTTTGAATGTTTTAATGTTTCATGTATGTTAAAGTATGCTAAAAGTAAAGACAGTCAACAGTATTATTATAATTATAGTTTATTTATGAAACGCCGACTGATATTGCTATATTTATTGATCAAAGCACGACTGAAGACTCATTCAAAGATAATCCAGTGAGCCTCAAAACTGTACTTAAGTTAATATGCTCTCCACCACTGGTGATAAACGTAGAATATAATACTGTGCTACTACTGTGTGGACGCTTTAAATAATAAAATAATGTCACAGATAGTTTTTATTTCACAGTTAACTTGATACAAAGTTAAGTAAATAGAAGAAACGTGAAGTAAATAAATGCTCTCTGTGAGCAGCTTCGCCTTCAAACCAGCTGCAGGTTGGTTGTTCCTGAGTCTTGGAGAAGTTCTTCTTCTGTGGATTTCTGCTTCTGTCTCTTCGTGTTAATCCCAGACTGACTCCATGATGTTGAGATGAGGGCTCGGTGGAGGCCAGACCATCTGTTGCAGGACTCCTTGTTCCTTCTTCTTGTAGCTGAAGATGCAGACGGGCGACAAATTAAAGGAAAGACCAACATAAAAAGTATTAGTAAGGTGTTGGCTTTGATTCTACGAGTGTCTGGACTCCAAAAGATATTCCCTCATTTGGTGCTGTGATGATGATGGTGGTGGAGAGCGCTGTCCAACAATGTCAGTCCTAAATCTCCAATAGGTGTTAAATTGGGTGGGTGTGAAGGTCATGACATATGCTTCACATCATTTTCACATCACACCATTCGCCTCGTGTCCTCTGGATTGGAAGGGAGGCCGCTCCCATCAGGATAGAAATGTTTCATCATAGGATAAAGGTGATGACTTCCAGTGACCCTTCCTTCTGAGGGGACAAGTGGACCCGAACCATGCCAGCAACATGCCCCCCACAGCATGACAGAGCCACCAGATCCCCTCACTGTAGGGGTCAAGCATTCAGACCTGGACCAGTTACCTGTCTGTAGTTATTTATGACTCCTGACTGTATGTTCGAGATAGTTGTCATGGTGCAGAATACATCCGGGGACCAATCAGACGCCTCCCCGATGGTGTTACAACATCTTGAAGTGCCTAAAACTTTTGCACAGTCCGGTAACACATGGTCTATTTATACTGCAACAGTTGAATTAAAAGTCTAGACGTCTAGAGAACCACCTCCCGCTGCTCTCCATGAGACATGGAGGTGTTCAAACTATGAGCAACAAAGCTGCAAAGCGGCCAAGCGTGGTCATCAACATTGTTGCCGAGTCAACCTTTTGAAGTGTTGCTTGTTGACGTGGTTGTGTCGTCATTGGCTTGTGTAACATATTAAATTACAATTATATTTAATAGCTAGTAAACATGATTTAGTATTATTGAATGATATAATATGACAGATAGCTATTGTGTGTTGGAAAATGTACGTTACCCGATACTCCCACAGTGGCTACCACCCTCTTTGCCAAGCTGTGTTGTTTTGTTAGTGATGTGGTAAATGCAAGGGAGTAGAGTTAAAGGGAGCGGGCTAACGGCAAGAATCAGTTTTTTCTTCCATTTTTATTTATTTTTTCTATTTTTAGATTAAACAGAACAGGAACTGTGGGGGAGAAGAGAAGAGGAGTGGAACAAAAAAGTTGAGGTCAGCTTAAATTTGATTTGTAGCGCGTCACGTAGCAAAAAAAAAAAAAAAAAAAAAAGGCGTCAGTTTATAGCTTCATGTCACCGGCTTCCATTAAGGATGACTTGTAGCCTGTTTTGCTTTGTCACCAGTCGTCTGAACACACAGACGGACTCCACTGTGCTCCTGCTGCTCCTGCTGCTGCTGTAGATCTGGGAATCAGCAAAACCTTTGAGTCCCTCTGCTGGCCAAAACGGTGCAGTGCAATGTGCAACAAAAAAGTTTGCACATTAAGCCAAATAAAAGTTCTTAAACGTTGTATAATGTTCAAGTGTAGTGGAGAGAATTACTCACAGCTTGAAGATACAGAGGAAAATATTTGTTTACATTTCAGCCTTCAGACGAGACTTAGTTCAAATATTTATTATGAATATTTCCCAGGGTCATTTTTAGTTAGTTTGTGTATTTTAGTTCATTTATTTATTTATGTATAGTAGGGGTCGGGGCTCCGCGAAGGGGTCAGCAGATAAAGCTGAGAGGTCGTGAGATGATTAATGAGTAAAGTACATAAGTATTATGACCTTGATGTATGAAGTGTTGCAGTAAAAGTAGTGGTTTGGTCCCTCTGACTGATATATTATTATATATGACATCATTAGATTATTATTATTATTGGAATTGTTGGGTCTCTCTCTCTCTGTAGATTAAAGAGTCTGGTCTAGACTTGCTTCATGTAAAAGTGCCCTGAGATGACTTTGATTAGTGATTTGGCTCTATATGAATAAAACTGAACTGAATTAATACTGAAGCATCAGTGTTAGAGCAGCATGTTACTGTTGTAGCTGCTGGAGGTGGAGCTAGTTTACACTACTTTATATAAAGTTAGCTAGTTTAGTCCACTGGTTCCCAACCTAGGGGTCAGGCCCCTCCAAAGGGTCAGCAGATAAATCTGAGGGGTCGTGAGATGATTAATGGGAGAGGAAAGAAGAAAAAACAAAGTTCTGATACACAAATCTGTTTTCAGTTTTTTGGACTTTTTCTCTAATCTTTGATTTTTGCTGAAATGTGACGTTTCTGAAGGTCTTATCAGTCTGCAGCAGCTGCTCCTCTGAATCCTGCAGGTTGTTGTTATTCAGCTGCTGAGATCTACCTTTTACTCACTGTTACTGTTTACAAGAAGAAAGAAGAAGAAACAACGTTCTGATATCTTTGGTTGGAAACCACTGGTTTCATCTTTAACAATGTGTTGTATTTTAAAAGCTTGTTATATTATCCATTGTGTCAAATCTTCATCTGAAAAGTAACTAAAGCTGTCAAATAAATGTAGTGGAGTACACAACTAAACTACAAGTACCTCTAAACTGTATTTAATCATGTTCCAAGTGTTTTAGGTGCAATAGTGATAACTGTAAACATCAAAAATATGAAGTATAAAAAATATAATTATACTTAAAGTATTTTCTACCAATGAAAACAGTGGAAAAAAAATCTTAACTTCACTTTTAAATGATAACACGAAGCAAAGAAAGCCACGAGGAACTGTGTAGAAATAGATTTTTTATGAGTTTTCTCACATAAATGCTACTCAGTCGGTCCTGCTTTTGACCTCGATACAACCCCATAGTGCAACAGGGAACATAAATGTGCAAAATGACAGAAGTGATGATTTAATTTTAGAGAGTAAACTTGTACACAAAATCTACAAGAAGAGTTTTCTCTTTAGTTTCCTCCGCGAGAAGCTAAAGTCAAAGAGACGAGGAGGAGGTGACTCACGAGCAACAGACGCAAAACATTCAGTATCTGTAAATGCACTTGCATATAATTTATGTTCAGTCGTGCAAAAAAAAAAAAAGAAATAAACAAACAAAAAACAACAAAACACTTTGACACATATAAATGACAGCTAACAAACACATGCAGGAAATTTCATCCAAATCCATCCACGTATGGACGACTCCGGATGATTATAAAACTGATAACGATATAGCAGAACAGTGACATCAGTGCACACCAACGCTGACTGTACACGTCACATGGTCACTGCAGGATCCTTATTCCATCATCGTCTGTCCAAATACAGAAAAATTACAGGTTACAAATTGTTAAATCTGCATTTTTTTGGCCACTTGAGGGACGTGTCGTCACTTTTAAAGTTGATTTGTTGAACTTATTCTCACATCCAGCAGTTACGGAGCAACATTATCGTTCATTTGGAGTCGTGTTTCTGTCCACCTGGTGAATTTAAGTCCGATATTCTCTCTCTTTTAGCTTCTGTTTCTGCTCTCTACCAACTCCTGAGGGGAAATATCTGGCTCTATCTGTGAGCAGGTAGAGTACAGTGACTTTTTAAGAACTGCTTTCATTTGCATTTTCAATTTCAGAACAGAAAACCCTGAAAGGAAGTTAAGAAAATTAGAGAAAAATCTTTTTCATGCTTTGCTGATGTGTAAAAGTTGGCATATGAATACAAACGAAATGCAACAAAGTGCCATGTAAACAGTCTGAGTAATGATGAATAAACGATGAATCATGTGACTCAAATGCCACTAAAGAGCTGAAGACATCGGATCTGTGCGGAGCGATGAGGAGGAGGCTGTAACCTTCCTCACATCAGTGCATGAAACAAAGAGATATGACATCATGTTTTCTGTTATTTCATCTCTGTCACCTCTTCTGCGAATGAATTAGCGCCTCATATTTGCATGACAGCAGTGGACGGAAACGTTGCATTTATATAATTTGCCCTCTCTTTTGATGACTTTCTGGAAATTCAGATAAAAGTTGCGCTACATCTGGATGATAACCTGGTTTATGAGAGACGCTGAGAGTGAAATAAAGCGGTAAAAGTGGCAGCCGGACAGATAAACAATGAGCTGAAACTCACTGTAAAGCTCCGTAAAGCCGAGAGGAGCTTGATGATTCTCTGTAGGTTCATCACTACGAGCCAATTAACACATTAACACACTGACAGATCAGATATTATCACCATAAAAAACATCCATTATAGACACTTTAAGTGTCTGTAACGGATAAGTGTTCCTCTTAACTGGTAAATCTTTGCCTTAATCTCTACACAGTCAGTTTTTAATGCAGCCTTTCTATTATATGACATCATCAGGGTTATTTAAACCTCCTCCAGAGCTACAGACGACATTGAACACCTCATCATGACCAGCAAACTGAATTTGACATATAAAGTCAGGTGGACTGCCTGTTTAACAGATTAAATAATAATAATAACAATAATTTGATTGATTCCTATCGCCATGGCAACACTTCCAGTTTGTATTTCCTGAATGAAATGATGTTATTTCCCACTTAAAACAGTTCATAAAGTTGACATGCAGAGTTTTAGTGTGGATTTGATCTGCTCTGATGTGTGTTTCACATGTTTACTGGGCGGTCATACATGTGTGCGTGTGTATATGGGTCATACATGACAGTAATAACATGCATCTCTATCTTTAAAAAATAACATCAGACTCTAACAACACGTTAAAATAGCACAAAAATGTAATAATGTAATAATAATAATAATAATAAAAAACATAAATCAGAGATGCAGAGATCTCATGCAACAGCAGCACACCTTCATACACGCATGCTCATTGTAACATACACATGTACATTCATGACATACATTATCACCACATATATATCATTTTAGCTTCATCCTGTGAAGTGTCGTTACAAGAAAATAAGAGATTAAAAAAAAAAAAAAAAAAACATCACGGGAAGGAAGAAGAGTGTTTTTCTTTACAAGATTTAGAAAATAAATCTTTCCACAGTAACAAAAAAACTCAAAACATTCACATCTTTTCATAATAATCCAAATATACAAGAAATATATAAATAACATAGTTTACATTGTTGTACAGTTCAGAGAGAGAAAGAGTGATTGTTGACGTTAGCGTGCTGCTAGCTCACGTTGGTCCTCCTCCGTTTGCTGGGGCTCTGACCCGGATCGACCTTCAGCTCCCGATACTGCATCTGTACAAACGATACCACGACAGATTCAGAGTCTCTACGAGCACTTGTGAAATACGAACGGCGTGCTTTAGCCGGGTAGAACATGTTCCTGGATCATTAAAATACTAATTAAATCTGTTTTGCTTTAAAAATCAGTGTTTCTCTGATGATTTTTGGTGACCAGCAGACTTCCTGGAGGGACTGTTAGCCGAGCTGCTGCTAACGTTTGCCCAGTTTGTTTCTCTGATAACTTAAGATCCAGACGTCCAATGACTAAAATCCTTCTTGCGGCAGCAGCTAAATTTATCATGAAAATGTGGCTTCAAACTGAATAAAAGTCCATTTCTAACAGTTTGTGTGGAACAAGCACAACAAAGCCCATGTATTATCTTGTATGTGTGTAAGTTACTCTTTGCTAGACGCCACTGTAGCGGACAAACACGGCACCGACGCATGCATCTTGTGCGCTATACTCTTTGGTAGAGGAGGTATGACGCCATTGACAGGCCACCAAATGAAACGGTCCGTTACTTTGATTAAAATGACAGATTTCTCTGGGTTTGAAAACTGTTGGAAACATTTGGGATAATTTAAGAACACAACTCAACAACATATAGAACATAGGTCTAGACCTGAGTGACAACAACCTGAAGGTTTCAGGAGAGAAGCTTCTGTCTGGTCTAGTTGTTTTTTTTACACATTTTAATGAGGAATAATTACAGATTAGAGCTTTAATATCATTTGGTTTGAGATCAATATAGGTTGCTATTATCAGTAAAACCACTTGATGTTGATCCAGGAACTCGTTCTAATTCAATGAGTTAACGTTGTTATGACTTCAGACAGGTGACCCAGTTTGTTTTGGGGAAAGTTTCTTTGCTCAGACAGACAAATTGTTTGCTGAAGAGCTAATATTGTCATCTGAAGACCTTCTGGCTGTGTGCCTGACAGACAAAAACACACACATGCAACAGCAGCTTTGGTCTCAGATCTAACAGTAATCTGACCAATCACTCCTTTTGGTCGCACGTTTCGGACTAGAAGTAAAAGCTTTTTATCAACTTTCTTAACTCACTCCTATCTGTGCTCATATTTAGGAGCTGCAGAGGAGTCCTGACATGTTCAGACTCGCCTGCAGACGGCGTTCAGGCAGAGATACGCTTATTGAAAGATCGTTTTGACCAGAAAAAAAAAAAAAAAATCAGAAAAATTCTGCTCTCCCTGCAGAAACACGTCCTGGCAACGTTACACTTCACCGTAATGAGGAACATGCAGCTTTGCAACAGCAATTAATCAAACTTTGATTGTGGTTATGTAGATAATAAGTGTGATGTCCTCAGTGGGAGCGGATTGTATGAATGAAACGGCTGGATGATGAAACTCAACTTCATTACAACAGCTTAAATATTTCTAAAAGGTTTTATATCTTATTGTTTTTTTTAATTTAGGCTTGTTTGTTCACATGGTTTTCCCAACATTGTGTGACATAACAGGAGGTGCGGTTAAAGTTCATGACCCCAGTGAACAGTTTACAACATGCAAGATGCAGCAATATGACAGCAACGAGGTTGATTTCACAACTGATTCAAGTTACCTTCTATTTTAATTTACTACGTTTTTAACCCATGTGAGTGGTTAACCTATATTTACAGTCTCTGAAGGCATAATTGAATGTTTGCACCTTAAAAAGTTGTTTATGTAGAGATGTGAAACCTACTACGACTGTATAAATGGAGCTTTACATTTACAAAGTCAGCCGACTGTCACCTGAAGAATAGATCAGGACGTATGTCTCAGCAGGATTTGGAAAAACTTCAGTAAACTCGACTACTGTCACAGGTCTCCCTAAAAAAATCCATCAGACAGCTGCAGCTGATTCAGACGCTGCTGCTCGAGACCTCACTAAGACCAAGAAAGTGGATCATATCACTCCAGTTCTCTCAGATCTTTACACTGACTTCCTGTCTGTCAAAGAACTGACTTTAAAATACTGCTGTTGGTTTATAAAGCACTGAATGGTTTAGCAAAATTAATTTCTGATCTGTTGCTACATTACGAACCATCCAGACCTCTCAGGTCGTCTGGGATCAGGTCTGCTCTTTGTCTCCAGAGTAAAAACTAAACATGGAGAAGCAGCGTTCAGTTTTTATGCTCCACACATCTGTAAACAAACTCCCAGAAAACTGCAGGTCTGCTGCGACTCTCACTTCTTTTAAATCACAGCTGAAGACTTTTTCTGTTTGCCTTTCATTAAACCAAACTGAAGGTTAATATTTTATATTGAACTGTAACTTTTATTCTCTTGCTTTATGTCTTATTATATTTTTTAAGCTTGTTTTTATGCCCAAATTTAACTATTTTAATTGTTTTAATGTCTTTTTCTTGTGTTGCTTTTATATCCTCTCCTCTAAAAGTTATTTACAATGAACAATGTAGTACAAAGTCAAGAGGTTGTGATCTGTAGCGCAACAAGCTTGTGAAGCTGTAAACACTGCACATGCTCAGTAGCGCCTGTCGTACACAGAACTACTCTCTGGAGACTTATCTTTGGAGCCGTTTCTAAACAAACTAACAGCTTCATGTTTTCAGTCTCTGGAGAGCAGTTCTGTGTAACAGTAGTCCGTGTTTTTAATAGTTTTTAGACAAAGACGGAGGTCTACGGCACAGAGGAATAAGATAACAATACTTATTACTAGATCAGTTCATTTGTTGACAATAAGAAAAATATAGAAAATTAATTTTTGTCCAAAATCAAAAAAAAGGTTCAGTTTATAATCATGTAAGAAAACATAAAAGGCGGCAAATCTTTTAAATTCAAGAAGCTGCAACCAGGAGATTATCTGCAGATTTGCTTGAAAGACAATTAAATAAATATAAAAAATCGCTGCTGATTAAATTTTGTCAATAATAATAATGATTTACACACCACTTGAACATCGGAGGGCACTCTGGAGAGGAAGTCGAGAAGCTCGTTGTTGTCGATCATGTACGGGTCACGAAGCTTCTTTGTGAACTTGTTCACACCTACAGAAAAGAGACATGAGTTTAGAGTGTGTAGATATATATGTTGGTATTTATGTATATGTGTATATTCTGTGTGTCAGTGTGATGTCGGGTCTCACCCCATGCGAGCACGAGGTATCGAAGAGGAATGAGGTAGAGAAGAACTGTGGCCAGACATAAGGCAGTGATCGCCAACCAGCTTAGAAAAGGCACTGTCCAGTTAACGGTGCTGCAGGGGAAGGAAGAGCAGAACATATGAAAACTGCTGCTTCACAATAAAAGAAAAAGGCTTCTCATGTTTAGATTTTTTTTATCAGCTGTCAGTTACAAAATGAAAGCTGGTGTCTGTGTTTGTATCATTTTGATATTTAAAACTATAAGAAGTGTCTGTCTGTTGGTGAGGTGTTACGTGTCCCCCCGTCTCTCCGGTGTAAACTACGTCCTCACTTCTTTATCCTCTCTCCGTACGACGCCACCTCGTCCAGCGCGTTCTGCACGCTGATGAACACGTCCTGGATGGCGTACAGTTTATCCATGAAGCCCTTGTGCTCCGAGTCCTGACGAGAACGAGGGAGAAAGTGGTCAAAGTTTAGCCGTTTAGTTCACTACAGTGTCCGATATTACAGATGAATTGTGCAGCTGTTTTATGATGACAGCACCTTGTCGTCTTTATCCTCCTCTTCGTCTTCCCATTCAAACATGGCCTCCATGGACTGCAGCAGAAACAGAAGCAATAATAAACTGTTAACTGACTGAAACACAGATGTTAAAGGATGTTAAAACAACAGTCAGGAGCCCAAATGAATGTTTTTTCTTGCTGTAATCATTCCTCCTGTTCATACTGACCATTAGATTAGATCCCAATGAGTCAAATCAAGTAGATATCTTTCAACGTCACAGTCTTTTTAGTGACAAAGTCCCTCTTTTTGTTGCTATACTTCCACCTGTCTGAACATGACACCTGAAAAACTGTGAACCCGTCCTTTAATAAAGAAAAAAAACCTGTTTTGATGGTTTCCTCACCATGTCTGTTGTGTCTCTGCTTGAGGAGAAGAAGTAGTTCCAGACCAGCAGCAGCAGTAAGGCCAGCGGCAGCATGTAGAGCTCGAAGTTCCAAACCACAACCACGAACAGCTGGAAGACAAACACGTGATCACACTCGAGAAAACATGACAATACCTGCGAGTGTTTGTGTGTGTGTGTGTGTGTGTGTTTCATATTCATACCACAAAGGAGATGAGGCTCCTCTGTGCAGACTCCCATTCAAAGCAGCTGTTGATATACGTCCCGTAGCTAATCAGGACCATGATGCATCGCTTCACACGGTTAAAGTTCTGCTGCAGCAACTGAAAAACACAAAGTCAACATTTTTTTATAATTTTTAACTGATTTTTTTTACTGTCATCAACTCTCATGAACTCTAGTTTATTTAGTTGCACACGAACACCGTCCTTCTGCTAGAAATACTCGCTAGAGCACCAAATATGGATTCATCCGCCGCTGAAAATAGTCCCCAACAAACACCCTATTTCATCCTGTTTGTTTGATTTTAAATAACTTGACTGGCCAGCTGTTTTAGGAAATTACTGAACCTTTTTTAAAACATGAAACTATATATTTGTGAGCTGTTTTTAAAAGATTTATGTCATCAGGGAAGGAAAGTCAGAAAGTATCGAGAGACGGACTAACACGTAATTGGTTTTGGCTTCTTTTTGCGTTTTATGTTAACAATAAAGAGGAATTAGGTAATAATTTTGGTTTAAAGCATTCAAAAATTAAGTAAACATATCAACAAAATGTGAACAAATAATAAAACGAGACCATAATAAAAAAAGGACTGATGACCCGTCCCCCTACAGCGCCAACAGGGTGCAAATACTAGCTAACGTTAGCTTAGAAACAGAGTATGCTAACGTCTGACCACCAGCTTTCTCCCTATTGGACAGGTAACCTAACAATACCGCAAAGCTCGTGAAGTATGAGGTGATATTGTAGTTTTAGCTGGTGGATGTTAGACGGATGCTAAATGCAGTTCACTAAACGACCACCAGTGTCACTAACGAGAAGGAATTTCTGATTCTTACATGTCGCATCTTTAAATATAAAACATCACAACTTCATCACATGCTAACATGTTTATTAAATCACTTTTTTGTTGTATTTAAATATTGTTATTTATATATTTATTCTTGTTTTGTTTGTCTTTGTTTTTTTTCAAATATAAATCCTCACCACTGTTTATTTTTTCTAAATTGTACAGTATAAACCTGCTAAATCATGTTACATATCCTGATATAGCAATTTAAAAATCTATTTTATTGTTTCTTTATTTCACTACAATCATTTCTAATAAATAACAACATAATATTATTTATCATTATTATTATTACTATTATTATTTTATGAAAATGTGGCCTGTGATAATGAAATTGTAATGGAAACTATTTATAATGTAATTCTCATATAAGCTGTCTTTTATTATTATGATGAACATGCTAGTAAACAATAAATACACGTCAACATACTTGTTTGGAGACTTTTGGTTCTTCTTCGATGTATTTCTGCTCTGCAGGGACGACCGTCTTCAAAGCAGCTTTGACCTGAAGAGAAAAAGCAGCACACTCTCAGAGCCGGTCACGTGACCACAGCCAGGCACATAACAGTATAAATAAAATATAAGTAAAATCACACCCTTGCTGCAGCGGCACAGACTGACACTCACTTTGTTGTAGATGACGTCGACTTCTAGGTAGATGAGTCCTTTACTCGGACCCGTCAGCTCCTTGTTCTTCAACACGTATCCCTTCTGCTCGCCGTTGCGGATCTGATGATAAACGTGGTTAAACACATTGTTTAAGACTTTTGAGGAGCTTTTTAATGCTTCCTGGAAACATATTTAAACATGTAACATAAAACAACTATTGAGATATTAATAAAAGAGACATAATTAGTACAAACTTATTCATAAGGTTAGTAGTTAAACATGGAGATCTGCATCATATCGCATGAATGTTTACAGTCTTTTGGACTTTTCCAAAGCTTCCTGTTATTGCATGTGTGTTGGATATTGCTGCAATCCATTGTACTCAGGGGAAAAAAAGACATCCAACACAGAAAAGTGCAAAGGAACCGCCACTCAAGATCCATTTAGCCCGAGTTTGCCAATAGAAACACACTCAATTTTTACTATTTGTGTTTTGCGAAATGTGTTCTAACAACTTCGTAGTCGCCGTTTCCATTCAGTGGATTTGTGCCTGACAGAAGTCTTAACGAGCATGTGGTGCTATCCTAATTAATCCTCCCGTATCTTAAAGTGTGATAATCTGTTAAATCAGCTGCTGTAGTGTTGTGTTGGAAGGAAACCCTGCGTGTACATCCAGACATCAGTTGCACATTAAGGGTTTCTGGCACAACTTCACCAAAGAGAAAGAAGTCTTAAGAGATCAGAACTTCAGCGACACTTGTAATATAAAGAACAACAACTTCTATTGCCCGCCTAATCACTGGTACGAGGGAAAGAGACAACATCACTCCCAAGATACTGTTATTTGTTTTTAAGGCTCTACATGGCCTGGCGCCCCGGTACATTGCGGAGCTCATCCGCCCCACTTCACAACACCAGGTCTCTTAGATCATCTGGCATCAACTGCTGCTTGATGTCCCACAGTCGTGGCTGAAGGGTAAAGGGATAACGCGTTTTCGCTGTAGATGCTCCGTGACTCTGGAACAACTTACCTTTTGGGATTAAGTGTTCCCCTTCGATAGACTCTTTTAAGGCCAAACTATAAACACGCTTGTTTGCGTGGGCATTTGAAGGTCATTAAAGCCCAGTGTTTTATTAAGATTTGTTTTTTTATTTGATGTTACCTTGTTATGATGCTTTATGTTTGTACAGTAATGTTTAAATTTACATTCTTTACAATTTGACCTTCATTATATACAGACATGGTTTAAAACTGATATAAGAGAGGCAATAATGACTCTGAAACCTGTATAACACTGTAGATTTACACATATAGACGAGGCGAGTTTCTTTGTATATCACATTTAAACAACAAATTTAAAAACACACAGTTGGTCCTTTCATGCACTCACGTGTAATAAGGGGATGGCCACTTTTCCCAGGAAGTCGGCGCTTCTGTCTCTGTCCTCGTCAAACACCGTCACCTCCAACACCGAGTGGATGTCTTTCAAATTACTGACAGGAAGAGAGGAGGATCAACATGTGGGGTTTGTTAAAAGAGGAAATATAGACATAAATAAATGAAGACTTTCTGTATTATGGAGATAATTGAATAAAACTTTCACTCACAAGGTGAAGACTTTGTTCCACTCTGGATTGAGGTTTTTGTAAACTGTGTGTGTCAGCAGTCTGTCGTTATTCAGCTCCAACACGCAGAAAGGATCGCTCTTACCTAAGAAACCAACCAAACCACATTAGATCAACCGCTACTGTAACATTAACCACAGAAAATATAAATAACAACAGGAATACGGTAAATCTATATATACAGCACATTTCATTCCAATGTGCTGCATAAAGTTGAAAAATAGACAAAGAAATAGGAACATTAAAAAACTAGAGATCGAATCCCAATTGAGCTTCTTGTCAACAAATCTCATGTTGAACGATGAACCAATCTACTAACAAGTATTGTGTGTGTGTATATATATATTTGTATATTTGTGTTATATATATGTATATATATGTGTTATTTACTCACTATTCTTCAGTTCATTTATATATTCTCTCTTTGCAGGTATTAAATACAACATTAAATACAACACGTGATGAGGAAGAGGAAAACTTTTGTTGGTTTATTTTCCGTTAAAATTACCATTTACGTCTGCAGCCATGAGTCCTTCAGCTCTCATCACCTTCACCTGCACTATGCCCACATCCTTCAAGTTAGAGAGCGACTTCAACACACCCTACAGAGGGAAGAAGAAGAGAGACGTTGTTTATGCTGCATCATCGTCGCCATCATCATCATCATCATCATTAGTAGTGAGAGAGCCGCTCACGTAGCGTTTGAGTATCTCCCTGCGCTCCTGCGGGTCGTCCAGTGGCGTGACGGACAGGTCGGCGATGGAGACGTGGGCCGAGGCGGTCAGCGTGAGCAGCAGCACCACGTAGCCCCGCGACTCCTCCAGCGGCAGCTCCATGTGGTGCGTCTGCTCTTTAGCCAGAGTGGAGAGATCCAACTGACAGCTGAGCAACAAACGCAGAAAACAGCTCATGAACTACAAGCACAGTTAGACTTTTTAATGTCTATCTTACTATTCCTCCTGTTCATACTGGCTATTAAGAGATAATAATGTACTTTTAATGTGTTTTTTTGTTGTTTTAAATGATGGAAGACAAAAATCCACAGTCCTCCTTCTGGGTAAAAATGTATTTAAATGTTTATCTGAAGCTAAATATGAAGCTTCAGCATCCAAATGAGTCAAATCCAGTAGATATCTTTCAACGTTTCAGTCTTTTTAGCGTCAAAGTCCCTCTTTTTGTTTCTATACTTCCACCTGCAGCTCAACAGAGAAACACAAAGAGGAGAATTTGATGCTAAAAAAGACTGTAAATGTGTCAGATATCCACTTGATATGACTAAACTCAGACTGATGAAGCTGAATAAAAGCTTCACATCAAAAAGGAGAAGGAAAGGTAGGAGGAAGAAGGGGTTTGTTTGAGTTGCTCTTTGGATGGGGATAAATGTAGGCACAAAAATACAAGAAAACCCCAAGGTACTCTCATTTAGAACAATTAAAATGCCTTTATTGTCACGGCGTCTTCATATAGACGCCACAACGCCATATTCAAGTGGGAGTTTCCCACTAGATAGTCCTGTTTTAATCCCTAATGAAGGGAGTTTTAAAAGAGAGTACCTTGGAGTTTTCTTGTATTTTAAATGGCTGACTTTTAAATGACTGTGTGGACAAACTGTGGGTTCACTTCCATTGAAAGCACATTTGAAGGAGATCTTTTAATGTTCTGGTTGTCTATATCAATATCCTGCTGGTTGAATAACTGTCCTCTAACAAAACGAAAAACTAATTCATAATTACGGGATCATTTTCTTGTAATTATAACATAAGGCCTCAAATTTTGGGGGCTTTAGTGAGTAAACAACACAACCATTAGTATATTACTAATGAAACAAATGCATGCAGACATTCAAACACTGACTGACCGTCCAATGAAGTCGTCTCTCCTCCCGGTGTCTCTGTCCCACACTGTGATCTCTAATATGCCTCCTGACTCCTCGTACAGATGCAGGTCAAACTGTTCCCGCCACTGTGGGCTCAGGGTCTTTGGCACAGTCTGCAAACGCAACACAACAGCAACAGGTTTACATCCCCCAACGTAAATGTCTCACCTCAGTAAACCAATGAACTGTGGGTCTCAGTGATGGGGGTCGGCGTTACCTTGCTCCTGTACTTCTGGTGTCCCAGCCTGAACTTGACGTACGGGTCGCTCAGGCCGTTGGGGTCCATTGGGATGAGGTTCCGACCTTCGATGAGCGCGATGCTGACGATGCCTCGCCACAGCTGCCACTTCCGATGCATCTCTGAGAGACGTGCCGACTGCTGCTGCTGTCGACAGTTTTATTCATCATTACACGTTAGGAAACATACCAGAGTGAGATTAATTATGATTTGTGACAAATTTGACCCAAGTTTGGATGTGTCAGTTCTTCAAAGGTGGCTTAAAGGGTCCTTAAAAGGGGTCGTATTCTGCTTTTTGTGGTTTTCATTTGGGAATTTATATCCTGTTCATCATCGGATGTTAAACATGATCAAAGTTGCAAAACTTGAGGCTTAAACTTGCTCTACACGCTTCATTTGCAGTGTTTTTTTTTCTACCTTGCCAACAAGTTGACGTTGGTCTGTAGTCTTGGTTGCTAAGGTGGTTGCTATGGCTGTTTCTAAGGTGTTTCCATATAGTAAGTAAGTTGACATTTGGAGTAAAGAAGGATAAAAAGAAGTGAAATCCTGCTACTATAGTTTGTTTACGTAGCCTCCGGAGAAAGAGGAAGCTTCCTGAAAGCTGACCAATCAGAACAGAGCAGGCTCATTAGGAGGCGGGGCCTTAAAGAGACAGGAGCTACAACTTCCTGTTTCAGACAGAGGCTGAACTGAGGGGCTGCATAAAGGACCGGTAGAAGATAAATAAGAAGTTTTTTAACTGGAAATCATGCAAAGATGTTCCAGTAGAGCCCCAGAATATAAATATAGAGGCTTGAAATGTGTCAGAATATGTGTCCTTTAATTTCAAACTCTTTTGGATGGATGAGAATTAACAGGATCGATTTAGCCCCCGATCAGTTACATTAAGCCACGTTTCAAGACTGCAGCAGCTGTTCGTAAGTTCAAAGTTAGCCTCATGACGACGTCAGAGTTTAACAAGTGGAGATTTACACATCACTAAATTAGATGCAGGATATAAAAGGTCTGGACACTGTTAAACTCTCAATAAAATAAATATATAAATAAATTCTCTATTTTTTGAAGCAATGTTTTAATCTGTACAGTTCTTCTGGTTTACAGATCAAAACGTTGCTTCAATAAAGAGAATACAATTATTTATTTGGCGCTCAACAGTGTGACGTCACTCCTTTGTACTCTGTAATGCACCTGAATAATTTGCCTGGTTCCCCTTATGTAGAGATTAGCTGTCACTAATTAATCACACCAATTGACTAACATGTATAACTGTTGCGTTAGCTTGCTGAACCAACAAACCGACACTTTACATTTCACAGCAAAAAACTCACGAAACCCTCAAATTACATGCCTGTAAGTTAGACTAACGTTAGCTTAGCGCAATTGAATATTTCACTCTCACTGTAAACTGCATGAATACACTAACTAAACTTATTTTTGGAAGTTTTGTTACAACTTGTGATGCTACACGTTTGCATTATGAACGGAGGTGTCATGATTCTTCAAATCCATGATTCGATTTTAGGTCTCGATTTAATTCGATCGAAACTTTTTTTTTTCCAGCACTGACAGTTTTGCCACTGTTGACTGTGGAGTCTTGATTTGTAAAGATCAACAGATCGTTGTTTTTATGTTTTTCAGACTTTTAGATTCTTCTTCGTCTTTCACCAGTCAATTGGGAACAAACTGTTCAACACAACAACAAAAAGAAGGGCCACCAGATGGAGTACTTTACAACAACAGCTTGAGGAAGTTTAATCGTGTTGCACTTTGTAGACGGTCCCTGCTCACTCGTCTTCGTGTTATCAGTCCAGCTCGGTGAAAATAAGGTTGTAGCTAATCATCTATCTTACTACAGGAGGAAAGAGACATTATTTGTGTTTTAACCTATGAGTTATTGATGCAGGAAGTTCGAATATGTCAATATTTGACCTTTATGGACAAACTGTAGTTTTTCTGTCAACCACGTTTTCACACTGGTGACTTCAGGGCAGCGGCCATGTTGTCTCAGAGTAATGCTGCCATCTTTGAAATATTGTAGTTGTTTTGTTTTGTTTTTTTAATTCTGGACGCACGCAAGTAGGGGAAAAGAAATACTGTGAGAATCGCTGATCCTACCTTTTATTTCCAATCAATTTAGAATTAAAAATCGTGACACCTCTCGATTATGAAGGGAGGAATATTTACAGCCAGAAAAAAACACGTTGCCTTTTTTAAAAAAAAGGATCTCAACACACAGCATGTCAACGTGAACTAAAAGCCGCTGAAAATGGTCACACGAGGCTCTAAAAAACACAGACGACGAGGACACGAGGCAACAGCAACTAACACCAGACACCAAAACTGACACTGATGACCAGCATGACGGACAGCAGATGGGAAGCTACGACGACACAAACACACACACACACAGTTCAGACGGAGCAGTGATGATGATGATGATTTTACCTTAGTGGATCGTTTCCAGGACCTCCTGAGCAGCATGGTCTGAATATACATTAAAATACATTATTTCAACTGACTCCTGCAGTGGAGGAAAAGTCTTACTGGTTTAAGTGGAGCTACAGGAAGTCTTCTCCTTAAAATACAAAATAAAATGCACACCTGGGCTGTGTATTTATCACACTGATAAAAGTAAAAGTTTAGACTTCAGTAAAAGATAAAAAGCAAAAATCTTTCACTTTTACTCACAAACTTAAAATTTTTTAAAAAAAATTTGCAAACTGTGCTGTTAAATGTCTCAATGATTGTGATCAATAATATGTTATTGCAGCAGAATCAATAATAACAGAGTCATTTTAGTCCTCCTGTATATTATTTGTATTTGAACATTTGTTTGGGATTTAACAAGGGTGCAAACAAACAATAAGAAAACATCTGACAGTGATTAATTCTTATTATATTAATAAATATTTTATTATATTCAGTTTCCTTTTTCGATATTTCCTGTTATTTCACATTATAAATATATTAGATTGTTGCTCATTTCATGTATTGAGTATTCCTGCATAGTTAAAGATTTCTTACTAATAAAAAAAACACTTATATGCATCACTGTGAAAAAGTTTTATTCATAATTCAACACCATCAAGGAGGCGTCTGATCATCCCAAACTTAATCTGCAGCACGACAACGAGCACAAACACCCGGCCAGAAACATAAAGAACCGTCTCGTCCTGCTACAGATGGTCTCTGATTTAAACATCATAGAGTCAGTCTGGGAGTCAGATCTGAGACGCCGAAATCCACAGAAGAAGAACTGCGGCAACGTCTCTAAAAATGGAGGAACAACCGACCTGCCGAGTATCCGAAACACCGAGGAGAACCGCTGCTGTTTTCAAAGCAAAGCTGCTCACAGTAAACGTTGATTTACTTTAGATTTCTGCTCTTTACTCAGCTTCGTATCAAGTTAATTAATGAAGCATATCGGCCTGTGTTTCTTTCATGCGATCACTTCTCTGTGAGTAGGAGTAAGTCACCTGATAAATATGTGTTTTATTATTTAAGTTTTATTCTTAAAAAAGTTGGATAAACACGAGCCCAGGAGCACTGCAGATATTTTAAAGGCACTAGGGGACGCTGCAGGACAGGAACACATGTCTAACCACAAGGAGATAAAACAAGTGAAGCATCTGAAGCCTTTCTACCGGTGCTGAATATTCATTACGCTCATTAGCTTTAATGACACTTTGATGTATCCGAGCTCTCTGCGCCTGCGTCTTTTTTTGTTTGTGTATTTTCCCACCTCTACATCTCCGTCTCTCATCATCATAAATCTATAAATGTATGCTTGGTCTCCTCCTCTCAGAGTGGAGCTGCAGCACAGACTGACAAGTCGGCCTATAATTCATTTATAAACTGAATAAAACATGAAGGAGTCTTCCTGTGTTTAGTATCTGAGTGCGAGGAAACCATCCTCTGACACTCTAATCTGATGAAGAATAAATTACCAGAAACTACAATTTATTCTTCTTACTGTAACTGTAACAGGTATGGAAGCAAAGAAAGGCCGAAACATATTAAGCAGCAGAAAACCTAAAATTAAAATCACTACTTGCTATTTAATTTAAATATCTTACTTTTTTAAAAACATCTATCTGAATTTAAGTGGTTTGAATTCCCTTCTTGGCTCTTGGTGAATTTTCCGGCAGGTTATTTCTATTTTAAAGCTGCATTCATTGTTTTTTTGGTTGTTGTTGTTGTTGTTGTTGTTGTTTTGGCCACTTGGGGGCAGCGCGACAAGCTGTAAGCACAAAACTGTTGCATTATCACCTAAAGCTGATTGCAAACTGTTGCTTAATTTAATTTAATTTAGTTATATTAGCACCTCCTTGTGGTTGTTTAAGGTAAAAGCTAAATCTAGTGATTGGTTGAGGAAATAAGGTGGAAATTGCTAAAAAAAAAAAAAAAAAAAAGTACTCTATCAGCAATGTAAACTCACATATGTTCATGTGTTTTGTAACTGGAGGTTTTGTGGAAATGAAGCCTCAGTAAAAAATACTTTTACTCTTTCACTAAACAGTGTTGGTTATCTGTTGACAAAATAGACAGAAAACTTCAAAAAACTGTATTCAAATTGTTTAAATTTAGTCAGTTTTGGATCTTTTTGGTTTTTAGAGACGGGAATTCAAACCACCTGAACTCAGAGGAATGTTTTTGAAAGTAAAATATTTAATATTTAATAACTAGATTTTACATGCGTAGTACGCCTGAGTACCTCTGCCGAAAACAGTTGTTTAATGTCTTCTGTGGCTCCGGATAAGTTTCGAGTCTGAGAAAAATAACCACGTGATGATGTCAGAGTGATGTCATCATAGTTATCTCGGCACAGGAGCAGCAGAAATCTGATCACAAAATTATGCTGTTGAGTTGAATTACGGGAAGTGTAGGCTGAGCTGCTTCGATTCTGATCAACACAATTTCAAAAACATTTATTATTATTATTATTATTATTATTATTATTATTAATAATAAATGAAATTCAATGCAGAGTATATTAAGGACATAGTTCACAAGGGGTCCATAGAACAAGAGAACACAATAAAAAAATTAGTAAGTAATTTTTTATTAAGTAAATAATAAAAAAGCATTTTATATATTTTTTTAAATATTAATTTTTTATAGTATTAATATATATTAATCCATAGAAATGTTTATTGTATTTTATATATTTATTGATATTTATTCATTTGTTTATTATTTTTGACATTTCTTTGCTTCCATACTGGAATCTATCTTAACTAAAATGAAAACAGGCTTGAATTTCTTTTGGTTTTTTGCCGTCTCATCGGTGCCAGATTGACATCAGCAGTGAGAGAAAATGTTGCAACAGTCTGTATAATTCATGTTGATCTTTATATTATTCATAAGAACTGCTGACAGAAGATGAATCCCGAAAAGCAAAAATGAGGAACTAAAACCTTTAAGCTAACAACACTAAAAACTACAAACAGCTAGAAAACTAGCAGAAGGCTTTAAAAAAAATTAAAAGTAGAAGCACAACAATCACATCACTGGTGCCAGAGTTAAAGTGCAGACTCCGTCCATTAGAGGGCAATAAGCTAATTTACTCTGTTGGTAAGGGAAAGGCTCCTCACTAGATCAGGAGATACAACAGGAAAGGGTCAATCAGGGCTCTAAAAAGGAAGTCACTAAGCGTTTAATCACACTCGCTACACTCACTTTATTCACATAGGGCTTCCACCGATACATCTTAACCTGTCTCTGCTGCAGGAAACACAAAAACGCACAGCACAAAGACTCAACGTTACCGACTGAGAACAATCAAAATCCTCACTGAGACACGTGAGAAGACAGAGACTCTATTAAGCCGATTATAAACTCTAGTAATTTCTTAATCCAATAATGCTGAAACGGTGCCAACCTTTTTATCTTGTGACCTTTTTTTTTTTTTACAACAAAGCAATTATCTGCTTGTCAGTGATAGTTTTTACCAGTTCAGTTGAACCAGTTTTTAGTTTATCCTGCATTTCACACAGAAAAGAGCAAAGATTAAAGACAAGTAAAATCATTTTTTATAGCAGAAATATGACATCTGCTTTCCCTGTTTCATAAATTACCATATTGGCCTGAATGTAAAACTCGAAACAAGATAATTATGTATTCTTTCTGAATGGAGAGAGTACTGGTGTTGAATGATGGGATGTTTGCTATGCTAACGAGTTTCTTCAAGTCTGTTTATAGAGAGCTGAAGTTAAAATCAGAACTTCTTCTGATCCAGAAATAAGAAAACCTCATTCAAACCCCACTGACGTGTTGTAATTTAAACGATTAAACATCTCGCATCAGAATAACATCTTTCAACAGTTTGTTGTGTTTTTACAAAAAAAAAAAGATCTAATATTGTTGTTATTCAATATTTCTGTCTGTTGTTTCGAGGCCTAACTCTCTATCCAATTCGGTGTCAATTTATTTATTTATGTAGCACCCAAAACACAACACAAGTCATCTCAGGGTGCTAGGAACCACCGGGGGATGATGAAGCTGCCTTGCTCATCGAGATGTGCCCCCACGCTGAGTTTCCATCTCCTGCTTCCTAGACGCTCCAGCCTCGACTCAACTCCAAACCGGCCGCCGTTCATCCAGTTCAACTCTCTCTCATCCCTCCGTACACGACATCGACCAACGTCCCTCCCTCCCTCCCCTTCCCCTCGACGCCAACATCCCACTGCTATCGATCCTCATCATGGATGTATTATAAGAGCTGGGTACTGGACTAAAAATGGCGATCATTCAGTCATATTGGAATTGCTCGCCTGGCACATACGCCAAAAGAAGTTTCTGGCTTCCGGGTTTGCGGGCCACTGAATATGCGCAGTAGTGTTTCCTCTGCTGGCCCCGCCCACGAACTCCCGCTTTATATTGTGATGACTCCACGGATGTTTAAGTTGCTTTTTTCTCGGCTCGAGGAAAGTTTTACAAACATAAAACCTCCATGGATCAAAAGTTCACAATAGAAAGAGTCATAACTGACGTTGTTTGCAGTTCGAGGTGTCCTGTCAACAGTTTTACAGACGTCTGTTTTAGAACGGTGGTCTATGAGGGGAGGAAGGGGTACGCTGCAATACCGTGAGTGGCCACTGGGAAAAATTGGCTATTCCTTCCTGAATCTTCTTGCCGATCCAATAAACTATTTAAAACTATACACAAACGGAGTGGTCTTAGGCCCAATTTTCCCCCCCAATGAACAGCACTTGGTGACAGCGGTGAGGAAAAACACCCCTTTAACTGAAAGAAACCTCAAGCAGAACCCGACTCTAGATGGACGCCATCTGCTTTGAGCGGTTGGGTTGAGAGACCTTGATGGGTTGGGTTGTCCCATCAAGGTCACTCAGGTCTGCTGAGACGGTGTCTTTGCTGCTGTAGCCTCCAAACTGCCTGTTTTTAAATCAAGTCTTAAGACATATTTCAATTATTTAGCTTTTAACTCAGTATGAGAGTTGCAGTGTTAAGCTTTGTGTTTCTATTGTGTTGTTTATTGCTTGTTATTTTGATTGTACATCACTTTGGTTGTTTTTAAATGTGCTTTATGAATAAATCTGAGTTGAGTTATTGAACCACATTTCCCATAAACCTGCTGACCACAAGACTAATCAAGAGGCGGCAATTTATCCAGACCGATACAGAACAGAGAAGCCTGAACGGTGTTGTTTTTAGACATCAGAGGAGAGTATCATTATATTTCATGGATAAGGACTGACTGATTGCGTAAAGTGTCACAAGCTGGTTTAACAGAGGAAGTGATGTCATAACTTCTTCTTTTGTTAAAAGTGAGGCGGTAGTAAAGTTTCTTGGTTTAACCGGCAGTTGACCCTGAGGAGATAAAATTCATGAGTGCAAAGTGTCTTTACGGCAGAAACGTCGACGAGGAAGCGACTCATCTGTCAAACAGCTGAGAGTTACTGCTGTTAAGAGACGATGAGGAGCTCAAACTGACAAATCTGACAAATGAGAATATTATATTAATGCTTAAAAAAAGAGGCTGACAGGAGAAAAAAAAAAAAGCGTGACGGTGTGGACGCTTCAAGAACGAGGACTCTCTCTTCTCTTTAGATTAACAGTACGAGCGGGGAAAAGCGGAGGTTATCTTATTAACGAGGGTCGTCTTATATTCTGGCCAATGTGACAAACAGTCATTTAAAAACCCGATTTGATGAAACTGCTGAATATTTGCAGGTTGAGGCCTTAAACAGAGAGGATTTACTGCATCTTTAACTTTGCTCTCTTGGAATCTGTGATGGCGTTTCTTATTATTTTATAGGTTGTGCGATAAATCGATTAAGCTCTGACTACAATAACTCACTTTTTCTTCAATCTGATACTCTTAGCTAAGACTAACTCAACTGGTCTGAGAGGAAGAGAGAGAGGATGATGATGTTATTTCTGTCGTACGTACCGTGGAGTCTCGTCGTTCCTCTACTGGACTGTCTTTAGGCGTCAGAGTGACGGCGAGCTCCAGGGAGCCCAGGTCCTGATCCGGGTACTGAGGGTCCTTCAGCACCAGAGTTACAGGTATCGCCCTGTAACACACACACACACACACACACACAGATATGACAGGTGTGAATAATGTTTGTGTTGCTGCATGATCAGCTCTAACTTACCGTGTTAAAGGAATAGTTTGTCACTTTTGGAAATACACATGGTCACTGTCCTGCAGCATAAAGTCACATCATTTATACCAGTCTGTCTGTTTAACTCCAACTGGAATTAAATTGCTTTTTTTTTGTCTATGACAGTAACTACTGTTCTGTAAATCTCTTGCTCTGTTCTCCTTGTTTTCAGTTCAGACTTGTTGGATCCTTTGTCCTGTTTTGTTTTGTTTTGCTGTAAATCTATTTGAGAAACAGTTGCCTGCTTCTCTCTGACATAAAGTAGACTGATATTATTATATATGTGTATTACTGATGTAGTTAAAGTGTTGCAGTAAAAGTAGTGGTTTGGTCCCTCTGACTGATATATTATTATGTATGACATCATTAGATTATTAATAGTGAAGCATCAGTGTTAGAGCAACATGTTACTGTTGTAGCTGCTGGAGGTGGAGCTAGTTTACACTACTTTATATACAGTTAGCTAGTTTAGTCCACTGGTTCCCAACCTAGGGGTCGGGGCCCCTCTAAAGGGTCAGCAGATAAATCTGAGGGGTCGTGAGATGATAAATGGGAGAGGAAAGAAGAAAAAACAAAGTTCTGATACACAAATCTGTTTTCAGTTTTTTGGACTTTTTCTCTAATCTTTGATTTTTGCTGAAATGTGACGTTTCTGAAGGTCTTATCAGTCTGCAGCAGCTGCTCCTCTGAATCCTGCAGGTTGTTGTTATTCAAGATCAACCTGCTGAGATCTGCCTTCTACTCACTGTTACTGTTTACAAGAGGAAAGAAGAAGAAACAACGTTCTGATATCTTTGATTTTTGCTGAAATATTGGATCATTTGAACATTTATTGAAATGAAAGCATGTGAGAAGTTTAGAGGGAAAAATCACTATTTAGTGGAGCTGTTAACAACTCATAGACATGTGAAATGGTGGATGAAGTCATAATGATACTTTGAAATTGGAATTTCAGCCAATGCTAGTACCAAGCTAGTGAGTTTATGGTTTATTATTTTTTATTATTATTTATTCACAACATTTACTCATCTTTTATTGTGGTCTTGTTCAACTAATTATTTTAAAGTAGGTTTTATTAAAGCTATAATAATGTCTAAAAACAACTAGACCTATATTATATATTTTACTGAGTTATCAGTCATTTTAATCAAGAGTATATGCACACGAGATGCATGCGTAGGTGTTGTGGTTGTCTGCCAGAAACTAACGGACATGTTCATAGATTGACTTTCACTGAGTTTTAAAAAACATTTTTTATGATGACTTTTTAGATCTTGGTTGTTTTTAACTGTATTTTAACAGAATTGCTTACAAGAATCACATGTAAAGCAATTTGATTTGCATTTAACTTGTATGAAAAGTCCTTTTATAAACTTTGATTGTTACAACTGGACTAAATCTTTATTTTAAAAAAGGCTTTTGTTGACTGTATTTTCAACATATAACAGTTTCTACCTGATTCCCTGCACAGATTTCTCCGCAAAAGCGCTGAGTAAGAAAAATTCTTCACATACCACATGTCACGTGATTCGCACATACCTCTGCTGCTCCAGAGACTCCAGGTAAAGGTAAGCTGAACCCATGAAGTCATCTAGAAGGCCGAAGTCGTAGTCAAAAACCTGCAGACGAGCAACAAGAAAAATCTGCACCGACTCTTCTGTTCATTAAGAATTCATATTATGGAGCTTCCTCTTCTCTTGTTTCCTGTCTGCTTATCTACAGTCAGCTGTCTGTTAAATGCAAAAAATGCCCCCAAAAAGAGTAAATTTTTAAAAGCTGTGTGTGTGTGTGTGTGTGTCCAAGTCTTTACCTTTACATACAAAGGTTCACTCAGACAGTCCAGTATTAAAGTTGTCTTCTCATCCCACACCGGGTTGAGGTTTTTGTGGATGATTTTGCTTCTGAACACCTCCTTTCCAGCGAGCTTGAACTTGACGTACGGGTCACTGCTACCTAAAAAGAAACAACCAAACAAAACAAAAAGATGGTTCTGACAGATGCATTAAACAAGAATAGCAAAGAAGAAGAAGAAAAAAAAGAGGAGACGTGAATCTACCTCCTCTGTCTCGGATGGCCAGGTTGTGTCCTCTCTTCAGCTCAATGTCCAGCTTGTACATCCCTGAGCTGGGCAGGGCTGCTTGTTCAGCGGGGGGCCCTGAGGAGCACGGTGCACCCTGTTAGAGGAAACAAATGAAACATTCATTACAAACTGACACTCTGTCAACACACAGTCTTAAACTCTTGCAGAAACCTCACCAGCATTTCTAAGAGAAAAAAAAAAAAAGGTGTTTCAAGCCGTTTTAACTACTTCTGTCTGCATCCACCGGCGCTGACTGAAGTGTCTCATTCAGCGCAGTGACTGGTCCCATGAGTGAACACTGACAGGAAATTACATGAGAGCAGCTTCCTCCCCGTCTGATCAGAGTGATTGTGAGCTTTGAGTGTTTTTCCATTCTTGTATAATCCTCACTTCCATTGCAGCACCATCGTCTCTTTCGCATCTGTAGCAAAGCAGAAACTGAAGATGCATCACAGACATCGGCAGCCTGAACACTTGCTGCGCCGGATGATGCATAATGCATGAGAGGATCGATGTTTCCATGGTCTAGGAACACTTTTCGGGACATTAGGGAAGCAGTTTTGTTGCCTTGAAACAACAAATCTCAACCGTAACCACAAATCTATCCACGAAAAAAAAGGAAACTTCAGTCAGAGGAGGTGAGAAAACTGAACTGTATCAAGCAGTCATTAGCATAGAAACAACCAGAGAGAAGCAGAGAGGAAAGAACATTTTATCTTTCAGATCATCTCTGAAAACAGCTGCCTGCTGTGACCCAGAATGACACTATGAGAGTGAACCAAAACAATCAAGTTGCAGCCGGACAGATAAACAATAAGCTGAAGCTCACTATAAAGCTCCGTAAAGCCAAGAGGAGCTGCAGGGTCACTGATGATTCTCTGTAGGTTCATCACTATGAGCCAATAACACATTACACACTGACATTTGATCACATGTTTATGTACAATTATTGATTATAGCAGCTTTAAAGGAAGAGTCAGCGGCTGGGTTTACATGGACCCTAATATTCCACTAATAATCGGAATAGAAACGCCTCATTTAACCACCTGAATCAGAGGAGACTGGTCTGATCTGACTTTTAATAATACATTCAATAGGAAAATATTAGCGCCTAATAACCATGTGGACGCTTAAGCCAATCGTTTGACTGCATGTTTGCCCTATGTGGGGTTAACGTCAGGTGACAAGTTTCCAGGAGGATCTTAAAAAGGTAACATGAAGAAGAGTTTTCAGGTGGGACAAAAATATGGCAGCAATAAAGCAAAACCGGTCTGTGGGTGATATGACTTTTTTTTTTTTTTTTTATTGGAGACTTTAAAAAAGAATGAGGGATTGTTGCAGGAGAAGTAAGTGCTGCTGAGATTTCTCTTTAATTATAAAGAACAGCAGAAAAGCAAATATTGTTCCCAGGACACAATGTGGTTCCATCTCGATAATCGTTTCTTCTTCTGTTGTTTTTCCCGGCAGATTAGACGCTTCACAGCAGGCAGAACTACTTTGCGCATGTTAAGAAAGTTATATTCTGATTAAATGCTTTGGGGAATGTAAACACACATCTTTAATCGGGTCACTTTATTTAGTGTCCTACTACTGATACCGGCCAGTCAGCAACAGGGGTGTTCATGCTAGTATGAGGACCATTAGGAGCTAGAGGGACTATGAATCTAGTACGGGTGTTGTCCAGAAGAAGATATGGCTGAGAAACAGCCAAAGAAGAGAAGAAGAACAAAAATCAAAGAAGGGCAGTGACCAGGGAAGAGTTGTAGAGGTAGGTAACATTAGATTTACTATATTTCACATAACCAACACATGCCCATAGACATCCAGCTTACTGTCTAGTTAGCGAAGATGCCGTTATTGTTACGTTAGCTTAAGTAGCAGGAGAGTTGTGAGTCAAGCCATTAGTCTTCTCTGTATGTTTGCTTTGCTATAACAACAGTTTGTTAACCAAGCTAACGTTAATTACATTACTTGCTGTGTAGTTGTTCTATAGATCTATGTTGTGGTATGAATTGAAATATTATCCAAAGTAACGTTAGCTTCCTTGTTAGCTTAGCTACAAACCTGCAGTGCTCTTTAGTCACTGTAGCTTTGTAAAAAAACAACCTAAACAACTAACTCGCTAGTTTTTACTCCGTTGTGTTTTGGTTGCTGTGTTTGATGGATAGATTCATCTTCTTTATTGATCCTAAATTGGGAAATTCTTGTGTTACAGCAGCAATTATCCAGGCATCACATGGGACAGGTAATATACGTATTAACACTAGAAGAGAGAAATATATATCTATAGAAAAATACACACAAAAATTAGCTAAATTCAAGAATAAAAGATAAAACCTTAGCATACACTATAAATTTAAAATATAAAACATAGGATAAATATACTACATACATTAGACAAGTGTGCAATTATTGAAGTTTTTAAAGATGCAATGAGGTAGAGTAGAATTATAATATAGTAGGAGTGTTTTTGTGCTTACATGTCATTTGTTTTTTTGCTTTTTTTTTTTTTTTTTTACAGCTATGAGAAATAGACAAACATTCCCATGCTGTATAAGGCCAGAACATCTCAAGAACCTCCAACGCTATTTGTTTGAAAGGTGACGTGAACTGTTCCAATTACATATTCGGCCCTTTACTTCTCTGTTTGACTGTTTTAACCTAATAGTCTGTTCAAAGTAACGGATTTGTTATATGGCCTATAGTATTATTTAGAGAGCAGAACATGAAATCTTTAGTAGCAGTGGAGGAGCTTGAGAAGAGCACCTTGTCTGCTAATGAATAGTTGGAAACCAGGTGTAGTCTTCCCTCCGTCTCTCAGATATCATTATTTTTCCTTCATTCTACCTTATTTGCATTTTGATGGTTGGCTGATGTTTCATGAATCAAAGATGTTCTGTACACAGAGTTCAATTTTACACATTTAGAGTATGAAACAGGAACCAATCCACCCCCACCCTGCGTATTTCCTATCACCATTTACACAAGAAGCAGAGTGATTATTACAAATGGAAAAATAAAATTTTCCATCAGACACATAGACATAGAGACATAAAATAACACCCTACTATATTTTCAGTATGTCATATCAGTACGGATGCCTTTAATGACATTACAAATGCCACGTAAGTCGCTGTGTGTGTGTGTGTTTTAACGAAGAATACGCATTTGAATGACTTCAGACTTCCTATCCCCTTTAGTCGTCATTTTTATATGCTCTTCCTGGCTCCTTCAGGTCTGAATGTAAATGTCCCCCGCCACCCCCTCCAACTTCCTGCCTTTTGTTCCCATTTGTGATTGCATTTGATTTAAGTTTTTATGGTCTTATCTGCATCGACTGGGAGGATATAAGGTGGTATCCGGATGAGGACACAGAGGATTTGCAGGGTTTTAACTGAAGAACTGGATAGCGGCACTAACAACGAAGATCCAGACCACAAACCATTTGTGTTCTATCCTTCGCTCTGCATTTGGTCCAGCGATGGTGTGTTAATTGTGGTTGGGGAGGGGTAGGGTTTCCATTACCATATTAACATCAGCAGGACTGGTGGGGCTTTTGAAAACAAACATCTCTCTGGATGTTCTTCCTGAAATGAACATTGAAGATAGAGTGCATGATAGTGCCGTCCTGCATATCACAGCTAGTAGAGAACCTCCACCTACCTGTCAGCATATTCAAGACTCTGGACCTCAAAACCAGACAATACTGTGGTGCATTAAGTTGTGATACAGTCAAGGGGCAATGCTGTAACTACTGAATGGGTGATTTTCCTGTTTCAGTATAGATCTCATTTGTAGGAAAACAAAGTTGAAAAAAAAAAATGACATTTTTACATAAATGTGCTGACGATAAACTGTATTCCAGATGTGTCCTCAAGGTCACATTGTGTGGAGGTGAACTTCCCAAACCATTCTGAAGTATGGGGTGCATATTGGAGACTTCCTTCTGTCTACCAATATCCTTTTGTCAGGAAACCACTATACCAAAATAGCATAAAAAGGACAGCGCTACTGTGTGGACGCAATCAGTGAATTCTGGGACATTATCTTCCAGCTACAGTCTAAACAGAGTGTTGTGACACTGGGTAAGTTTGCATTTTAAACATTTGCTACCATTTCTTACATTTGTCAAGAAGATTTCGATGTTTACACCTGCAGTCACACAGCTCGGATGGTCAACTTTTACATTTTGAGTTCAGACAAGCACAGTCACTATTTTTCATGCCTTTTTAATCCTGCGTCAAAAGGTGATGGCTGGGTGAACAGTCCTGGATTTTGTGCTCAGTCTTACACATATTCTGCCACAGAGAACAACGCAAAGCAGATAATCTACATCACCAACATCGACGAGAAGGAGACTGAGAGAAATTCTGTTACCATGGAGCAGGAAGGCTTTCAGTCAAGCTGACTGAAATTCACACTGATGCTCATTCCTAGATTTCAGTAGTGTTTGTATAGATGCGCTTGATAGAACAATGACTTTTTACAAAAATATATCTGCCTACTGGAGTGGAATTACAAGGTTTAAGTTTCTTCTATTTGTTCTCTCCATACAGATCCAGCAAGGGGGAAATTCAAAGATAAGGGGTTCAGAACTCCCTTGATGTGTGGCACGGTTCAAATCACCTTTCTCTTTTTCATTTTTGGTGAATGCCCCTTTTATAATCTTTTGAGATGTGCCCTCTATGTGGTGTTTAATGTTCCATTGACAGGTGGAGCTCCATCTTCTGACAGTGGAGTAAAGACTTTTGCAACCATTTCTGGTACTGCTGCACGATCACTACAACTATGACTACTTCTTTGTAAGTATTAGTGAAAGCATATTTGGCTCGTGGATTGCAACTAATCCAAAAGAGAGACATGTTGAATGGATTTTTAAAAATATTTTTATTGATCACCTGCTTAAGAAACAGTGCACATGGCTCTGTGTCCTTTTAATTAGGTGAATGAGTCTTTCCACCAAATAGCTAATTGGCATGTATCACAAATGGTTAGATTTTCCTTCACGAGTCTGTACACTTCTCTGTATTCCATGCAGACCAGCATCACATATTATGTTCATACACCACAGAAGTGAGGATAGCATTCGTTGGCTCTGAGTAGCTGCCACCATGGTCCTCTAGTTGAGGCCAAGGACAGCTGCTAATTCAGCTGTTTATGCGTGCGTGTACATAATAGCATCATCTGCATACATTTGCAGTTCTACATTGTGATGCTATTGAAGGAGATAATTAATGTATAAGCTAAATAATAGGGGACCTAACACTGACCCTTGTGGAACACCTACTGTGCACTTCATGTTATTGGACAGTGCGTCACAAACTTTAACACACTGTATCCTATTAAATAAATATGAAGACATCCATGCCAGTGCTCTAGAGGAAAAATTAAATTCAGAGTTCAGAGAGTAAAAACATGATTGATTGTGTCGAATGCTTTACGCAGATCATATTGTGTTGTGGTTAAATAGTTCATCTGATGAAGGCATTTGGCATTATGCCGTCACTTAATCTAAAAGATAAGCGGAGAAAATAGAATTGACTACAGCGAAGTAATAATGGTGCAGAAAAGAGCAGCGTTAAATATTTAAATAGTCCAAAAAACAATCCAAACATTCTCTGTCTGCCAGCTACTTTTTCTCCTTTAATTCTGGGTTTGTTTGTTTTTTTTGTTAAAATTAAATGTTCTAAATGAGCTCTAACTCTTTAAAAACTTAGCAAGGTTTGCAAGGAGTTAAAAGCAAACAGTCTGCACAGAGAAAGCTCTGATGGTGCCAACTCTGAGGCCAGACCGTTAAACGGAGTGCAGGAGACTGAAAGCAGAGCAAAGGTGAAGAATCGTGTCTTTATTCTGGCTCGAGTGCGAACAAAGTAAAACTGAACACCAGGACTTAATTGCAAACTGCACTGATGAGGGAACAAGGCAGGAGAACAGGCTGGGAGCTAATTGGCTGGGGAAGGCACAGGGTGCAGGGCAGGGCTAACGAGGCTTGATGCAGGGCAGATGTGGAGGATGGGAACACAGCGAGCAAACAGAAAAACAAAAAACCCCAGAAACCACAGTATAACCACGCACAAACTGTCCCAGAATTCACATGAACACGACTCAAATAAGTGCACAAGTCACAACGAGCACACACAGCAGAACAAACTTCAGCATATACTGCAGTTGACATCAACATGAATAAATCAGCCAGTCTGTCAAGCACAACAAAAACAACACAAAGCAAACTAAAAGACAACTGCAGCTCAGAATAACTAGTGTTTCAGTTCACTTTAGCACTTAGTTCCAAAGACAGTCAATGTGGAAAGCAAAAGTATCTCAAGTGGTCCTTTAAATATAATCTGCAACCTCTCTTATCTGTGCTTTCTCCCCCCCCTACTCAGTCCAGTCTAAAACAAGCAGAAAAGCCTGAGGGCAACTGGTCTGGACTGGTGGAGGGATATAGAGCCAGACTGGGACAGAACCATGACACAGAGAAGATGTGACAGCCCCTGACACATGATGCATCAATAATAATACAAGTGTTTAACATACAAGTTCATATATTTAACTCAAAAGTTCTGCAAAAAACTAAATAACTGCCAAGTACATGAACTTGAGTAGATAGCTGAGGTGTAACGTCATGTCACCAACTTCCAAAGCATTATGTCAGACACTCTTGCAGCTCTTAACTGAGACAACCAGTAATCAGCTACAAACGTTATGAAACACGAGACGTATTTCCTGAGGCTGAAAAAACGTGAACGGTGTGCCAACATGTGCAACGCTGGCAACACAGTGAAAATTCCAGTGGGCTGAAAACACGGTAATGAAATAATCGAGGCCATTACTGTGTTGTAACACGAGGAAACAGGATGGCGTGGCTGACAAGTGTGGAGGAGGGCCTCGTGAAACGTTATGTAGTCTCTGTCCTGAGCTGAGAGTGTGACAAGTGGGGCAAATCCAGTTCAGACATGATGATGTTAAATAAGGAGATAAAGTCGACCGATGGGTGGGAGAGAGGATGAGGTGTTCCAGGTCAACTTAATGTTACTTCAGGGCAGCATAAAGCTGTTTTATGAGGTAAACACACAGCGACATTATCCTTCATCTGGAGACGTGTTTGTGTCCATTTGGTGAATTTAAAGGGAACATTTCAGAATTCAAGATTCAGTTTATTGTCATTTTCTTGTGTATTTGTATACACACACACACACACACACACACACAACTGAAATGCTGTTCCTCCCAGCCCACAGCGGTGTAATAACAGAGAGGATAGGGAAAGTGCATGTCTCTGTTTGATGTAGTTGAGCTCTTTCATGTCAGGAAATGACTGATGGAGGAGTGAAATAATCCCATTTTGCTGTCCAGAGAATATTAGGCATCATGATTGTCGGAGCAGCTGGTTTGTATGGGTTAACAGTTAGCCTAGCTCGCACTACTACTGGAATATCTTTGCATGACTTACAGTTAAAAACTCCTTATTTATGTTCTACTGGTCCTCAGTTCAGCCTCTGTCTGAAACAGGCCGTTTTAGCTCCTGTCTCTTTAAGGCCCCGCCTCCTGATGAGCCCGCTCTGTTCTGATTGGTCAGCTTCAGGAAGCTTTGTCCGGCTCTGGCGGCTATGGCTCCTTCTCAACTTCTCAAATCCATCCGTACAATATGATATGAAATATGAGGGCGGACAACGTGAACACATGGAAACACCTTAGCAACCACCTTAGCAACAAAGACTACAGAACAAATGGCCGATAATCTGACATCATAATGAGGAGGAAGTAGACGTAACTTTGCAAACGAAGCGTTCAGAGCAGGTTGAAGCCCTGTGCTTTGTCTTACAGAGAGCATTTTTAAGTTTACCTCAAGTTTTGGAAGTTTGAGCATGTTTAATATTCAACATTATAAAAGTTTTAAAAAATAACAATCACAGAAAGCCTGATATGTCCCTTTTAAACCTTGCTTGGCATTTCAGTGATGCAATTCACTTAAAGCACTTACACAGATAGCCACGTATCTGCAATAAACTATATTGATAAATATATCAGCTACCCCTTGTTGGCAGGTGTATTTTTGAACAGAGCCAGGCTAAATATCAGTCTTTATGCTAAGCTAACGTCACCGTCTGCACCAACTAGATTAATATCGATCTTCTAATCTAACTCAAAGAAAGAAAATGATTAAGCATATTCCCCATAAATACTTTAAAATGTGGAGGCTTCAGACACGACTTCAGTCTCCTGAACTTGTTGTATTGTCTTCTCTTAAAGCTCTGCCAGTCTCAGTCGTTATGTGCGTGTTTGGCAGCCCTCACGTAACAAGCGACCTTGTGGCCTGGGGAGTTTCAACAATGCACCAGATTTTTCCTTTGGTAGCTGCTGGCAACCTCAAAGAGAAAAAGACAGCTGACAGAAGCAGAACGTGTCTGCATAAACATCCAGTCTGAGGCGGCGACCGAGGTGTCACTTCGCCTCTCACGATGATAGGTTTCACTGCTTCATCGGGGCAAAGCTCCTGATTGTCTTCACTCACAATACACAGTACGTTTAATCCCATCGGTGGGCAACAACAGGGGAACACACGAGGGGCTGCAGCCAAAACTGCCAAAAAAAGCCGGTGCAAGGCTGAGTCACATAGTTTAACAGAGAAACCAGGCTGTTCATAGTTTACAAGCTGCTTACAGAGGATTAACTGTCTTGTGGCACTAAATCAGGAAGCAAAGTGACCAAACTGAGAATAGCACCAGAACACGTACAATCCAATCAGCTACACGCTTATTTTAGGAGTGTGTGTGTTTGTGTTTACACATCTGTGCGTGCAGCCAAGGCTTCAGTCTTTTGTCTACCAGGATACAAGCAAACACACCTCAGTTATTCTGTGAATGAAGGCAATTAGCCAAAGAAAATAGACATTTTACAACTCAGAGAGCACAAAGTACTCCAACTAGTCAGCGACTGTGTGATGTTATCTTTCAGTGGCTGCTCAATGATTCAGTGCTGCCAGCACCTAATCTTTTCTGTCACGCTGCCACAAGATTCTGAGCCAGAGACTCTCACTGCTGTCTCACAGTTTTATTCTCCCGACTCCTTCATCCTTAAATCATTTTAATATTATTTCCTCGCAGTTTCAATTCGTGCAGAAATGCTAGCGGCTCTGTGAGGCTGCACCTGAGCTCAGAGGTGCTTTAAGCTAACGAGCACTGAATGCAAAGTGCAGCTGAGGCTGATGGGAGTTTCATTAGTTTTGCAAATATTTGGTCGTAAATCAAAGTATTGGACGGCTGAAATTTTTGACCAGATAGACCAGATGTACTTTCATATCTGTAGTGCACCATGATTTTTATGATGATGAAAGCTGTATATTTTAACTACACTATCTAACTAGGGACAAGAGTTGAAAATTAACAACTATAAACTCTCCGTCAGTTTCGTGCTCTGTATCAGGACTATGTTAAAAATAATAATAATGGTGCTAGATGAAAACTTAATGGATCAACAAAGTTATTATGATTCCTTCTCTGGGGAACATGAGTGTTTATACCACATTTCATAGCAATAAGTCTAATTAGTGTTGAGATGTTTCAGTTCGAACTAAAGCAGTCAACTGACTGACTTCAACATCCTTCAGCCACATCGCTAGTGAGACGGAAAACAAAAGAACAAGGGATGCACGATATTATCGGCACGCCATAGGCCGCGATTTGTTGCCTTCTCCTCCACTGCCTGACTGTGTTTCTCTCCATGGACTGTTTCACTCAGCTGCCCGTCAGACCTCCTGCTTCTTCCCGCTTTAACCTGAATAACAAACTTAACGTTAGCTGCGAGGCTAACATTCTGCTAACGTTCTGCTAGCCTCCCAGCTAACGTTAGCTCCAGCTCTCCGTGTGGCTCTAACCAGAGCACCAAGTCCTGGCCACTTGCTCATTAAAGTTCTTCCTTCACATATTGTCTTTCTTGATCATACTTGGTAAAATCTATGCTTGCATGTATAATAGTCTCCTCAGCCAAAAGATCTGTGCATCCCTAAAAAGAAAAAGAAAAGATAAAAATGTTGTCAAATTAATCAAAAGGGTCAAAAACGATCGAACAAAGTCAACTTCATGAGTCATCCAGCAAAAAACAAACAGTGATGTTTAAAACTGAAGCAGCAGAGGCCCAAATATCCTGATTTTTATTCACTAGTATGAAATAAATTAAATTGTCAGTCATTATGTAACTCCTTAATGTGTTTTCATTTGATCCCCTCCCTGCCTCGTAACACCCACACGTCTCTCGAAAGGCAACGATAACTCAATTATTCAATTAACTGCGTCATTTTTTCAAGCAAACATGCCAAACATCATCTGGTTCCAGCTTCTTAAATGTGAGAATCTGCTGTTCTTCCTTTAATATATTGAATATCTTCAAGTTCTAGTCTGTTGGTTTGACAAAACTAGCAGACTGAAGGCATCACTGTTGGCTCTGAAGTCAAAATAATAATGAAAATAATCATTATTATAATAATAATTTAAGTCTGTGAGCCTGTTTGTTCCTCCAGAGCCACAGAAGATACTATAAACCTGTTTTTACAGTTTCAGCAGAGCCTGACATTTATGTGTGAAACTGGTCGAGTGACACATGAACTTGAAATTCTCTGAACTACAAACTTCAAAAGTCTGTTAAGAAGGAAGCACATAGGGAGTGATCAGTTACAGACGCTGCAGAGGGAGGCTAAAAGAAGTCAATGAAAGCACCGAGGAGAGTAACACGTCTTCATGTCAACCACAGGCCGCCTCGCCATGATGGTCGAACCTCAAGGGCCCATTAAAATCAATCCTGTTGCCAATACGGATCCGGGGTGATCAATACAGTAACAGAGAGAAAGAAGGAGCTCACATATAACAGGAGGAGAGGAGTAACATGTTTTAGAGAAATACAATTTCACACGTTTTATTAGCGAGGCTGTAATTTGTAAAAAATTGAGGAAGTGTGACAGCGTGAGCTCGAGTTCGTGTCTGAAAAGGCGGCGCCATGAAGGACAAAAAAAACCCCAGCAAAATAAGCACCTCATGTATCGATCTTTTGGGTAAATTTATTCATAATCCGCAGACATGTTTCAGCATGAAGTATGATTCACCTGCAGGAAAATCCTCCTCCTCCTCTTCCTCCAATCCTCACAACAACAAAAAAGAATAAAATGAAATGAAATCACTGGTTATGTCGTCTTTTATATCTGGAACTGTCTTCTGCAAGTATCACTGCAGCTCAAACAACGACTCCTGTATACAAATATGACCTTAATGCTGAGAGTAAACAGTAAATTATCATTATTATTATTATTATTATTGACAGTCAAAAGACAATTATAAGAGAAGTTAATATTTGGTCTGTTCTGTACTCTCCTGTAATAAAAAATAAAGGATAAAAATAAATGAATAAATCAAAAAATTTAAAAAATAATAAAAGCCAAAGGCACTTTAGTACGAGTTGTACTGTTATATCAAACATTTTTGCAAATTTTGCTAAAGCTGCAACGATTAGTAGACAGAATATTGGATTTGAAGTTATAATATATGAACATTTTCTGTTTATTTTAGTCCTCTGTGACAGTAAACTGAATATCTTTGCTTTGTGGACAAAACAAGACATTTGAAGACGTCATCTTGAACTTTTATTTGAAAAAAAGACTGTAGTTGTTACTGGCTGGGCTTTTTTTTTTTTTTTTTTTTTTTTTTGTGGTTGTATAATTGAGGAAGTGGCAGCACATGTGAGACTCTGCAGAGTTGAAACAACCAGCGGCACAAAGGCGTCTTCACAGTGGAGAGCGTGACACTGCAAACGGCGCACCAGTCTCCCTACTTCCTGTTTGTAAAGCTAAAGGAAGTTATACTTGATCAGTGGTTGTGGGTAATACTAATGAATGCAACGCTCCACTTCACAGTATCGATGATGGCAATATTTTTGCTATAATTGGTGCTGATAACTGGAATTTTTTTTGACTAACGTTCAAATATATATAATTTAATCATTATCATGCCAAAAAAAAAAAAGAACAATCTTAGACAAACCACACGAGGCACCAAAACTGTTGGTTTTTCATTGTTTACAAGCAAAAATGTCCAATGTTCTTTGTTTCCAGAGTCTTAAATGTGACGAGCTGACAGTAAATTGATCATATTGAGGTTTTGGATTGTAAACTGTTAGTTGGACAAAACAAAGTGTAATATCGTGAAGGATACGATATGCGCAACGATATGTGACTCACTGACGTGTTTTCAATAGTTTTTGGACGACAACGGAAGAATAAGACACATCAGGCTTAAGATACACACACAATACTTGTAAGCAGATCAGTTCATTGTTGGTTTGGATCCAAACATGAGATTTGTTGACAATAAAAAGAATCCAGAAAATCCCCAGCAGCTTTATCCTTTAAGCTAAAATATGTCACTGTGACGCCATCTTGGCAACAAACATCTTAAAATCATTCATTCTGAGGTTTAAAAGTGAAAAATCAGGAATAGAACAAACAATCATTTTTAAAAAAACAGACATCCTCACATGTCATACGTACAACATCTCTACACCGCCTTCACTGCAAACTTAGTCGTCTTGGTTACCACGTGGTTAACCAAATGGTTAGGGGACGAGCGTGGTCATGCTTCAAGAGAGGAACAGTGTTGACTGTTTGAAACAGGAAGCCAGATGTTTTGTTGACCCTCTTCTGTTCGTGGACTTTGTCGCTCTATAACAACGTTTCTGCAGCATAATCACTACAGCCTCTAGAGGGCGCTGTCACCGCGACGTAAACATGTTGTTTTGGAGAACTTGTAGCCATGCTGTTGTTGTATTTTTTTCTTTGGGAGGACAGTCTGGTGTCGACCGTGGAGGCAGGAGCAGCCTCCTCGTGTTTCCGTCTGCTCAGACCAGCTCGCTGGCAGAAGATCAGACTCTCTCCAGAATCCGGCTTTACTTTACGCTCAGCTGGAGCAGCGTGGACTCCTTCATTATTCATTTAAATCTTATGACACAACACCAGGGTTTCCCCTTTCTGAGCTTTGCTATATAGCAGAGAGCCGTTCCAAAAGTGATTCAAGTCACATAAATGATGACTGATTACTTTTAGATTAACTTAAATTACATAAATGAAGCTTTTTACTTTGTATAAAAGCAGAACAGCTGAGTTCAAACTTACTAATTAGTCTATTTTATGTGTGGGAGCCCAAATGAGCAGTGAAACCTGTTTTTCTCCCTTCATAATGTAAAATCAACAGTCCTTCTGTGCAAATACGTCTTTAAAAGTTTACACTGTCCTTTAACTGCAAATAACACAAAAAACTAAATAACACAGGGGTCAAAGAGTGATGGCGCTCACCGACAGCAGACGTCCGCACGTGTAGGCCAGCGAGAAGGCGTCATCGCAAGAGGAACAGCGAAATAACTCTCGAATCGCTAGACGGGTGTCAGCCACCGGCGCCTCGCTGACCAAGAGATCCAGGGTCGAGGAGGACGCGGGGGGGGGAAGGAGGGTTGGGTTTGGGGGGGATATACAGGCGAGGTGGAAGGTGGAAAAGAGGGGAGTCGGGATGTTTTTTGTTTTTTTTTAAAATAGAGCGACTACGAGGGAGACATGATGGAGACGCCGAGGATACATCCACTTCCAGGTGAAACGAGCTTCTGTCGGCTCCGAAGAGAAGAGTGGCAGCATAGAAGGAGCGATCGTCGTAGAGCGGCTGTTAAAGCTGAATGAAAGAAGGAGCAACAGGTGAGGAGGAGGAGGAGGAGGAGGAGAGGGAGGGAGGAAGAGGGAGACTGGTGCTGGTTGGCCTCATTATAATCCTTCTCCAGAGGACTGAGCCTGACTGACAGGAGACAAGTCTCTTAAGGTCACAGACAGATTTAAGGCCGGTCTAGTGTCCTTAAATACAGACAGTCAAAGGAAACTTTATGTGTAAGGAAAGATAAATCAGTGATCCTGCAGCGGGTGAAGGATAAAGGGACGTAGATACTCCTAGGTTCTGTTCCTGAAGCAAGAAAACATCGTTCTTTCTTTTCTTTTCAACCTTTTTCCTCATTTTATTTTGTTTTATAACTTCCTTTTTTTCCCTTTCTCCCCACTTTTTCCTTATTTTTTTTGTTTTTACCTCTGTTTGTTTTATCTTAGATTTCCCCTTTTTTCTCTTCTTCCCATAAAGAAGAAGACGGGAATCTCTGATGGAACGATAAAATAAGGATTTTTGGAAAACATCAAGTAGTTTCTCAAATATGAAATGGGGTCAAACACGTATTAATCCAGAATTATTACAACATTGTATAATCTAAGTTAGGTCTGTAAAATTGCTATTATTTATTATTTTAATTTATTGTTTGATATATCACCGGGTGGCACACTGGGTGGGAAAAATGTATGAAATGCCATGATGACAATAAAATTAAGTGTATATATATATATAAAAAAAGAAACATTCAAAATTACATTGATGCTTGTAGTAATTTAAATGACTACAGATCAACTTACTGCATGGTGATTTCTTTAAAAACCATTCTGATATCATTGTTTATTCAATATTTCCCATAAGCCCAAAGACCACAGCAGGTTAGGCACCAAAATCATGAGAGGTCTTAGTTCACAGCTAAAGAGTTTTACAAATTAAGAGACGATTGTGTTGGAGGGTTGTTGTGATTTTTCTGTTATTTGTATAATATAATGTTCCAAAAGGTCAACGTATGTAGGAATGCTTCCCGAAGGACAAAGCGTATTTGAAAAGTTTCCATGTTTGAGTAAAAGAAGGAGAAAAGGAAGTGAAATCCTGAATTTGTTCACATAGCCTCTGGAGCTCCCTGAAGCTGACCAATCAGAACAGAGCAGGCTCATCAGGAGGCGGGGCTAAAGCTTCCTGTTTCAGACAGAGGCTGAACTGAGGGGCTGCATAAAGGACCAGTAGAAGATAAAAAATAAGGAGATTTTAAATGGAAATCATGCAAAGATATTCTAGTAAAGCCCCAGAATATAAATATAGAGGCTGGAAATGTGTGTGTGGGACTGTTCGAGTCCATGGAGATGTCTACAGTTTGCTTGTTTTGTCCGCCTGAGAAAATATGAATGCTGTTGTTTCAGTATTTTAAAACATTTCACTGACTAAAAGCAGGAACATACACATTATGAATCTGATTTAGGCTGATGGGATCGAGTTGGAGCCGGACTGGGTCAGCTGGTGTTTACAGTCAGCAGATAAAATCATATAGTGTGGAATATGTGCCACCTTAGTCACAGGGTTTATGCTCCTTCCTGACTGTTACAGACTTAAAAACTGGGGCCAGTTGGTGGAAACAGTCTGAACATGTGTTCTGTCCGGTCTTTGTAGGTTTCAGCTGCTCTTCAGATGAAAAATTCAATCAGAAGATTAACTGATGATGAAAATAAGCAGCCTCAGAAGTCAACAAAAAATGTGTTTATATGCTTCAAAAACTCATAACTACAATTCAAAGTTTCCAGTTTTCACCTCCTGCACCAACAACAAAACTTTACATTTGCTTTCAATGGCGATACATAACAAAAGCGACTCAGCACGCATCAATAAGACGCTGCAATAACTGCACGAAACACCCTGAAGTCATAATGCTAACCTGCTTTGACAAGGATGAACAATACATGAGCTGATTGAGTGAGACAGTCGAGTTTGATTCAGTTGCGTGAACACTCAAACACACACACACACACACACATATATATATATAAATAGTTCTTGACAGTATTATCTAATGTCACAACTATTCGTCTTGTGGAAAAAGCACACGAGCTGTTTGTTTCCACACAGAGGTGTCATATCTTCAATAAGCAATCGGCCATTTCACAGCATCTTCATAAATAAAGGCCAGATGGAGTTTACAACAAATCACACTGCTCAATAATCTCTGTCCAGTCAGTGAAATAATGACTTGTTTTTTACTGTTACTGCGTGTGTTTAACGTGCTTTAAAGGGACCTGGGTGTTTATGGGGATCTGTATAAATGAGCCATGAAGGAGACAAACGCTGCAGCTTCCGCCTCCGTAACACCTGACATGTGTAACCTGTGCAGGTCTGTACAGGTAGACGACAGCTTCGGACCTCCCAGAGGTAAACGAAAGGGCAAAGAATGTTATTTTCTAATGGAAAAGGTAACACATGTCACCCTTTTTTTTTTTTTTTTTTTTTTTTACATATAATCTAAACTGTGTTCAGCTTTACAACAGATCTGGAATCATTACGTACAAAATGAACAGCATGTTGCCCCTAAATTAAGGTTGCAACACAACACAGAGGAACAAGAGAAAAATAAACAAAAAAATACTTGAATTATACGTGTGTCTACATGCCTACAAAGAACATCCTTTAGAAAATGAGGCATCCAACAGTGTGACCTACGTAGGTTTTATTAGGCAACGAGGAGTCAGATTTCCATTTATGTTGCTGTTGGAAGGAAGTTGCATTGTTCTGGATTAAAATCACAGAGAAGATCAAAGTTTTTATAGTCGTCCTTTAACCACAACGTTTGGTGATTTAAGAGATGATGAATAAAGAAAAGACCTCATTATTATTACTATTATTAATATTATGGGGAAGCATTCTGTATATATTTAGAGCTTCAAAAAGAAACCAATTAAACGTCGAACGTTACACAATGTTTTTGAAGGATCAGTGGATTCTTCAAAAGGACGTTAACAGGAAGTTAAGAAAGGAGGATGAATAAAATAACACTGGAATGTCATTACCGGTTAACTAAAGGGGAGTAAATATGTTTATTTTTGGCTGTATAATTGAACATATAATTATGTTTGGGAGTGTGTGTGTGTGTGTTTTGTATATGCAATGTGTACATGTTTGTGTGTATATATATATGCTTGTGTGTATGTGTATGTATACATGGTTTCAGTTATATGTGCTGCATATGGACATGAACCTACTTTCTGTCTTATACCCACAGACTGTATAAAGATAGCTTATACCGCACTGTTACAACAGGAAGCACTTCGGTTTTAACGACCCTTAACAAACTCTATTTTCCACAAGACGTTATGTACAACTGAAGACAGTGTTTCCCCTATAATAGTACAGGCCAAAAATATTTTTTAAATGTCAAAAATAACGCTAAATATCCATTCATTCTTAAATCAACAGCGTTTGAGAGCCGTTGAGCAGCGCTGTCTCAAAACATGAGTTAACGTCTGTGTCGTTGCCATGGAAACTGCAGGTAGCGTAACTCCTTAGCCAGTGAGTGGTTAAGCGAGAGAGAGAGAGCGTCTGGAATGACGGTGAATGCTAACGGAGCAGAGGAAACGGTTAGCAGCAGCAGTAAGTTGTCAGTCTGGCAGTAAATGTACAGTACAGACTACAGTGTGTCAGTTAATAAACGCTGCAGCTTGTCAACACCATGAAAAGTCACGTCTGTTGTTTCCATCTTTATACAGTCTATGGTTGTTTCCCCAACTGCTGGGAAAGTGAAGGTTAGCTCCAAAGTTAGCAACAATGGGTTAGCCTAGCCTGAGGACGCTAAACAGATAAACAGAAAATAATAACAGAAAACCATTCAACCTAGGGGAAACACTGGAAGAGTTTGAATCAAAAGGTAGTGTTTGCTTATTTAAAAAAATAAATAAATAAAACTCATTCAAAACCCCACTGACATCTGTTGTTATTTAAATAATTAACAATCCAGACTTGGAGTATAACTTTACTCAATATGGCTAAGTGATACAGACATAATCACGTATGATATTTTGACAAAATACCTCAATATCGATATTGTAACTTAAATGTCGATATATCTTTGACATTTGTAGTTGCAGTCTTTAAATCACAACTATCACTTTCTCTAATTCCTGCTTCATTTCCCGGTCGGTTTCTCCCGCTTCATCACACACACTACCGTAAACACCGGATCTCTCTCTCTCTCTCTCTCTCTCCAGTCAATCACATCTGCTGGAGTGTCGCATCAGCCGGATCTCCGAAACTTGGCTTAAAGACTTTGCACCACTTGAACCTCCCTTCCTAATTACTGATGCTTGCCAATTGTGCTTCCAATAAAAGGTGGTGCCATGAGGATTATTTTTAAACCCCCTTTTAAAATGCTTTCACTTTTCCTGCTACACCTCAGACTCAGACAGGAGTCTCTGCATCCCGGTGGTCACTACATTGCCTTTCTACGTGTGCAAATGATAAAACTAATGACGTCTGAATCCCACTTAGCCACACTAGCGCTTTCCCTACTACGACAAATCAAAGTGTCAGCTGTGGAAAAAGGCCTAATGCAGACCCTCCGAGCCACTGTGATAATGCTGATTACATAATAAGAAGAAGACTTTAAAGGAGTCGTTTGGAGAGATATGCTGATTCACTTTCTTTCGAAGAGTTAAGATGAGAAATCTGATACCGTGATCATGTGGGCCGGGGTCTGGAGAAAGAGCTGGGAGGCGGTATTCACATAAAAACCGGGAGAAGGAGACACAGCTAGTCTGGCTCTGTGCAAAGATCAAAACAACACCTAGCAACACCTCAAAGCATGCTAATTAATGCACTGTAACCATTTAACTTCAATCTGTGCACAAACAAAACGACTATTTGTAGCTTTAGAGGCTCATTTGAGGGGTCTTGAGATGATTAATGGGAGAGGAAAGAAGAAAAAACGAAGTTCTGATACACAAATCTGTTTCCAGTTTTTGGACTTTTTCCTCTAATCTTTAGATTTTTGCTGAAATATTGGATCATTTGAACATTTATATTGAAATGAAAGCATGTGAGAAGTTTAGAGGGAAAACAACTCATAGACATGTGAAACGTGACCCCGACTACACACTGCTTTTTGGTTTCATCTTTAACAATGTGTTGTATTTTAAAAGCTTCATATATGCGGAGTGGAAAGTACAACATTTCCCTTTGAATTGTAGTGCAGTGGAAGTATAAAGTAGATACTTCACACATGGAAATAATCAAGTTAAGTACAAGTATCTCAAGAATTGTACTTAAGTACAGTTGAATTTAATGTGTCTAGTTATTTTCCCTCCACTGCTCACAGGATTCAGCCAAAAATTGAGTCAAATCTTCATGTGAAAAGTAACTAAAGCTGTCAAATGAATGTAGTGGAGTAGAAAGTACAATATTTCCCTCTGAAATGTAGAGGAGTGGAAGTATAAATAAAAGTACTTGAGTAAATGTACTTAGTTACTTTCCATCAGTGGCCCAAACATCCATTAACAAGTGATCCTATTTTCAATCAGGACTGTTGCTTGGAGCTAAATATGAATTAATATATAAATCAAACCACCGTACTGAGCTCACCGGCTGCTCATCCTCCGTCTCCAGCTGTGTTGCCGCTGCCGCAGCAGCTGTTGCCGCCTCGTCTCCTCCGCTGCCGCCCGGCGGCTCGGCCAGCTTCTCCAGGCACGCAGACCCGAGAGAGGAGCTCTTATGGTGGGACTGCACCAGATGAGCCACCGTGGGTTTGTTCGGGCTGGAGGATCTTTGCTTGGAGGAGGAGGAGGAAGAGGAGGACTGCAGCTTCTCCCGACCGCCGACCGCTTTGCCGCAGAGCTGAGCCTCCTTCGTCTCTACATCCACCCGAGAGGAGAAGATGAGGTCGGGCTGCGAGGAGGAGATCACCCGGTCCATAACGTTTCCCTTCCGCTTCTTCTTGAACATCCACATGCTTCGCTCCTTCTTGTCGTCGGGCTCTCTGGCGCCCAGCTTGGGGCTGAGCAGCGGCTTTGCTTTGGCTTGAAACTGTTTCCACAGAGTGTTTTGTTGGGACGAGCTGCTCTCATTCTCGTCCCCGTCGCCTCGCTCCATCCTCACACACGCACGCTTCTGATCTGCCGTCCAACTTCCGCAGGTTGTGTGTACTCTGTATGTCTGCAGCTTTACACAGAGGGAGACACTGAAACACCAGATGGAAACACTGTGGGCATGTTTTCTGGCTCCACTGCAGGCTCTGAGGGTCGTCCAGCCCCCTTTCCACGGAAATATTTACAAGATCGGGTAGTGCCATGAAAGCAGGGCCGGCTTCAGCTTTTTGGGAGCCCAAACCTGCCCACCAGCCCCCTCCAATCCCCCTGAGTTTAAAGTGCTGCCCAAGTGGGTAGATGCCAGTTTGAAAAGTGCCTTCAACCTGCATTATTTGTAAAAGCCAGCAGGGGGCGACTCCACTGGCTGCAAAAAGGCTTCTGATTATATGGGAGTCTGAAAATGACTCTTAATTCTCATTGTAAATTGTAAATTTTGGAGTAAACCAGATGCTGAAGCAGTATATTTTTAGGGCGTGGCTACGTTGTGATTGACAAGTCGCTACCACAGTGACAATGTTGATTACGTAACGTAACCATGGTGTATAGGCGTAGTTTCTACTATTTCACAGCATGTTTTCTGTTCATTAAACTTAAGTATAACATTTTGATCACATAAAAAACGTCTTGTCCAGTGTTTGGTTGCAATAAAAGAGCCTCTCTCTTTTTTGGAGTACATGTTTCTAACAGTTTTAGGCCTGTGTTTCGCTAGCGCAAATTAGCATTAGCATTATCACTGTTAACCATAAATTGTAAATTCCCTGTTCTAACCACGCTAGCAGCTAGCGCTAGGGTTGGCTCCACCCTCTCGTCCAAATATGGTCACTTCTGGCTCCAGAAATCAAACATGGTGACGGTGAAATCGCTAAACTCGAAGCTTGAAAACCAATGGGTGATGCCACGGTGGCTACGTCCATATTGTTTACAGTCTACGGTGCTGCAGCAATGATGAACTCAGAACCTTTTATTGTCATTTTTAGCCAGACTAGCAGGTTCTGCAATGTCAGATGTCTCTTTCGTGTAACGGTTTGCCAAATTGTAATGAATCAAATCTTATTTTCAATTAAATTTTTGGCTTCCAACGATTGAAAACAAAATAACTGAGATCAGTGATGCTCTCATTTTGTCTGGTGTTATAAATCCAGCGCACCTATTTCCTTTACAGCGATCCCAGACTCACTCTTACTTCACTTACTTCGTCCGTTGGTTTAAAGGCCTTCTCCCCTTCTTTACATTCCCTGTGAGGAAGAGCGGCGCTGGACGTCTTCCTCATCCGCTGCAGCACATCATTACAGTGACGGAGGGCCTGCAACACTTTTTACACCTGTAGTTTCCCAGCAAGAAGATCATGTCTCGCCCCACTCCAGCGACGACCGCTTGATACTACACATTTCAATAAATGTGTATTTATAAGATCTGCTTCTTATGTCTTTTCTACTGACAGATATTAAATATTAAATCCTGTCAGTTGGAAACAGAAAGTCATTTATATGATACAGTGCAATAAAAACTATTAAGCATCCACCTGGGGATAGAAAGTCAGGTTTCTAATGGAAGACACTGCGCAACTGTTTGCCAACAAAAAAAAAACAAAAAACTGTCCAGACAAAACCAGATAACATTTATATTTCAATTTAGATCTATGCCACATTAGTCCTCTTCTACCCTGCTATGTTATAAATGATGGAGGACAAGTTTATAAAAGATATATCATTTCATTTTACCAGCAGGGAAAACACCTGCACTCGAGAAAACATCTGTATTAGAACTTAATAACTTAGAAATGCTTCAGAGTGTTTAAATATAATTGTCGTCTCTTTTGCGTGACTTCAACAGCACACATGCGCTTGAAATACACAACAAAGTGTTTCATTTGTATCTATAGGATCAATAACCTTGTGGTCAAACATCTAGTGAAGCCTTCAAACTTGTTGTTTACTGATTCTCCGTCCTCTCAATGCACAGCGCACAACCTGTTTCCAGCCTGTCCGGATCACCTGGAGCGAAGCTGTTAACAAGCTGTTAACTGAGCAAATATAACTGTTAGGTTACTTCACGTGTTTGTTCACATGTAAATAAGAAAACCGGTTATTGTCAAGATGTATTTGTAGAAACAAAACAGCTGTCCCAATCTTTATTTAATTAATTCATTTTTCCCCCCACAACAAGTGCTTAACTTTTTTCATATTTTTCTTAAGGACTAATTATTACTATACAAGCTAACTCGGACGTATAATAAGAGCTGTTATTATACATCCATGGCGTCTTTAATCCGACACACGGTGAGATTTAGTTTGTCAAAGACGCTAGCAAAGCAGCACAGTACATAAAGTAAACACAGCAGAAACATCACACACTGTGTTTAACTTCAGGTCCTCAAACGTTACAGTTACGGCTGAAAACGACAACAGAAATAAACAAGTTTGCAGACTTCATGTCTTCTGCCATTTATCTACCAGGAAGTGACTGTTGTAGCCTGTTATAGCGTCACAGTCACGTCACAGTGATACGATCTATACAGTTAAGGATCTTTGCACCAAAAGACTAAATAAAGGCTTTAGATTCATTAAGTAATTCAGTCTCAGTATGGAAGATTTAAAATGACCGAACAAATGAAATACACCACTGTTATGTCTATTTAGTTCTTGTGTATGCGTTCACTGTGTCAAAATTAAATAAAAAACCTTAATAAATGAGAATTATTTAGCTTTTTGTCTTCGTTAACTGAATGTTATATTCAAGTAAAACCATAAGAGCAGCTTAGTCCTGCCAATAAACACCAAATCATCTTTAAAAGAGACACATGTACCTTTTGAAAGAAAGAAATAACACTTTTTTTTTTTTTTACGAATGAAAAGTTGAACTTATAAGGACCTTGCTGTTCCAGCCTCACTTGGTCTGCCAGCTTATGATGGCTAATTTATTTAGCAAACTTTACTGTAGATGAATATTGCTGTGTCACTGTAATTACTGGATCAGTTTGGTGATTTTTATGACTCTTCTCTACTTGTGCTGCCGCTCCTTTAATCACCAGCGGGTCACATTTCAACAAATGGTTCTCAATAAATGAATGGATCGAAACACTTTGAAGCTGCACTAATCAATATTTTTATATTAACAGTGAACTCAAATCACAATGAGTAATGTGAAAGAGGTTTTCTATAACAAATCTATAGAGATTTAATGGAGCATTTAGCAGCTAGAGAGCCAAATATTTCCCTCGGGAGTTGGTAGAGAGCAGAAACAGAAGCTAAAAGAGAGAGAAGATTGGACTTACATTACAGAAACACGACTCTAAATGAACAATAATGTTGCTCCATAACTGCAGGATGTGGATGTTCTCCAAAAAAAATATTTTAAGGTGATAAAAATGTTAATATTGTGTGTCTTTAGCTTGTTCTGCTGCCCCCAGGTGGCCAAAAATAAAAAATTAAAGCAACTTCAAGTCGGTAATTTACAAACAGAAGGAGGAATACTGCCACTTCCTCTCCTCTTCTTCTTCATCTGTATTTGTCTTGAATAATAGTTCATAATTAACAAAACCTTCCAGATGTTGGGACAGAGTGGACTTTAAGACAACCTTACAGTGCTTTTGACAAAAATATATATTAAATGATTGTATCTAATGGACTTGTATGTTAGTTAAAATCCAATCATGTGTGAGTATTTTTAAATTAAACATTCAAATTAAGCAGAATTATCACCAACATCTGTTAAAGGTCTTTATTTTAAGATCAATGAGTTGAATGAAAAGACTTCAGAGAACACTTTAAGAGGAAAAGAAATGTTTTATTTTTTAACCTTTGTTTCAAAAAAGTGCCATATAAACAAAAAATATTATTATTATTGTTGATATTATTATTATTATTATTATTGTTCTCATCATCATCACAAAGCCCAACCTGTTCAGATATTACTTGACAGTGTGTGTGTGTGGAGCTGGACAGTGATAAATATCTGCTGTGATATGGATACAGTGACTGAAATCAATACAATATCATCTATAAAGATATGAAATACAGATTATAATACAGTATACATTATGCACATAAACTTTAAGACATGTGCTCTGAAATATCAGTGTTCTGTATTTCTGTATTTAGGATAACCGTCCGTCAAGATTGTATTAATTCTCACAGTTATGATTGTGCACTGCAATACGTCGTTTCAGTAAATTCATGGTTAAAGGTTTCATCGGAAAGTGACTGAAGAGCCGGTGTCGTTTTTCTTGTGGTGCTGATTCTGAGCTGGTTGGTTTGTATCTGTGAGTCGTATCTGCAGCAACGTTGGGGGATTTTGGTCCTAAATTTCTGACGCTGTCTCTAAATCATCTCTTCGCGTACGTGTCTTGATTGTCGCAACAAATTCATCATGTTTTTCCAACAATTACAGACTTTTATCTTGGGAAAACCCCAAACCACTCGGGTGTATAAGTACAGCTTATCACTACAGTTCTATTATATACACTACTTGTTAAATTGCTTTTTAAATTAAAGGGGCTATAAACAAAATTTTTATAATAACACTGTCTGATCTGTCAGTGTGTGATGTGTTTGGCTTGTAGTGATGAACCTACAGAGAATTATCAAGCTCCTCTCGGCTTTACGGAGCTTTATAGTGAGTTTCAGCTCATTGTTTTTCTGTCCAGCTGCAACTTTCATTGCTCTGGTTCACTCTCAGCGGCTCTCATAGCGTCGTTTTCTGAGAAAAAAAGCTGCTATACACTAACCTGCTCAGCACCAAACGGCAAACAGACACAGTTAGCTGTAGACTAATGGTGCATTTCCATCGCATGGTACCGCCTCAACTCAACTCGCCTTTTTTGGTTTTCCTTTATGAAAAAGTACCTGATACCAATTTTTTTCTTATCACCTCCGTTGAGGTTCCAAAAAAGCAGAGCTGGAACCAAAATGTGACGTCAGAACAGTGCAGACCACTGATTGGTCAGAGAGGATCGTCACTGCGTCATCAATGTGCAGCAAAACCAAACCCGCCATTTTTAAAACAGCCAAGCTCCGGCCGCAATCGTTTAATCATTCAAACACACATCTACTATTAGCGTGGTGGTCACTATGGCAACCCGCAATTCCACACTGTGGTCAGTTGACGAGGTGCAGACGTTCCTCTGTTTAGTTGCCAACAAACGGATCCAGCGGGAGCTCTGAAGAGGACGTCACGGCAGATTCGTGCGCCGTTGCTAATGACGACCAGGTACCCTGAGGGGGTACTAGCTTGTAATCGAAAACACCACGAAGTGAGTTGAGTAGAGCTGATACCATGTAATGGAAATGCGCCATAACTGGAGCTTTTTGCAGCTAAAGATGTGGATGTGGAAATACGCAACTGTTTGCTAACAAGTTCAACACATCAACTTGTGTTCACATCTTGACCCCAAGTGGACAAAAAGTCAGTCATCACAGGTTTAAATACATTTTTAAAAATGATATTTTGACACAGCGCCTGTTGGCATACAGCTAACCTCAATGGTTAAACTCTGTCCAAAGCTATGGTTGCTATTGCTATTAGCCACAGTCGCTATGGCTACACAGTGACATATAATCAGCATAAGACAGTAAGAATTATCAGATGGCGGCGTGAAGTGGTTTATGACAGTAGAACAGGAGTGACACACTGTTTTATAAGGGTCGTAAGTCATTATAATCAGACTCAGAATCACTAGAACAGGACTGACGATGAACCACCAACCAACTCTACACATCGGTTCCCACGCAACCAGTGCATAAACTGTTAAGGGACTGTATGTAAATTATTAGGGAATAAGGGAGGGTTATGTTTTCGTAGCCTAAGTTTTTCAGGAGGGGGGATATTATTCTACATTTTAACAGAAAACAGAACTACAGTAAAGAAAAAATGTGTCCAAAAAAGATAATGTGTTATATAAAATGACAGTGACGGCTCCGGTCAACAAAATATATGTCTGGGATCCTTTGTTTGTTTTTTATTATTGTGTTGTTTTTAATGGTGAGACAAAGACAGATTTCCTGTCGTAGTGGGATAATAAAGTTTTATTCAGTTCAGTCCTGGAATATTTGGCAAACATGGCTCATCATTTAGTCATCTTTGCTGTCATTTTAGTAATTTCTAATTCTACATTTTAGTTTCTACATGAAAATTAACCATCAATTAAAGTATTAAAAGTTGAACTACAATCTTAAATTCATTGTGCACATTTAGTTATTTTAAAAGGCAAGACTGTACCAACACAATAGTATATTTATATTTAATAATTATATATATAATCATTTATATTTATATTACTATTAATATATTGCAGGGAGGATGTAGGTGGACTTTTTAAAAAAGTGAAATATAATGTTCAGCCCCCGTCCCAATAATTTGTGTACAGTCCCTAAATGAATCAGGGGATTATGGTGCGTTAGTCTTTATTATTTCAACTTGGATCTAAAGGTAACAAAGTGCGATCTACTCTCTTTAACTAGACTCACTTGGCTAACGACTGCAATAAAAAAAGTTTAATTAAAGTTTTAATAACGCTAAGAAAAAACCCATTTAAACTAATAAAACTCCCAGCATGCTGTCATTCATTCATGCATTTAATGTGTCGCATCCGAGCTGTCCTGATATCAACCCATGTAGAGATATAAGTGAAGTCTGTGCTATATGATTGATTTTCATATGTGTGTGTGTGTGTGTGTGTGTGTGTGTGCCCCCCACCCCCAAAATGAAAGGGTCAGAGGTCACAGGTCCTGCTCATGCATCTGCTGCTGCATCTTCTGGAGCATCTGCTGCATCCTCCTCAGCTGCGGAGTGGAGAGACGTAGGCGACAAGACAAAAAAAGGGAAAACGGATGAGAGACGCTTACGTAATAACATATATATGGGTCATCAATCCACACATCCAGCACTCCTGGTTACGTAATAGCTGCTACCGATGCATTATTCACTACTCCGGGGTTTGTTATGGAGTGTCTTATTTCTTGCACTCACTTCCTCATCTTTCATTTTGATGAGTTTCTCCGTCTCCACGTCGGGTGTGGCCAGCGGCAGGATGGGGATCGGGCTCTCCACACGCTTATCCGCATTCATCTTACTGAAACAAAACAAAAAGAAAGAAGGATCACAGCGAGACGCTCGAGTTTCACTGCTGCATTTGAATCAACCTGCAGAGAAAGGAGACTGATTCAAACACTCAACGATGCTCTTTGCTTGTTTTATATGATCATAGCTTATTTTTTAATTATTCTGATGGCATTTATAGAAAAAAACATGAGAGAATCCAGGTTATTATTGCAGATTATATGTTAAATATAAGTATTCACGTGTGGTTTCTGATGCTAACACTGGAGGGCAGTCAAGTCAGACATTTTCTACACACAGTGGCAACACAACAGGCCTCATGCAGATTTTGTTGTGAAGAGGCACGCAGCAGTTTTTAAAGAAAAATTTGCAGCATTCATTAATTTTCTCTGAAGGAAACTTACGATAGTTCAGAGCTGCGAGACACGAGTCATGAGTCTGACTTTCTTTACAAGCGCTCGTTTGACTTAATCTGAATGAATTTGGAGTTTAAACATGACGCTGGAATCAACTAAATTAAAATATTTGACTAATGCAAAATTAATACTGAGAGGGTTTTTAGATATTAGTTGTTGTTAAAAGCCCCTTTGACCACCTCCAAGAAGACATTTTTTTTTGTTTTTTAGCATCTAACTTCATGTCAAACCTCTTTATTTCTGTCACAGCTGCTGCTCTTGATGGATTCATGCTCCTTTAATACGACTACTGGCGCTGATAAATGCGTCTGCTGGTTTCTGACAAACTCAAACTCCTCTTTCGGGAACGTTTTTGTAAATAAAACTCGACCACAAACGGAGTGGGAACAGGTCGCCTTATGTGGACATTTTAAAGGCATCATCAGAGATTTACGACACGTTTGTGCAGTTAAGAGAGTTTGCTGAAATTGAGTGAAAGTCAAAGAAAGCCAGAGATTTAAAGAGAAGAATGTGTCTGTTATTGTTGTTGTTGTTTGTGTCCAGAGGTTTGAGTTTCAATGCAAAGCCCGCTGGCATCTCCGCTTGAAAAAGCTTTTCAGCTTAACTATAACAAACAATTAACAAACAAATAAAGGGCAGCAGAATGTTCACTACCTCAAGTAAGTTTAGAGACCATGTGAAATGGACACTTCCTGATTTGATTTCCTCTCTGAAGTCTCTCTGGACATCGACCTCTTACCGTCCAGCTGCTAAAATCCAGACGAGAGAAGCTGATAAAAAAATGTTGGAGCTCCTTTTTTTACTACTGTGGGTTCAAAGCAGTAAAGTTTTATGAGCAGCAGCAGGTGATTTGTGGCCTTTTTTTTAATGTACTCGTGTCGCCTCTCAGGTTACAAATCAGCTGCACTTCTCCTTAGTAAACTTATAAATGCAGTAAACAGCACTCACATTGTGTCGGGGCTTTTTGTTTTACTTCATTGTGCCCCTGGGTAGTTGTTTATATATAAATATTTATTATTAAATGGGATGTACTGTATTATTTATTCATGTTATTCATCAGGTAAGTGTATTGGACTTCATTTTGGCTCACAATACAGACTGGTGCAGCAGCTGCATCTGATAGAGAGAGTTATTTCAGGAGATAAAAGATAAATAAATATATGACAGGTGTCAGATGTGATTGGTTACTGTTCCACATTTTTCCATCTCTTCTAAGTCACAGTTTTCATCCTTTCAAAAAAAAAAAAAAAAAAATCAAACTCTCCATAATTAACAGCCGTCTGGTCTCGCTGTCTAACATCCAAACCAAACTTCCTGTTTCCAAAGGAAATGCATTGCATCAATCAAGTTTTTCCATCTCTGTTTTTCATACCGGAGCGAATGGAAACCTGCCGACTGACGGGAAGGTGCGCAGATCCATCTAAATATTTATGCTTTTTTTTTTTTTTTTTTTTTAAAACGGCTGGCAACACGAGGATGTTTCCATCCACTTTATTTTTATTCGCGGAGGAGACGCCAAAAAATTGGTGAGTGAAGCCAACAAGTTTTTACGTTCGTCTGAGGTGTAACTGCAGTGTGTGTGTGGATAAAAAGCAAATATGTAAACAGACGGCGTGAATAAACGCTGTAATAACGCAGTAAAAGCTGCAATAAAAATATATTACATCTTGTCATAATCTGAGAGAAACAACCTCTGAAGTAAATGTGTGATTACATCTGTAAAAATGCATTTTTATTATATTGTATTTAATATTTTTATTATTATTTATATTCACATATTATTGTATAATTATTCATCATCTGTCAACGTTTATAATTCTCCGTGCGGCTTCGGCAATGTAGGTTTCTGGTTTGTCATGCCAATAAAGCTTATTAGCGATGATGAGGAGACTGTAACCTTCCTTACATCAACACATCAAACTAACAGAAACGTCATATTTCTATCACGTTTTCCATTGTAGCAGCAGACGGAAACGCATTTTCTTGCGATTAAAAGCAGTAAAGCGATGCAAAGTACACGTGTTTTATAGTGTACAAGCTAAAATGTGCAAAATCACACCTAGTCAGGACTACTTCAACTTTTAAATAAAGAAGTATCAATAAAATGAAACCTGCAAATAAAATAATAATCCAGGTTTGACAGCTTTTTTTGACAAACAGAAACCTTCCCAAAATAAATAAGCCCAAAATAAAGACAGAAAAACATGCAGTCGCACACTTTCCCTTTCCAGACACACACACCTGGTCATGGTCTGGATGCACTGAGCTCTGTAGTTCTCATAGTGACAGTCGCTGGTGATGTCCTTCAGGTCGTGCATGTGGGTTCTTATCAGCATGGTCCTCAGCTTCACGAAGTCGCAGTGGGACGGGTTCTCCACTGCACACAGGAGAGAAAAAAAGGACTAACATCACGGGGGTCGGCTGTGCTACTAAAAGTTAGTATTGTCATGGTAACACAGATAAAGACAGATAAAGGCCCTGTTTACATCCATCTCGGGTGATCCGATCACAGTAGTGTAAATGCAATGCATCCTGGGCCACATCTTATATATTTTCATTATTATTAATGAACTAATAACTAATATGTTATGTGTAATCCTGAGGTGAAGGTAAATTTACATAGAACTGGACATGGCCGCTCATGTCTTAAGTTTATTGGGAATTTCATGTTTTTTACATTCTACAATTACGCATAAATTACACAAGCTGTGTTTTGACAGCTGATCCTGATCCTGTTCTGTTTAATATCTGACATCATAACAGGATATAAATTACAGAAAATCACAAAAAGCAGAATACGTCTCCTTCAGTTAAGTAAAAGTAGTAATACCACAATGTAAAACTACTCACGTAAATGTCTTGGATTCATCATTTTACTTAAGAAAAATATATCTTATGTATTTTTATTATTATAACTCATGCATTATGTGTAATCATGATTTAAATTTTTTAATGAGGTGGAGGTAAACTACTTTACATAGACCTGGACATGAAGTTGTTTGGGAATTTGGGGGTTTTACCGTCCCATTTACATTCTACAATTACACATAAATTACACAAGCAATGTTTTTATGGGTAAAAATCTATAAATTTGATTGTTTTTAGACTGCAATTGTAAAGTTAAATTACTACTTTACATAGACCTGGACATGACCGCACATGTCCTAAGTTTTTTGGGAATTTCCGGTTTTTATTGTCCTGTTTACATTCTACAATTACACATAAATTACACAAGCTATGTTTTTATGGGTAAAAATCTATCAATTTTATTGTTTTTAGACTACAATTGTAAAGTTAAATTAAGATATAATGTAAGCAATTTAGTAGGAAAGTAATTAAAACAGCATTTAGGAAGATAAAATTTACAGAAAATTATCAATGAATTTATGCTGCTATGTCAAGTTGAACACAGCTTTGGATGAATAACGAACAAATGTGGTCTTTGGAAAACGGAAATGGTGTCTGTGTTTATTTGCATATAGAGCAGGGGAGGTGAGATCCGATCACACAAGAGGTCACTCAGGATGCATGTGGAGATGCGTGTTAAGGGTATGCAGGGTTTAGTTTAGAGTTTCTTACCCTCCACAATCCCCCAGGGGTAGAGCCTCCCTCTCACTCTCTGACCTCGGGCTTCTACCACGGTGTTGCTGCCGATCACCGCGAACGGAGAGCTCTCCTACGTCACGAGACGCCAGAGAAACAGGAGGTATTCAGATCATTTAGAGAAGATTTATCATGCACAATTTTTTAGGGTCTATATTGATATTCTGGGGTTCTAATGGAAAATATCTCTATAAACAGATATTTACTTATGAATGCAGAATCTGAGAGCAACGGGACAAGGTTTTGGTACCGGAAGCCTTCTGGTTTCCGTTTGTAGTCTGAGCAGTATTGCATTGGCAGAAATGCAATCTTGGAACTCCTTTTTATTAGCTTTTTCTTAAAAATAAAAATAAAAAAAATATCTGCTTTCATAGCATTCATATATCTGTTTATAGAGATATTGTTGTCTGGACTGTCTCAAGTTGCTGATCAGACTTTAAACAACAACCAGAGCACGGAGGAGGAAGTCTTGGCTCAGATATCCGTTATCCGGATATCCACCGGCTACACTGTAAGCCCTGAAATATTGGCCTTCGCCGCCAGAGGCTAAATTGTTTTCAGACCGATAACCAATGAGCTCCAAGGTTGCTGCTGGAATATCTTTGAATGATTTACAGTCAAAAACTCCTTATTTATCAGTTCAGCCTCTGTCTGAAACAGACCGTTTCAGCTCCTGTTCTGTTTAATATCCGACATCATAACAGGATATAAATAACAGAAAATCACAAAAAGCAGAATATGTCTCCTTCAGTTCAGTAAAAGTAGTAAAACTACACACGTAAATGTCTTGGATTCATCGTTTTACTTAATAAAAAGCTGCATAATGGACCCTGTTGTTTTATATTTTTATATCTCATGTATTTTTATTATTATAACTAATGCATTACATGTAATCATGATTTAAATTTTTCAATGAGGTGGAGGTAAACTACTTTACATAGAACTGGACATGAATGCACATGTCCTAAGTTTTTTGGTAATTTGGGGTTTTTACCGTCCCGTTTACATTCCACAATTACACATAAATTACACAAGCTATGTTTTTATGGGTAAATATCTATAAATTTGATTGTTTTTAAACTACAATCGTAAAGTTAAATTAAGATATAATATAAGGGATTTAGTGGGAAAGCATTTAAAACAGCATTTATGAACACAAAATTTACAGAAAATATAACTAAACATTTAAATAAATTACTTAAAAATAATAATTGAAATCATTTCTAAAATGCTGGCTTTTACCCTGTAGTTGTATAATATTATTTAAACCCATATATTATATTTATAGGTTTATCTTTGCTCGTTGTATATACAGTCTTAATTAAGGCTACAACTAACAATTATTTTTCATTATTTCATTATCAGTTAATCTGCCAGCTCTTTGCTCGATTAATCAATTCATTGTCTACAAAATGGTACTCAAATGTCCACAACCAAAAGATATTCAGTTTACTATCTGAGAGGCTGAAACTGGTGAATTTTGATTATTTTTCTTTTTAAAAATGACTCAAAATGATTTATCGATTATTAAAATAGTAATACAATTAATTTTCTGTTAATGGACTAATCGGTTGCAGCTCTAATCTTAATCTGCAAAGTAAATACTAACCATAACTGTCAGATAAATAGAGCAGAAATATAAAGTAGTAAAAACTTGTAACAAACAAGAACTGTAAAATTGCATGAATTAGACTCACTTTCAGGTCTTTATCTTGCTGCTTGAAGTCTTCGTCCTCATCAGAGTCGCAGTCAAGGAACTGGTAGATCTTTATCCCGTACTTATCTATCTCTTCCCTCAGCTGCAAAGACAACACACACACACATACAAGAGAGACGTGATAACAGTATAAACACACTCACACCCTCCCACTGAGTGTTAAAATTTAGCAGGAAGTCACTGCCCTTATATGAAAGACTTACATGTCTGAGTCATCCACCAGTGAACTGAAATGAACCCAAATCTGATGCAATATTCAGTTTTTTCTTCCAAACTCAACTGCAACCACTTCTTGTCTGTTTAATATTCATTTTACTTATTAAACCAGAATGTCAGTATATTTTTTTCAGTGTATTTATTGGTTTAATCTCAGTTTATGTCTTGAACTGATCATTTTTCCTTTATTGAAACTATCTCTGTTTATTTTCATATACTGGGTTTAGTATAAAAAAGGTAGCTATGGATTATTTATGAGATCTACATGCCATATTTTTAAGGTCTTACTCGCTCTTTGAGTTTCTTTATCTCGCTGGGTGTGAGGCAGTCAGCTTTAGAGATGAGAGGAACCACGTTGACCTTATCCTGAAGGGCCTTCATGAACTCGATATCAACTGGACGAAGCCTGCAGGACGACATGAACTTTACCGAGCATTTTAATACATGCATGTACATAAATACATGTGTACATACGGCCATGTGTTTATTACCCGTGTCCAAACGGAGGTATGAAGTAGAGGCAGCAGTGCACTCTGTTGTCCTGGATGTTCTTCCTGTTGAGTCCACTCTCATCTCTGAAGTACTGCTCAAACTGCTGATCAATGTAGTCTGTGACTGGCCTCCAGCTACAAAACACAAACATGTATGTTTATGTGGTTTTACTAAAACCCTGCCTATAACTTTTTAAACAATAGTTTGACATTTTGGGAAATATATTTAATTGCTGTCCTGACAAGATTGAGATGAGAAGATTGACACCACTCTCATGTCTGTACGTTAAATATGGAGCTAGCACCCAGAGGTGATTACATTAGCTTAGCAAAGATTGAAACATCTAGCCTTGATCTGTCCAAAGTTGTAAAGTAAGTCTAAAAACACATGTAAAGCTCACTAATAAATAGAGTTACCCAAAAATATCTAAAGAAAGGAAAAAGTTAGCTACAACATGTAAAAGGACAGAGGCAGGCTAGCTGTTTCCCCCCGCTTACAGTCTTTATGCTAAGCTAGGCTAACCGCCTCCTAGCACTAGCTCCATAGTTAAGTTAGCTTCAACACCTCAACACTTCAACTGCAAATTACATAAAAAGACAGGGGAGATAGAATAGGGTAATTTTACAACACAAGAGGCCCAAATGTCACTCTGATCCACCCCAGAGCTGATTTTTTTTTCTTGTTTGCCACAATAAAAGCCTTTTAAAGATGTATATGTTCAGAAGGGTAGGAGTAGTGAAGTCAGGAAATACTGAAAGGTGCATGAATACATTGTTGAATTTGGTCTTTTCATGGGATTTGTAGACAATGAGAGAATTATAGAAATACGCCACCCTAATCCTTTAAGAATAGTCACTAATACTGAAGTCAAAGAAGCTTGATATTAAGTGTTAGCTGGTAAGAACATGGTGGGCTGGTGTTGAGCTGCAAAGCAGCAGTTTCTTTTATTCATATGTGGGTGAAAATACAGAAAGTGAGACTTATCTGAAGAGGCAGGGTCAGATAAGTGGTGCTGTATGTCGGGGGAGTGATGAAGAGCTCTCTCAATGTAATATTATTGACCATGAAAGCTTCCAAAGCTGCTTTTACTGACACGGTCACACAGTGAACATTTACCACTCTGTGTTGTTGACAGCATCTCCAAAACCCGGGGTGTCCACAATAGTGAGTTTCAGCTTCACCCCCTTCTCTTCGATGTCCACCGTGTGCTTCGTGATCTCCACAGTCTGACTGATACGCTCTTCACGGCAGAGACAACAACAAACATGTAATTAAGTCAGTTCTTTGAAATCTGAGCTGCGATCAGAGATATTAGAAGGCAGGTACCGAGACGTCTGATTGACAGGTGACTCACCCTCGGCATTCAGCAGCTTTCTGTCTTTATGCAGATCAGTGAGGAACAAGCTGTTCACCAGGGTGGATTTACCCAGACCAGACTCACCTGTAACACAAAGGAACAGATAGTTTCCAGTATGGTTTGGAAGCTCAAAGAGAAAGAGAAGGCAAAGAGAAAAGCAAGAAAAACAAACCTTTAAATCTAGCTTATATTTGTGCCATATATACTAAAAGGTTCGAGCTCTACGGTTGGTAGGTTTTGGTGAAATTAAAATAAAGTAGTTAACCATTTCCAATCCCTTCTCCCAAATAGTGATTATAGTCGATGATAGCTTAGCAACCGTAAACAGACACGACAACGTTGAAGGAACAGAGACTCTGTATACAAAGAGTTTGAAGTGCGGTGTCTTTTTCTAACCTTTCCAAACCTCTGAAGAGCAAAAATGTAAAGAACAGGTTGAACAGTAGTGTGTTTGTGTGCTCAAACGTTAGCCGTTAACGTTAGCATGCCTCGCTAACTAGCTTACTACCAACAGTTTATGCTAAAGGCTAAAGTTAGCATCTCTGTCTTGCTGTTTATTGGATTTGGAGAAGTTTACACTCCGGCCAAACTTGTAACACAAGACAAGGATACATTTCCTAAACACTTACTCACTTATTCTTATCTTCAAAACCTTTTCCCTTGTTTGAAAATAAAAACAATAAATCTCAAATCTAACTTGTGTTAATTGTCCAACTATGTTCTGCTATAGTAAGTATCCAAATTTTGAATTTCCCTTTGGGGATTAATAAAGTATCGATCAATCAATCAAACAGGGTTATTTAGAAGAGAATATCATTTAATTCCATATATATATAGAAAACTGTACTGCAATACATGAACAATATTCTGTGACTTCTACATGGATCACTAGCTAACATTCTTCCTGGGATTTTTTTATTTTATTTGTTTTATGTCTTATTCCCTTTTTCCCCCCAAACACTTTGTAATAGTTTTTATGTATTTTTACTTGTGTTGCTTTTATATTCCGCCTTATGCTCAATGTAAAGCACTTTGAATTGCCTTGTTGTTGAAATGTGCTATACAAATAAGCTTAACTTGCCTTGCCTTTTAAAACAAATAAGATGGTAACATTAGAAAGTTTTGAGCTAATTCATAGGGTTAGCATTAATTAGCTAGCTAGCAACAGCGGATAAAGTCGGCTAATATAATTTTAGTCAACAAAATCAGCAGTCATGGACAGAAATTAAGTTGTTTTTTTTCTACATCTAAGCGAAATAAAGGGCCTGTTGTTTCAACAATGACTGCTAATTCTGATGGAAAATCTGCCACCATTATCTAAATTAGCTAAAAATTTACGCTGCTTACTTTTACATGTTGTTGAGTAAAAAAAAAAACCTGTCTAGTTTATACATCTCACAGACCCAGTGCTGTTTTCCAGCAACACTCAGACACATCCAGGACTGTTGGAAATCTAATTTCAGCAGCCAGACTGAGACACACTTTTAGAAAATTTAATTTGACTCAAATATCACATTGATGTTGTTTTTTTTTTTTTTGTTTTCCAGACGTAATAAAAAAACATGATCTCCCACAAATGGGACTCAGAACACACGTCTGAACATAATCCTTCGATTCTTCCACTGAACAATCATGTGTGCTCGTTTGGATAAAAAGAAATGAGGTCACTGAATCAATCCAGCTCTCATCATAATGGGTGCTTAATGGAGTCGAAATTGTTTAAAAACACACTTGTGCACAGGAGAATAGTTTTGTCTCTGAGGGTGTTTAATGGATTTAAAGTGTATTTAAATATTTCTGGGCAGATTTGAGTATGAAGATGGAACATAAACTTCTTATTAGAAGTTTATTTTCTCTTTGAAGGCTGCAGGCGATTTGCAATACAAGAATAAAGCTGCTCTTCTACATGGATCAACTACTGAGGATGAATGTATGTACAGTATGACCTTTCACATGGTTCATATTTTAAAACAGGTCAGCTAGAAACATTAGAAAGTTTTCAACCAACTCTCAACATTTTAGCGATATCATTGCATTATGCTGGCGATAAAATCTGCTGGCTGCAGTCGACAAAAGATCTATTCATTTCCACAAATGACTAATTACTAATTATTTTGATGGTAAATGCATATCAGCTGGCGCTTGAATGGAAAACTTAACATACGTAGCAACAGTAATTAAGGGAAATTTAAGCAGAGGGTTAATTATGCACTTAAGTATGGGGGCCGCAAAAGCGACAGTGAGGAAATAAACAAATAAATAAATATTATTTAAAAATAAATATAAAAATCTACATTTTCCCAAAACAAATGTAAAAGAATTTGCCCCCAAAAATAAAGAATAAATTAATTTAAATGTTTGCCAAAAAATAAAGAATAACTAAATATAAATAAAAAAAAACCTTAATAAAAAACTAAATAAATAAATAAGTGTGCAATCAATAAATAATGTGTTTCTGTATTTCTTAATTTATTTAATTAAATTTATACACATTTTTATTCCATAGAACAGATTTATAATAAATATATATAATAATTTGTATAATAAATGTAGAAATACGTTAATATGACATTTTTTAAAAATAATTAGCACATTTATTTATTTATTTATTTTATTTTATTTTATTTTATTTTATTTTATTTATTTAACTTTATTTTATGATATATTTTTTGTCTAAATTAAAATGTATTTATTTGCTTTTAATAAATCACAATATTGTATTTAATTAGTTATTTATTTTAAGTGTCACATTCGGGCCTCCATACCGAAGCTCATGAACACATTTGACACACATTCCAGTTCATTAAAACCCCAGAAGAGGTGGCAGCAGCAGCATTTCTCAGCAGACTCAGCACGTCTCACCTGCCACCATGAGCGTGAAGTCGAATCCCTTTTTCACAGACTTCCTGTGCACCTGGTTGGGCAGCGTCGCAAAACCAACGTACTCTTTTTCCTGGAAAAACAATCAACACACAGACAAATAAAAAGAAAAGAAAGAAACACAGAGTGAGTTGTGAGAGTCGGGTCAGATCTTCCCTCACAGCTCTCTCTCTGCCCCTGCGTGGTACAGTAGCTGTGTTAGTAGGACATTCCCATGATTCCTTTTTCTTTTTTTTAATGTTTTATTGAAATGGTGGAAAGGAGGACGGCGGGGGGAGACTGAGAGCATGGCCCGAGGTTCCCCGAGTTATTCATAATCCAGTATGGCAGGCAGCCATGGACACAAGAGGACGGGGGTGGAAGGGGGGAGGAAGGGGGGAGAGAGGAGGGGGGGAGTGTGTGTGCAGTGACCGTGACAATGCAGAAGCATAAATGTGAGGCTGAAAACATTTCCAGAGAAGGAGAGAAGAAGAAGAAAAGCTGGAAAAAACAGAGCAGAATAGAACAAAATGGAGGCAGGAGCAGAGAAGAGCTGCAACTAAACATTATTTTTATTATTTATTAATCTGCTGAATGTTTTTTTTTTATTAATCTATTAATCGTGTTGTCAAAAAAATGCCGATAACCCAAATTAACGTCTTTAATTATCTCATTTTTGTCCAACTAACAGTCAACAACCCAAAAATATTCAGCTTAGAGCTGCAATGTTTGGTCTTTTAATCAGTCAGCTGACAGAAAATTAATTAAATAAATAAACTATTATATAATCAATTATATAATCGTGCTAAAATTCTTCTAAAATGTGAATATTTTCTGGTTTCTTTAGTCCTTTATGACAGTAAACTGAATATTTTTGTGGTTTGCTGACATTTCATGGACCAAACAACTAATCAATTAATTGATCAGTTTAGCCAGTGATGAAAATAATAATTAGTTGCAGCTCTCATTCGGTTTACCGACACAGAGGACATATAAAACCATAAAATCTTCACATTTAAGAGGTTGGAACCAGCAAATATTTAAGATTTGTGCTTTAAAAAATGACTAAAGTGATCATTTGATTTAGAGCTGAAATGATTAAATGATTATTTTCTCAAAAGAATAACTATTGGCAGCCATTTTAATAATTGATTAATTGTGTCAGTGCAAAAAAAAGCTTCCAGCTTAACAAATATGAGGATTTTATCTTTCATAAAGTGAATATCTCCAGACGTCTGATCAGTAAAAACAAGATATATGAAGACTTTATCTTCATCTCTCAGTGTTTCATTAACTTTTTGACATTTTATAGACTAAACGATCGATCAATTAATCAAAAGAATAAGCCGATGAAGGAGAATAATCGTTATCTGCGGCTGTAATTTGACTATAAAAACAGTTACAGGTTAATTTTCTGCTGATTAAAGCGGCTCCGGCACAGACCGGTTTAAGAAAAGCACATCTCTTCCCATCATGCATCAGGGTTTTTTCCACTGAGGTTGTGGGATGTGTGTATATTTCTCTCTCATCGGTTGCAGTATTGCTTCCATATTGACATTTTTGCCTGTGGATGCAAGTCACTCCCACATCACAACAACAACAACCCACGGATCCAGACTGCTGGCGAACACCTCCTCCTCCTCCTCCTCCTCCTCCTCCTCCTCCTCCTCACCCCCTGCTGCGTCTGCGTCCACTGCTCTGACTCAACGCTGCCGCCGTCCAAGACGACATGAAAAGACAACACGATGATGCCGCTTGTGGGCTTTTAGGGAGAGAAATATATATATAAATGTGTGTGTGTGTGTGTAAAAATAAAGCTGCTCACAGTGAAGGTGGTGAGACGATGTTGTATGTACGACATGTGAGATGTGAGATTAGAGGAGGCCTGAACCTCCGCAGATGATTTTAAGGCGTCCGATGCCAAGACGCCGTCAGGAAGAAGGTTCACGGTGACATGTTTTAGCTTAAAGGATAAAAAGCTGTGAGGATTTTCTGTGTTTCTCTTGTTGCCAACATAAAATCTAACGTTTGGATCCAAACCAACGGAAAGCCTGATGTGTCTTATTCCTCCGTTGTTGCACAAAAAACTGTTCCTCCATCACCGCAGTAGTGATATCAATGACCTTTAACCTTTCCACAAACACTTCCGTCTCTTTTTTTTTCAGCTGAAATGCAAAATATTCTGTTTCCAGCTTCTCCAAATGTGACTGTTTGCTAGATTTCTCTGTTTTATATCGTTGCAAACGCGTCACTTTTTAGGTTCAGGAACATTTAACGGTAACTTTTTCACTATTATCTGACGCTGTATTGTTTTATATTATTATTATTATATTCTGCATCATCTTGTTTCACCTTTTTGTTTAAACTATATGATGATATTCTCTCTTTTTAAACACAAATCAGCTCCACATGTTTAAAACTCTCCTGCTGTATTTTACATTTTACAAGCAGCAGGTTTATGATTTATTATTCATTATTATTATTTCTCTCATCTATAGTTTAATAGATGTTGTGCAGGATGAATTCAAACTGATGAATCATGAAAAGCTGCAACTAAAGTTTCATTTTCTTTATAAAAACAGTCAAAAAAAAACAAAATATTAGCTTAAATGTTCTTAGTTTATAAAGAAAATTGATCCTAATGAATATTTTGATGACTGACTGATCGTTTTGGTCATTTTCCAAATAATAATCTCATCATTAAACTCTAAACTAAAGCTCTTTGGACCTCTGAAACTCTACATTTAATTGACCGAACAAATGAATCAAGTTAATCAAGGAAACAACCGTCAGATGAATCAACAGTTCATATTGAATATTTGACATTTTTGCTTGATAACTGAAACAGTTTAATCACGCTTCAAACTGACTGTGACTCATTTTTCTGACTCAGCTAATTGTTTCATCTCTAGGATCTGCATGTTTACAGATGTGTGCAGATGTTACAAACTGCAGGAAGAGGGGTGAGTTTATGCATATTTACACACAGGCGTCAGTTAACGAGATTATTATTATTATTATTATTATTATTATTTCTATTTAGATGCAGTGTGTCAGCGCGCGTGCAGTGATGTGACGTGAGACTCCGGGGTCACCTGCAGTGATGTCATAACATCTGCACACAACAACAAAAGGGAATAAACGACATGAGCTCGTGCAGGTGTGATGCAGCAGATTCTCTCACCTCTCCGTCATCTGTGGCGTGAATCCCGGGAGAGAGGAGATGTCAGCATCCAGCATCCAGCACCCAGCAGCACAAACAGATAACAAATAATCACACTCATTAATCGATGCTTAATTTATATAAAAATAATAATAAAACCAGACAGATGTGAAGCACACGCGCGCGCGGCAGGTTGTTTGTTTGTTGATCACGTGCAGGAAGGGCTCGCTCAGCTTACCTGACCGGGCTGCGCGGCTCCTGTACCTGCTGTTAGCCGTCATCTTGGACACACAGTTAGTGAGGAGAGAAAAATGCGTCCTAAAACTGGAGGAAGAGGAGGATCCGGATCCGCTACGGGTCCCTTTAATAATAATAAAAAATAAAACCCTGAATCTCACCGACCAGCAGCGAAGATCTGTGCAGAAATTAATCTAAATCACGCAAAAAAACATCTCCATATGTGACATGTTTGAGCTCCGGATGCGGACTGCACTGATGAGAGTCTGATTATTTATGGTGTGGAGAGTGTTTGCAGTTCATGTGTTTGACCAGCTGGAGGCGCTGTTACTCTTCAGCCTGATTTATTCTCAGCGTGTTTCTTTTATTTTTATAGTTATTCATGTTTGAAATATGTTTTTATTCCGTTTAATCTTTTTTTAATTCAAGTAGTTATATCTGATTGGATATTTGAGTTATTGTGTTTTTAACTGTTTTCTTGTTTGTAAATGTTTAATAAATCATTTAATAACGTAATAATTATAGAGTTAATTGTTTGAGTTATTAAGTGTTTACTTCTTCCTGCTTCTTCTCAGACATGTAATATTTATTTATGTTGTTCATGAGACTTTGTTTACTGTTTTGTTTCTTATTTGTTACACGTTCGATATAAAACACAGTAAAAAATAAAAAAAAAAATCTATTTAATTTGTTGTTTTCTTTTTTGTTGTTTTGGTTTTACTGTTAAATTTTCATCATTTTTATTTCTCATAATGTTTCTTCTGTCACGTTAACATTTACCTGCATGATGGATCAATACTAATAAAGTCTGATTGATCATTAACTGATCATTAGCTGTGCGTTTATTAGAAGTTTCCTTGAAGAATTTATGCAGTTTGGTCACTTTATTAATTTGTCTCGTTAACAGCAGGCTCAGGTAAACATGTCAACAGTTTGTTTACACTTTATGGTGAATAAACATTGTAGAAACAATAGTTGGGAAATCAACAGCAGCTCATAAACTCGACACAACTGACTAATTATTTCAGATTTAAAGACCAGCAGCTTTCTTTCATGTGCAACTGAAATAATAAAGCTGTTAATTAACTTTATTGGTACAAATTTGTAATAAATCAAATGACCAAAAGCCAGCTGATCATCATATTATCATATTAAAATATTCAAAAATGCATCTTTATTAAAGCTGTAAAAGAAAATATAAAAGAAAATAAGACTTAAAGCTTGCTTAATGCTACTTTAATTGTCTTTTAAAGTGTTTAAATAAATCAGTAAACTGGTTGATCTGATTAGAGAGTATTGATTAGGGTTTAAGAAAAGGTGAACAAGCATTTAAACTGTTTCCTCCTCTGAGAGTTAAAATGAAAGGTTTATAAATGAAAATGTCACTCACACACTCGGCATCATGCCCTCACACATCTGAATTTAGACATCCTGGTAGGAACTCAGTGTTTTAAGGAAAATATCCAACAAACAATGCAGCATTGTGTGAGTGTGTGTGAAGGGGATGCCACCCACTAACGCGACGGGGGGTTAAAGTACATGTGTGAAAACAAACACAAAAAATAAATAAATAAGAGGAAGTGAATCTGAGCGTGCAGGTGTCAAATCTGACTCTGGTTTAATTAATTCACCTTCTGTTAAGGATCTAAACTTCAGCTCCCTAGCGTCCTCTTTTGTCAATAACTAATCAATCACAAGGGCAGGAAGATCCGAGCACATTCAAACAAAAACGTGGCTCATGAGGAGGTTCGGTGATCTGATCTGACAGCTCTACCTGAGGGAGGAGGAGACAGCCGGCAAACAATGATGAGAGCGTGGGAGTGGAGGCAGGAGCGGGGTGCCATAACCCGACCCTGTTTCCTGTGCTAGCACACAGAGAGCCGCATGGGTGGCGGGGACGGCGGGGGTCAGACAATGAGCGACCTTCCCTCCCGCCGGCACCGAAAGCTTCTGATCTCAGGGGCCTCGAGGAGCACAGTGACCTCTGCACACAGAACGACGCTATCTCTGTTTTTTATCTGTAACGTCCACATGGTGCGTTAGTTAGCCGGGCTACTTATAGCAGCAGCAGCGGCGGCGGTCGTAGCAACGTGCAGACGCGGCGTGGAGTGTGATAAACCTGGGATTAACATGAGCTGCTCGGCCCTCGAGGTCAAATCTGTGACATGATCACCCACAATTTAGTGGTTTAATCCCTGCTGAACGCCAGGAAATGTGAATTAATCCTCAAATAAACACGTTTAATGTCGTTAAAAGTGCGTTTTAAAGGGTGTTGGACAGTCTGGTGTCTGAAGAGAACATCAGCGTCGAGTGGAACAGCAGACGAGATGTTAAATAATTAGCAGAAACAATAAATGTACATGTATCAGACATGATGGATAAAGTGTTGGATGTGATTTCTTTGTATATAGATATACAGTTGTCAGTTACTTTGCTTCTTAATAATCAGTATTTAACCAGGCTTCATAAATAAATAATCATTAACATCTAAAATCACTTTATGTCACTAAATGTCATTGAAATGCTCTTAAATAAAAAATCAAGGACTTAATGTTGTGGAAAAAGTCTTAACATTGTTTCCAGGTGTAAAAACTTGTGTGCTGGTCTCTTGTTTTGAAGCCTCGAGTTCGGCTTTTTGATTGTCGCCATCTTGGATTTTTGGAGCCAGAAGTGACCATATTTGGAAGATACATGTGTTTAGTTGAGAATGTTGTTTGCATTCATTTCCTGTTAAACAAACCTTTGTTTTATAGACATGCCTGGTGCTACGCTGCCTGAACTTGAACGTTAACGATGTCTGATTTAATTGAGGTTCAGCCGTCATAACCCTTCAGCCTCCCTCCGTACGAGTGGATCAATGACTCGGTACGTGTTTCCCCACACGACGCTTGAAGCTTCTCCAGGAAGGACGGGGAACCTGGAGATGTGGATTTGTGTGTTTATCTGTTTTACAACCTGCAACACAAACAGCTTTTCGGCATTTTCTTGTTTCTCCCGTTGAGTGAAAATGCGATTCTTTCCCCTAAAAGACGGCGCAGCCTCGGGCGCTTGATGACGTGATGCCGGTCAAGTCCTAAAGGGTCGCGTCGCCAGATTAAAACGTTGGCATTGTACATGAAATACGCAGCATATTAACAGTTCACATGTGATCTATATGAGCTGACTTTCCTTTTAGGAGGAGGAGGGGTCGGTGGATGATTAGGAAGTTTTGTGACAGCAAGTCGAAAACCGACAATCTGTTTCCTGTTTCAACCGACAAAAGTGGGTGCTTTTAGTGAGACATCAGCCGCTTTTATTTCATTTTTTTATTTTTGTTTTAACCCAAACCACAACCTTTCCCCTGAACCCTAACCAAGTGGCATTTGTGCCTAAACATAACCAGACCTGAACCACAGCGTCGTCACACCATAAAACATCTTTATTCAACAGGTAGAAATGTTGATATGAAACGTATTTCACGTGTTGAAACGTATAGTTTGGGTTCTCACCCACACCAAACCCTGGCAGCACATCGCCCCAACTCTCATTCACCTACAAACCCCTCCACTCCCCGGCACCTCAGTACCTCTCCGACCTCCTCCACCTCCCCGTACCTTCCTGTCATCTGATTCTGGGCTGCTGTCTGCTGTTCCCTCACACTTTTGGGGACAGAGCTTTCAGCGTGGCGGCCCCCCCCCGACCCCTCTGAGATACGAAATGCTCCCACCTTGGACTCCTAACTATTAAACAAAACAACTAACTATTCATGTTAGTTTGTTTTTGTCTCTGTAAGCGTCCTTTGGGTGTTCTGAAAGGCGCTACATCAATCTAATTTATTATTATTATTATTATTATTATAGTGGCTCACAGAATCAGTAACCCGTTTCTACAGACTCGCTTTTATGTGATGATGTCTTTTAATCACTTTTCTTTTAAACTTTTTTACAACTTTTCATCTTTATTTTAAACTTTTCATCATTTCTTTATTGTCTCTCTTTGTCTCTGACCGCCATCTTTTTAAAGGTCAGATCTGTTATTGTTTTCTGTTTCATGTCTTTTGCTTTGCATTGTTCTGCTTTTGCTTTGTAAAGGTGCTTTATAAATAAAGATATTATTATTATTATTATCATTATATAATCAATGTTTCTGTGGTTTGCAGAAACGTTCGATGCCAGCGTTTTCTTCTGGCGACCGGGTTCTTTGTGTGGTTATCGTGTGATATTTGCAGATATTACTTCTTAACTTCAGTTCATACAGAGCAGGCTGAGTGGGAGGATTGTTTTCTTGCAACTATTGTATGAAGCACCTTCAAAAACAGACGTGTTAACAGGTTGTTTCCTGTCATCTTAAGACGTACAGATTCAACACATTAATGCAGACGCCAAACTAGACGTTTCCATTAGTCGACTTTTGCCTCAGTCAGCATCAAACATTTAACGGCTCTCCTCAAGGTTTCGATCATAAATCACGGCCTTCATCAGCAGATTTTTTTTTGGAGCAGCATGTGTGTGTGAGAAAAACATACATGTATATGCTGTGAGAACGTGAGCGCACATATATATATGAGCGTTTCCTCCCCACAGACAGCGACGTAGCCCCGAGGTCACACAATGACTTCAGCTAGGAAACAGGCTAACGCAGGAAGAACGGGGGCCGCAGCGCCGTACAATAGCACGACACATGTGCTCTGTGTTGATTCCTCGGCCGCTGTCGAACACGCCACCTCGCAGGAGGAAGTGCTTATTGTTCTGAGGGAGCCTTTTCTCTTTTTCCCTGGTAGAGGGACAATAGGAGAGAGAGGAGGGAAGGGACAGATAGCAGCAGGAAAACGCTGTTTTTATTTATTCTTTGCACAAGAAGAAACTAGCATAAAATGGTGTGTTGGTGTCTGTGTGTTGTGTTTAATTCCTTGCAGAGTACAGTGAGTTTGTTTTGTTCCCCCGTCTTCTGCGAAGGAAACATGTGGATAAAAGATGCGAGGAATAAACAAGAAGCTGCGCTCATTTCTCATTTGTCGGACAAGCGTTTGATGACTTCAAAGTGATTAAAAGAAATCTTGTTAAATGAGAGAAAAAGAGGAGGATGCTGGGACAAAAACAACAAACAGTGGCAGCAGTGGTGGTAGGAAGGAGAGACGTTGCAAGAAAGGCTCCAGAAATTTGAAAAAAAAAAAAAAAAAAAAAAAAGAGAGAGAAACAAGGAAATTTTGTGTGGCGCTCTCTCGTTATCTCTCTGATTGTGCTCCATGGAGACAGGAAATGGCGCTGTTACACGTGGGAAATGAGCTGATGGCAGCGATAAGGCGGGAAAATGACTCCGGAAATCAAAACAAGTTTCATGCCGACGCAGCAGAGAGAGAGAGAGAGAGAGAGAGAGAGAGAGAGGGGAGCGCTGAGGAGACTGGACGGGAATTTAAAGGAACACTTCACTAAGTTTTTCTCTGTTTTTAAAGAGTCAAATACTCCCAAACTTAAATCCCTTAATCGCAGCGTCTTTTGATGAATAACTGTATGTTTATTAGTTTTATTTGTTGGGTTTAATCAGCTTTTAATGGAGCCACCAAATCAACAAAAGATAATTTCTTATCTTCTACCAACAAGTTATTATCCTGTGTGGAAAGCCCACTGCTGGCGGGAAGATAAGTTGACCTATTTGTTATATATTCCTATTATTTCACTGCTTCAAACCCGTTAAGATGGGGGGGGGTTTCTTCATCCACCTGAAATCTGCAGGCTCCCAATAATAAAAAAAAACAACAACTAATCATTTCAGATCGTCTCCCAAAACTCACTCAAATCAAGAGTCACGTTGCCGTATCAGCGTCCTCAGGCAGCAACAGTAATTAAGGACGAGACCAAAAGGAGGAAATCAGGTCATTAAATAGTGAGAAAACATCAGACTTTGACATGGGACATTGCTGTTTGTTTCCTGTTTTGCTTTTTGTTTTGTTTTGAAAACCGCGACCATTAAAAATAATCTCCTCTGAGTCCCTTTTTATAAAAACGTTAGATTCAACAAGGGGCTTTGCTGATATGACGATCAGATGTAAATATCCACAAGTCTTCAATCACAGAGTAAAAATGAAACCGAGACTGTTGAACTGAGTTTAACAGTTTGCTGGAATAAAGCCTGACTTTGCTTTTAAGGAGTCAAATTTGTATTCAAGTCATGCAAAACATTTTTTTTCCTGCTCTGCACTAAATTGGGGGAAAACAGTAACATCTTCATGTTGATTTAAAACGACTGTTAACAGGCTTAATATTATTAATTGGTATGAAGGACAGAGCATTACGGAGCGGTCTGGTGTGTACAGAAGCATCCTGTAACTTGTATTCTCTTGTTTTATTCCCTTGTTAGCTTCCTTTTATTTCCAAATTTAACACTTTCAGATTGTTTTTATATGTTTTTTTATACTTGTGTTGCTTTTATATTCTGTTTTAATGCCTTTAATGCTCTATGTAAAGCACTTTAAATTGCCTTGTAGTTGAAATTCACTGTAATAAACTCGCTTTGATGTTGCTAGCATGCTAACTGCTAGTCCATCAGAAGAGCTCCTGGAGTTTCTCCCTATTTGTTCTTTACTGTTCTGTTTACGTATCGTAGGTTTAACTTTAAACACTGCTGCACCCATTTCAATCAATAAAAAGTTACTGAGGAGGGAAAATGATGCTCTCTGAGCTCCCGAGTTTGCTAAATGACCGTTAGCAAGCTAGTTAGCTTAGCTTGGTCGCAAACGGGACAATAATTTCACACAGTTTATCCAAAAAAAGACAGATTTGTACCATCTGTTTCTGTCTTATAACAATCTGTAGATCATGTTCAATGAAACTGGATGGTGACAAACATCTAATATGCAGTGATACTTTATTTTATTTTGAACTTTCCGGCTTTCCGTCTCCAAGTTCAGCTCAGTCAAAACAGCTTGATACTACAGCTTGGTTTTACTTTGAAATTCCATTGAAATAAACTGATTTACCATGAAATGTCTGCGTTTTAAACCCTGGCGTGTCGGCCTTTAGCCTGACGACCGTTTTCAGTGTTTAGAGGTCACTCGTCAACAGGACGGCTCGAGGCCTCGGGGGTCTACTGGTCCGCCGTCTCCACATGTCGCATTGAAAAGCCCGATGACCTCCATGTTCAGTGACATGTTCGGGCATCTATTATCGCCATATTGAGTCTTTCCCAAAGGCGGGACCACATGTAATGGAAACACAGAGACGTCAACGCCTGCAGCGGCAGTTCAGACTGAATAGAGACTTACTCTTCGTCCAATAGGAGAGCTCCGTGCAACATCAGCGTGGGGGTCTGTGGACCTGCTGACCCACAACAGATCCAGAAGCAGCTGAGACACCAAGCAGGGACTCTGGATGGACACTAAACTAAAACTCTTTTCTCTGCTTTATATAAACTGTATAAATTTTACAGGTATGTTATTTCCTCATAATTTGAAGTATTTGGTTCTAAAGTTTGGAGACTAGTTTAATTTATTTAAGTCTGTAAAGATTCTCAGCCGTCTACGTCCAAAGACCAAATGGTTTCTGGTTTCTTCATGTGGTTCGTTAGTCCTCCAGGAGGTCATGTGACTCTGATGATTGACCTCCAGGTGTGATCGAGTGTTAAACTGCCCAGAAAGGGATGAAAGAACAGCATCATAAGTGGCTAAAAAGCACCCCGGTCGCCAGAACAAAGCGTTGGCATTGGACGTTTCTGCAAACCACAGAAATGTTGAATATCTACGCATCATATCAACATTTCTGCCCGTTGAATAATGATGTTTTATGGTGTGACAGCGTTGTGGTTAAGGTCTGGTTAGGTTTAGGCACAAAGACCACTTGGTTATGGTTTAGGGGAAAGATCAAGGCTTAATATAAAAATAAAAAAATGAAATAAAAACAGCTGATGTCACACTGAAAACACCCGCTTTTGTCCTGTTGAAACAGGAAACAGACGTTGGTTTCGAGGTGGTCTTGAACCGCTGCTGACTTCCAACTTACTGTCACGAAACTTCCTAACCATCCACCGACCCCTCCTCCTCCTAAAAGGAAAGTCAGCTCATATAGATCACATGTGAACTTCGTCACTTCAGAAATGTTGACGATACGTATTGTTAAAATGTTAATATGCTACGTATTTCATGTGTTGATAAAATCAACGTTTCTGTGGTTTGCAGAAACACGCGATGCCAACGTTTTAATCTGGCGACCCGACCGGCATCACGTCATCAAGCGCCCGAGGCCACGCCGCCTTTTAAGGGAAAGAATCACATTTTCACTAAACAGGAGAAACAAGAAAATGCCCAAAAGCGGGAAAGATCACGGTTTTGTCATGGTCTATCAGGACTTTTGGGTTTTTGTTAGTTTGTATTTTTGTTTTACCTGCCCTGTGTGATGTGTGCTTTGTTTTGGGTTTTGTTTCCCCTGTGTTCCTCTGTTTTCCTGTTTTAGTTTGAAATTCCCTGCTACCTTGTGTCTGGTCACTTTACTTCCTGTGTTTCGTTAGTTCATGTGTCTCACCTGTGTCTTGTTCTCCTCACCTGTGTTTCATTTGTAATCACTGCCTGTGTATTTATAGTCCTGTTTTCGGTTCAGTCCTTGTCGAGTCGTCTGTTGTTTTCCCAGTTGCTTTCCCTGTTGTTATCCCTTGTGTTTTGAATGTTATTTGTTAGAATAAACGGTCTGCATCAGATTTCGGCTCTGTTTCGGCTCTCTGCATTTGGGTCCACCGGTTCCTCCGCACCTCTGGTTAAAAAAAATTTAAAAAATGGCTGCAAGTGTCCCGACGTCTTGCTAAAATCACCCACTTCGAAGCGGTCTTGAACCAAGAAACTTCCTAACCATCCACCAACCCTTCCTCCTGATGATAGGAAAGTCATCTCATAGACTTTAGAAATGCTGATACGATACGTATTACACGTGTTGAAACGTAGACATTCAATACCATCATTTGCGGAGAGAAGGGAAAGAAGTCAAAGACGTCAAAACTCCAACAACATTTGTAGTATATAGAACAACTTTTATTGTTGTGGCCTTCAACAGTGTCGTCATAAAACACTTTACAAATAACATTTTTAAATAGAGTAAGTTGGGAATGAAGCAAAAAGGTAAAAACATATTAAAAAAAATTAAAAAAGACAACCAAACATGTACATCCAGACACGTATCAGCTGATGGGGCGTCTACAAAGATGGGTTGGATATATGGTCATGTGGTCTTTCCACTTAGTTTATTTATTTGTGTTGGGTTTAAAAGCAGTTGATTTACAGAGGAACATCTATTCAGTCTAACAGTCACTGCTTATTTTATTTTATGAAATGTTTTTGGGTTTTTTTTTGTAATGTTGTTGCGTTTGGCACCTTCGGGCCACCGTACATACATGACTGTAAACAATGCATTCCATTGAGATTGAGTATTTGGTAGATTGAACACTGTATTTTACTGATAATTAATGTTCAACTTAAATCATTTTTTTCCCAGGAACATTCAAAGAAAATTATTAGAGAAAGATTATAAACCTGTAAAATAAAATATTACAACATTATACAACTGCAACACTTATAAAGTCACGTCTGTCTCATGTGACAAAGAAGCGAAACTGAATTCTCACAGAATGACTGTACCGCGATGGCACTCCGGGGCTGAATGAATGTCTCACGTCCGTTGTTTGTTATAACAGGTGGAATTAGTCACCAGAGGAAGAGGAGGCACACAGGCCTTTAATCTCTTATCAGTGAGGCTTAATGACTTTCTAGTGTTGGGATTTCCTCTGGTCTGCGTCAACAGCTTGTTAAGGTGATAATGCTTTGTGACTAATTACGCCGAAGTCAATTATACTATGATGCATGGTGGAGTCATCTATTTGATATCTATTTCACCTGTCATTGTGAAGATACTTGCTTTATATGGACATTTTGATGTTAAACTGATGTTTTGTTTTCATCAGAAACATGTAACGAACACAAGACTGACATATCATCATCTTTTAAGTTGATATGTTGAACTTATTTCCACATCCAGCAGTTACGGAGGAACATTTATCATCCATGCGGAGTCGTGTTCTCTCTCTTTTAATTTCTGTTTCTGCTCTCTACCAACATCCTGAGGGAAATATCTGGCTCTTTAGCTGCTAAACGCTACCAGCTAGTCTACAGCTAACTGTGTCTGTTTGCCTGTTTGGTGCAAAATGACGCCATGAGAGCCGCTGAGAGTGAACCAGAAGAGTAAAAGTTGCGGCTAAACAGATAAACAATGAGGCTGAAAATCACTATAAAGCTCCGTAAAGCTGCAGAGTCTCTGTAGGTTCATCACTACGAGCCAAACACACTGACAAATCAGACATTAGTATTAATAAAATAATGATTATAGTCCCTTTAGTTTAAAAAATGGTATATATGTAAAGGAACTGTAGTGATAAGGAGTCATTTTTTAAAGAGGAAAATGTCCAAATTCTCTGTTTCCAGCTTTTAAAATGTGACTATTTTCTGGTTTCTTTGGTTTTATATGACAGTAAACTGAACCTCTTTGGGTTGTGGACTGTTGGTCAGGACAAGTTTGGGCTTTGGAAAACATCTTAAAGACCTAATCGGTTAATCTATGACCGAGAATATTGAGACATTTCACACAAAAACCACAGTGGTGGCGCTAAAATTCATCATCTGGGGAACACAAACGTCTCTTCTTAAATGTTGCGTCCAGTCGTCTTCGAGTTATTTCAGATCAATACCCGAGCAAACGCGGATAAATAAACAGTAAAACTTGTTGCTAATGGATACTGATGATGCGGCTTCCTTCGTGTTTTACTGCCCTTCACCATCCTGGATGCTCTAAAGCCAAAACAGGACAACGGAGATCAGACGAAGGCCCCCAAAGGACACACACACGATAAATCACAACTCACATGTGAAAAACGTGCCAAATATTGGTACCGGACAAACGCACTGAAAGCTACAAAAAAAGGGGCCTCCCAAGGCCTCACGCCTCCGCGAGTGCCAACACAGCCGGTTTGCAGGTGACATTTGAATGTGGATAATAAAAAGAGTTGATGTGGAAAAGGAGGAGGAGAATATTCCCCCCGTGGCTCGGAGAACAATGGAGTCCAGAGGAAGTGATAAGAGACAGGACATCCTAACCGCTGCTGCATCTCAAGCGCCTCCCACCGGCCTGCCATCACGTCACCATCTGTCAGTCAGCTTCAACACACACACACACACACACACACATATATATATATATAAACACACACTAGGAAAAATCAATCAAACAGAAGCGAGTCAAAAAAAACAAAAGAGGAGAAAATAAATGTCAGAGTGCATAAAAGTTACTTTCACTTATCTCAAGTACACTCACTCGCAGATATTGACTCACTTCCTGTAAAGACTAATTACATAACGAGTATTACTAGTAGGTTGCGTGAAGTCTTGAAAACACTTTGAAAGCGTGCAAAGCCTTTAATCAGCGCCGTGGGAACATAACATTTCTAATTTGTAATGAAACATCCAGCTGATTTCAATACACAAAGAGGGAATTCAATGTTACAAAAGACTGTAAATGTGTCAGATATCCACTTGATATGACTAAACTCAGGCTGATGATGAAGTGTGGATTTTGGCCTCCGTCGCTTCCACTGAAAGCACATTTGAAGCAGATCTTGTATGAACAGGAGGAATAATTATAGCGAGGAAAGGAAATTGAAGAGTTGTCAACCGAAGGATTGGATTTTAAGGCAAAACAGTCATTTAAAAAAGGGCCTTGTGCAACAGAAAAAAGAAATATTTTCATTTCTTATCACTTTAAGAGAGAAAATACCCTTTATTACTCACTTTTTTTTCTATCATTGTTCCTGTTCTGTCGTTAAAAATGGCGAACCTGCCCTTTAAGTCTCAGAGAGCACTGAAAGTACGTTGAAACTAATAACCGTCTGGTTCTTGCTTTTACATATAAAGTGCTTTAAAATGTGTGAGTGTCTGAGTTTTAATCGTATAATTACAAAGTTTATGTTAAGATAGGAATATGATCTGAGTGAAATTAAAGGGGACGTTGTGATTTTTCTGTTCGGATGTTAAACACGGTCCAAAGCTCCAAAACTTGAGGTGAATGTTTGTAGAAATTCTGCCTGCAAGTCATAAATCAGGGCTTCAACCTTCAGTCGTCGCTTGCAAAGTTACCTCTACTTCCTCCTCCTGATGACGTCAGATTGTTCGCACATGCCCACAAACGCTCCGTAGACCTGGTCGCTAAGGTGGTCGCTAAGGTGTTTCCCCGCGTCGTTCACATTGTCGACGTGTATATATTTCGGGCAGGATTTGAGAAGTCGACATTCGGCGTGAGGAAGAAGGAGAACGAGAAGCGAAATCCTGCCACTATAGTTTGTTTACGTAGCTTCCTGGAAGCCGACCAATCAGAGCAGGGGGCGGGGCCTTAAAGAGACAGGAGCTAAACGGAGCTAAAAGTAATAATGAGTTTTCTAACTGGAAATCATGCAAAGATATTCCAGCGAAGCCCCCTGAATACACATCTAGAGCTGGGAATGTGTGGCGGGATACGCCTCCCTTTCGAGTGAAACGGAGCTTCACTCGAAAGGAGGTGAGGTTGTGTTACGTCAAAGACCGAAAGGTGAAGTCAGGTTCCAGCGTCTTTTAACAGACAATAAATCTCGGCGTTTCTGCAGAAGGGGCTGCTGCAGGAGCTGGAAGTATGTTGGTGTGTGTGTGTGACTGTAAACACTCGGCCATCGAGAGAGAAGAGGAAGCATCTGGCTCTCTGAGGACATGCATTGAGCCATGAACTCGCAAAACACACACACACACACACACACACACACACACACACACACACACATAATGTTTCTTGACTGTAATTAAGATCGTTGTTCTTGTGTTATTGAGGCCGGAGGAACACAGTTTTCATGACCTACTCACCTACTACGTGACATCATGACTTATTCTCCTAACGAGCTTTCCAGACGAGGCCCTGATTGTGTTTTGCTGCAGGAATGTTGTTTGTCAGCATGTTGACGTCCACACAGGACCAACACCTGCTACCTCTGTCCTCAATCTGCGAAGACGCTGTCACGAATTTGGCACCGAAATATTTACCAACTATATGTTGTATATTTTTATACGAACTCAAACATACTTTTTTTTTTTTTTAAGGGATTATTTTCAGTGCTCTCCTCCACATCCGGACAAATATTTATAGTTCAGCTCAAATTTGTGGTTTATTTAAGTCTTTATCTTGACAGAGCAGCTCTTCCTCCGCCCTGTTTAGTGTTTATCTGCAGTGCCATCCACCATCCACCATCCACCCCCTCCCCCCTCAACCCTCCTCTCAGTCCATATATGACACACAGAGTGACTTCAACATGACTAAAACTGCAACAAAAAAAAATGAGATTATGCCCTCTCAGAAGGTAATTAGAGATTAGAGTAGGTGTGGTCCAGCTCTTATCAACATGCTTCACTTTCTCTGCGGTAAACAGACACACTAACCTCTGTCCCAGTTCCTATTTTCAGACTTTGAACGACTTGCAAGAATTTGATAAGTAGGTCAAGAGTTTATGTGTTATCTAATTTAAATTTTTTTGTTTTTTTTAGAGGAGAAACTTGAGGAAAAAACGCATTTTTAAGTTTTTTTTTGTGTTTTTAACGTCCCGTTTGAGGCGTTTGAGTGCCTCTACTTACTGGAAACCAGTCCGTCCCAGTCTGATAAGAGCTGGCGTGTAGATTTTAGCCTGCGCTGTGATTGGTTGTCATGGTTATTCACTCGACGACAGATGTTGAATTTGAATGCAGGATAATTTAAACACAACTTCTGAATGAAACTGTGGAATTAACAGTAAAGTTTTATAGGTGATGTAAAGCTGGAGACGTTTGGTGAATAAAACAATGTGTGTTAGAAAGATATGGAAGTCATGTGATGCCTTTTTTTAATTTTAAATAACCTGTATTGAAGTTGCCATTTTTGTTTTTTAGTTAAATGACTCATTAAGTATCAAATGGGGATAACTGTGAAACTTGCTAAACATCTTTAAGGATCATTTCTGATGATCCTTTTAACTCAGCTGTACTTTCAGTTTATGCTAATTAGCAAACATTAGCATGCTAACACACCAAACTAAAACAGTGCACTTGGTTGGTATCAGCATTGTGTTAGCATGCTGACGTTAGCAGTTAGCTCAGAGCTCCACTGAGTAGCCTAAATGGTAAATGGACCATACTTGTACACCAATCAAAACACTTTCACACTACAGGGGCCACCATACAAGATCCCAACCGGCCCATCAGAGGAAAGCTAACCATTCACACACTGATGGCACAGCTAACAGGAGCAATTTGGGGTTAAGTGTCGTGCCCAAGGACACATCGACATGCGGACCAGAAGAACCGTGAATCGAACCGCCAATTTTCCGTAACGCCTGAGCCACGGGCCGCCCCGAGCCTAAAACCTCACAGAGCAGCTAGCATGGCTGTAGACTCTTAGGAGGATATTTACTTCAGACTTATGGTTCTTTTTTTTAAATGCTGAAAATCAAAATAATGTCTTTATTTGCAAAAGGACTGCACCAAAGTTTTGCACCGATAAAATGAAGGAAAACCGGTAACGCTGAAGATTTTAAGGTGTTCTTGCCTTCTTGGCCTACGGTGGCCATGATTAAACACTAATTAAAACATACTCATGAATATTATATTAATTTTCTGCCAAGTTTGTTTCACTGGATGCCACTAAACTCTGCATACTGCACCTTTAATTAGCAGCACTTCAGATGCAGATCAGTTGAACTGTGGCTCATTTAAATAAATATCACTTTAAAATGAAAAATAGCGACTCATAACGTGCTGCTGATGGTTATTTATGACAAGCTTGAGATAAATCTTCCTTCAGTTTGAGTCTCGTGTGTGTAGAAGTATGAAAATAAATTGCTAGAGTTGAAAACTGACTTGTAATTTTTTGAGTTTTCTTACTTTTTTTTTTTTTGAACAGGAAGTAGCCGACGGCAGGGCCCAGCATGCTCTGCTTCTGGCGGCCCTCTTATCAGACTGCTGACTTTGCAAGCGGCTCGTGTAGGATGTGTACGTCGCGTCGGGTCAACTGGGGCTGTACGTCTGACCGAGAGACTCCACTTAAAGAACAAAAACATGCATGAGAGTTGAGGGCACTTTTCATCGGCACGGTCGAGACTACAATGCAAGTTCAGGATAGACCGCATCCTGTGTGCCTCTGCGTGTGTGTGTGTGTATTTAAGACTTAACAAATAAATAAATAAAACAAATAAAAGTGCTTAAATGTGGGTCAGAGCCACAGAAAAACAAATCTGGAAGGGCAGAGAGTTTAAAAATCTTTGTTCCAGTTTCACGAGAGGTGTCAAAAGTCTAAATATAAAAACACTTAAGACTGAAATTTCCAACAATAACTCCAGTTTATAAACTCTAAACCGTCCTCTATAACTTCCTGCTTATTTCCTGAGAACTGTGATATAAAATAAACAACCGTGTGTTTAAATATGTCGCAGAATATCGACTCTATTTTCACACTAATCGCTAATTATTCCCAAGAAACTCGCTGGACGACTATTGAGAAGTTACAGGACCCCTAAAGTAAAGATATTCTGCTTTTTTTACATGAACAAACCTGATTTATTATTATTAAAAGTCCTAATATTTGTGTATTTGAAGGCAGGATGTGAGTGTCGGTCCAACAGGATGTGCAAATATAACAACATCTGTTTCTTTCCCAGTAACATCTGCGTTTGTATTTAGTGTTAAACTCACATATTTGTATATTTTACATTAATATTAAGTAAAAAAAAAAGTTCCCATTCTATGCTAAACTCTACATTTGTGTCTCCTTTGTGGAGCCTGAGAGTGCTTTTCTCGTCACTCTGACCCCGCAGACTGAATCACAGGAAGACTCCACACATCTGGTGCGCTCAAGCTCCAACTGGTAAACACAATCTCACCACCACCACCACCAATGCGCGCTCCCGACAGAGAGAGAGAGAAAGAGTGTGTGTGTGCGCGCTAGATGCTGATGCTGTTTGCTGCTCCTGTAAGAAACCTCATTGGCCGAGACGAAGATGCAACCAGTGCTGATTGGCTGAAAGTTTGTCCGTTTCGTTTTGATGGAGGTCCCATAAATGAAAAGCCTCGGAGCGCAGAGACTCACAGCGCGCACAGAGAGCCTCAAAGACGAGACGAGCTGAGCTGAGAGAAGACAAGACCCTTGCAAGAAGAACCTTTTTTTCCTTCCTTAAATTTCTAACATAAGGAGTATCACCAGGAGAGCACCATGCTTGCTGCGTGTATGGAGTTCCTCGGCTTGGGGCTGTGCGTCACCGGCTCCCTGCTGGTGATGATCGCCTGCGGGCTGCCCATGTGGAAGGTGACCGCCTTCATCGACTCCAACATCGTGGTGGCTCAGACCATCTGGGACGGCCTGTGGATGTCCTGCGTGGTTCAGAGCACGGGCCAGATGCAGTGCAAAGTCCACGACTCGGTGCTAGCCCTCACCCAGGACCTCCAGACCGCCCGCGCCCTCACCGTGGTCTCCGCCGTGCTCGGGGTCGTTGCGCTCACGGTGACCGTCGCCGGCGCGCAGTGCACCAACTGCATCAAGGAGGAGACCGTGAAGGCGAGAGTGGTGAACGCCGGAGGGGTCCTCTACATCGTGAGCGGGCTTTTCGTGCTGGTGCCGCTCTGCTGGATGGCCAACAACATCATCGTGGACTTCCATGATCCGCATTTGCCTCCATCCAAGAAGAGGGAGATCGGCGCGGCCATCTACATCGGCTGGGCGGCCACCGCGCTGCTGCTGTTCGGCGGGACCCTGCTGTGCTGTTCCTTCTCCCAGGTGGTCCGAGGCACGTATCCCATCAAATACGCCCCGACCAAGAGCATCACAGCCAACGGAGAGTTTGACAAGAAGCATTATGTATAAACTGAAAGAAAAAAAAAAAGTTTTAATTTTATATATTATAGCTTTAACTTTTTTTCTTCTTTTTTTTTTGGACTTTTATTTTGAAGCGTCAACAACAACAACCAAACTTGATGTTTAAAAAGTTTGAAAATGACCAAAAGTGACTTTTTTTTTTTCTTCTTTTGGTTTGATGCTCAGGAGACATGAAAAAAGCACAATGTGGCTGTAAACTGTTGTACATGAAACTGTAAAATATGTAGGTTTACTTCAATCTGCATGCTTAAAACACTGGACTGAATGTACATTTTATACTTTTTAAATGTGTGTGTGTGCAGAAAATAAGTTTATTTAAGCACCTGATGGGTTTAAAATCTGCTGAGGAGTCTGATTATCTGCACATTCAGTGGTTCATAAATATAAAAAACCGTTAAAGAGATTCATTAGAAGTAGAAATATGAAGAGTTTGTTTATATTGTGTGTGTGTGTGTGACCTCTAAAAAGCTGCAGAGCTTCATTGTAAATAGTTTTTTTTTCTTCTTCTTCTTCTTTCTCTCTGCCGGTGGACTAATTTTGTTTATGAGATTAGTTCCCACAGTGAACATGCAGCAGACAGTGAAGCCCATTCAGACCAATGTGCGCTCATGTTGTGATCAAAGGAGGGAATTTGCATTTGAATACATGTACAGTGTTTTTGTATTTCCTGTCAGTTTTTTTTTTTTAATTATTATTATTATTTCTAGTCTTTTAACAGAAAAAAAATACTTTTCTAATAAAGTGGAGAAAAAAAACAACCATTAAACCGTCTGTTCTTGTCATTTATAAGCTTTTATATCTGATATTTAAAGATGCACATGCACGATCTCTATAAGTAAAGCGCGCTGGCATCAACAGGAGCAGAAAAAACACACCATAAATATATATTTTTTTTGTTTTGCACGTGTAGCTGTTTGCATGTGAAACAGAAGGAAACAGACAATGACGTCAAAATAATCAAGACCGGTCGGTTCACACACCCTGGTGGAGCTCTAAACGACTGGTGTGGACCCTGCGCTTCAATAGCCAGGAGATCTCGCAGTCCAGGAGCATGCAGGGCCCGCTTTTAACAATGCGAGCCAGGGGAGAAGGGGGGAGGAGGGGGTGTGTGGGGGGGTAGACTATCGTCGTTATGATCAGCACAATCAGCCTGTGGCCGCAATTTACAGCGTCAGGAAGCTCGCTTGGCCTAGATCTTAGCACACACACACACACAGCGGAGCAATCAGCTGCCCTTCTCTTCTCGCACCTCACGTGGATCGACGAGAAGGAGAAGCACAAAAAACACATCATCATCATCAACAACATCTTCAACAACAATAACAACAACACAAAGAAGATTTCAGGGACACACATCCTCAGGGTGGGAGATCCCCCCCCACACACCCACACACCCACCCACCCTCCTCCTCACCCCCCTCCTCTCTCTGAAGCAGAAAAACCTGGTTTCACTGAACCAGGATCCGAACAAACAATGAATTAATCTACTAAAAAAAAAGTATCATAAACTATTAAAAAACATGTTAATAAGCCGCCGCATTGCTGCACCGGGGTCACATGTTCCTTCATCGTCGTGTTAGTTTGTTTGTTGTTGAGTGTTTTCAGTCTCCGGAGAGTAGTTCTGTGTGAGGAATACGCTACTGAGCATGTGCGGGAAACGCGGTTCAACACATCGCTGTAAAGATTCAGAGCTTTTGGTTGAACTTCACGCTGAAAAACAAGAAAAAACTGGATTGGATTCTTGCACCAGAACATATTAACAGCCAATATTGTCCAATAATAAGATGTCATGTGTGCCGCCGCCGCCGCCCTTCGACCTCTGGACGCCATCTTCCACGCCGTCTCACGTCTCCAGTCTTAATATTTCAGTTATTTAACATCTTCAGTTGAGCTCAGAGCTGATAAACCACAACACCAGACTGGTTCGGCTTCACCTCATACAGGCTGAACTGGGACAGACTGGTTTCCAGTAACACACACACACCTCACTAACTGGAATGATAGATGTTAGAGGGACTTTTAAAGTTGTAGCAGGTAATTTACCTTCATGTTTGTGCCTGTTTTAAGCTGTTTTTTTGATGGTATGTAACATGTTTCTCAATGAAAATCCCTGAATAAATAAAGATTTATCATATTTAAGCAGTAGTTGGTTGAAATGAAGCTGATTTTTAACACTTTCAAGACTCTTTAATGCTGATAAATCATCATATTTTATAAGTATTTCAAATGTTTTGTAAACTCTTAAGTCTGGAAAGTAACCAGGAAGTAGAGCAGTCAGATAAATGTAGTTAAAATTAAGTTATATTGTGCTCAAGTGCATCATTTAACTAAATGTCACCCCAGCAGATGAAATAAAACCCATCTCAATATCATCAACAGGAATTGTGTTTTTTTATTATCATTTGCACACAATAAATTACAATAAAATATGTACATTGGAGGCACAAGAGGTCTGTGAAGAACAACAACAGAGCAGATTCGTTTCATTTACAGCCTCTTACAGTCCGATTTAAACCCAAAACAGACAGAAAACCGGTTAATGCTCATGATTCAAGTATAAACTCTCTGACATTCAGAAAACTGGATTAGTCAAACTGGAGTCAGTAAATGAGATTTTTTAATGCAGCGTTTCTGGTGACGGATGATGATGATGATGAACATTCAGTCTGCGTGAAGAAGAAGAAGAAGAAGGAGAAATGGGGTCAAGAAACATGAAGGCACCACGGCGCCCTCTGGTGGTGAAACTCCTCCCATAAAAAAGGTTTCAGTGTTTCTTTACAGGAAGAAAACAACTGATTAAAAAAAACAAAACAAAACAGAACAACCATCTTCTTAAAGGGCCAGTTCACCCAAAAATAACACATTAAATGATTCTTTTATCTCCGTCTGTTTGACAAAATAATCCACTTACAAGCTTTTTTTTTTGGAGCTTTGACACTGAACGTTTTGCTTTGGACGTTAAATCATGACACAAACAGTAAAAACAGTAAGAGGACCTTGAGTCAGGATTGTTTTGTCAAACAAAAACAACAACAACACTGTTTTTATAGAAGCTGTTTGTTATATAGAGAGTAGCAACAAAAACATATTTCATGGACGTGGAGTTGCTTTTTTTTTCCTTTATGACTCAATCATATGTTCAAGTTCTTCGAGCAGCAGGAAGTAAAATCTCCGTCCCGGCTGAAATCTGACAACCTGGGACACCATAAAACCAAAACTACCTGCCGTCAGAGGAGAAGTTTCGGCGGAGAGAGTCGAGAGAGAAATGTGCAGAGAAAAAACTAAAGGAAGTTACTTATGTGAGGTTCGGCGTCTGATTTCGACCACTTGGACCGCGTTCAGACTTAATAAAGGCGTCGAGGTGCAGCTCTGTTTATTTGTAACCGCCGTGAAACAATCAGAAAACAACACTTTTCTTTCTATTGCTCTTTTTCCAAAAGTTGATCCTGGTTCAACTTCGTTTAAACTGAACAGAAGGAGGCGATTTAAACACCTTAAAAACCCCATAAAGAGGTTTAAACGGAGCGGACGAGAACTTAAAACATGCTGCGTTTCCTTCATTTTACTGGAGTTTGTGTTTTATTTAAACTGTCTAACCACCACTAAAATTAATTTCAACCATCTTTAAATTCTGATATATAAAGTTATTCTGACTTTATTTGGGTGATCTGACCCTTTAACATCGTCTTAAGGCAGCTGTGAGACTATGAAGTTCTTCCTGAATGCCCCTTCTGGAGACGTTGGAGGTAATAAATGGACGAGTAGGTTCAGTTCAATCTTTGATCTCTTGGTAGTGTGTTCGCTCGCTCTCATCATTCGCCTGCTGCCAAAAAACAAAATAAAAATAAAAAAAAACAGCTCAGCTCACGTCTTCTTTCTCTTTAAGGATGAGGTGACGTCACACGGTGTTCATGTCGTACCATGAAAGTACGAGGAGGAGGAGCGTCTACTGCTGGTATTCCTTCAGCAGCTGGCCGGCGATCACCAGTCTCTGGATCTCGCTGGTGCCCTCGTAGATCTCCGTGATGCGAGCGTCGCGGTAGTGCCTCTCGGCGGGCATGTCGGCCACGTAACCCATCCCGCCCAGAACCTGGATCGCCTGGTGATGAAGCACAAACAAATTAAAGAAGCTGTCTGGAGGTTTTTAATCAGTGGTGTTGTTGTTGTTGGTTTCTGACCTGGTGCGAGCAGAACGTGGCGGCTTCAGACGCCGACAGTTTGGCCATCGCTGCTTCCTGTGAGGAGGAGGAGGAGGAGAGCAACGAGAGAGGAAGAGCTGAGTCTTAGAAATAATCAAACAACGTGACGAATGAAACTCGCTGCATCAGAAGGTTTCCGTACCTTAGAGTAAGGCTTCTTGCTGTCTCGAAGAAGCGCCGCCTTCCAGGTGAGCAGGCGAGCGCTCTCGACGGCGACGGCCATGTCGGCCAGTTTGAACTGGAAAACAAATTTTTTTAAAAATCAATTTGTTGACAGGAAGTTAAATGAACGATAACTTAACTGAAACAAGGAGTGACGACCGACACATCAGCAGCTTTTAAGTCGATATGTTGAACTTGTTTTTATGGTTGCTGCTGGTCGATACAGACTAAACTCTCATTGGTGGAATAATCTCAGTGTTACTTTCATAAGGTGAAAACATCAGCAGCTTTCTGGGATTAATCCATTATTTCCTGCGGCGGGAGGGACAGACTAACCTTTGGACTCGCCCAAACTAACGGAGACTTCTGGGTCTAACTGTTCTCAACGGTTACTGAATCAGCGTTTCTCCTGCAATAATGTCAACGAACCCCCCGCCAAAATAAAGCTAAATATCATTAGCATTGGGCCTAGTATGTTGGGAACAAGCAGGCGTTGGATGTGAGCGAAGCAGAGGAAGGTAGGTTACGACGGAGTGTCAGTTAATAAATGCTAAAAAGTCACGTCTGTTGTTTCTCCAACTGCTGGAAAAGTGAAGAGCTCCCAAAGTTAGCCAGCTAGTCTGCAGCTAACTGTGTCTGTTTGCCTGTTTGGTGCCGAGCAGGTTAGTGTACAGCGGCTTTTTGTTAATGGAGCTCTTTCCCTCTTTATTCAAGAGCGTGGTTTATAAATTTGAGAGCATAATTTATTAATTTGTCCCTCCAAACCCTTCTCCTCGCACTCAAATAGCCTCCTCTTGCGCTCAAACTTCAACCCTTCTCCTCGCACTCAGGCTTCTTCTGCACACCCAGATTTCTTTTGTGTAGCAACAACCATGGCAACCACCCTGTCAAAAATCATCCAATCAACAGAAGGCTGGGTTTTGTGTTGACCAATGAAATGATCCCTGCCTCTAAAACTAAAAGGGAGGGAGTGCGAGGGCAGGGTTTTATTAAATTATGCTCTCAAATTTATATACCACACTCTTGAATGACGAGGGAAAGAGCTCCATACTTTTTAATAAGAGCTTTATTCTCTATGAGAGTGAACCAGAGCAGTAAAAGTTGCAGCCGGGCAGCTAAACAACGAGGCTGAATCTCACTGTAAAAGCTGCATTTTCTGTTTCCACACTCTCGTCAGCGGTCGTGTTACCTGTATGGCCTGCAGTTTGCCGATCGGGGCTCCGAACGCCGTGCGTTTGTGCGCGTAGTCGGCGGCACAGTCCAGAGAAGCCTGAGCGATACCGAGAGCCTGAGCCGCGATGCCGATGCGCCCACTGTCCAGGGTTTGCTGTAAGAGAGACAGACATAAACATTTCCTGTAATGAAGCTGGATGTGTCTGTGAACTTTCCAACGTGTGATTAAAACTCGTGTTTAATTAATAAGCAGCTTGAGGCTGAAGTATCTTTAATTCTCTCTGGGGATATTAAGTCCTGTCAGCACGGTTTTAGCTAAAGTAGATGCACTTCCTGTTTGAACACGCTTATAATAATAAAGTCTCGCTGCAATAGAACAAGACACGAGTCAAACATTTACATTTTCTTTCCGGATTAAATTCAATCACAGCCGTCTTTAAAGTGTTTGATTAAATTGCACCAGAATCTAATTATGCTTTAATGTTTTCTACTGAAGAAACTGGTTTTTTAATCTCCTGCAGTTGTTAAAACAGGAAACAGCTGATTCTCACTGAAACTATTCAAGTGTCACACGGACACGTACGCTGACGAGTATCTGTAGATATTCAGGAAATGATACCGTTTCATCTGCTGAAGTGAAATATAAAAAAGGAAGGGCGATGTAAAAAGCAGCTCCGGTGCTGTTGAAGAATCGATAAAAAAAAAAGCTACTACCATGGCGATCTTGAACCCGGCGCCGCGAGGTCCCAGCATGTTGCCCAGCGGTATCCTGCAGTCCTCCAGGATGATGTTGGCGGTGGACGAAGCTCTGATGCCCAACTTGTCCTCCTTCTTCCCCAGAGAAAGCCCCGGGTGCGGCATGGGGATGAGGAAGGCGCTGATGCCCTGCAGACAACGCAGGAGGGGAAAAAAGCGGAAAGTTAGACAGGTGACGGAGGAATGGCGAGCGTGAGAGCGGGAAGGGGAGAGGCGGCGTCTTTTTGCCTTGTGTTTGAGCTTCTTGTCCGTGGTGGCGAACACGATGGTGGCGGACGCGTCCCAGCTGTTGGTGATCCAGGCTTTGGTGCCGTTCAGCACCCACTCGTCTCCCTCCTGACGCGCTATCGTAGAGGCGGCGCCCGCGTCGCTGCCGTTACCTGAACACAAACAAGTTATAAAAAAAAAAAAAAAAAAAAAAAAAAAATCACAAGAAGACGATTTAAGTTAGATTTTCATCACTAAAATGACACTTTTTTTTGCTCTATTTATCTTCCTATCCTGTGTATTTATCTATTTACGTCATGTTTTCCTTTATTTATTTTATTCTTTATATTCCTTGAATGTATCCGTCTTGATTCTTTTGCTTTTATCTTGTTTATTTATTTAGTTTGATTTATTTGCTTTACATTATTTTTTACTTTTTTTTGCTCTATTTATCTTCCTATCCTTTGTATTTGTGCATTTACGTCATGTTTTCCTTTATTTATTTTATTCTTCATCTTCCTTGAATTTATCTGTCTTGATTCTTTTTCTTTAATTTATCTAGTTTGATTTTTTTTGCCCTATTTATCTTCCGTCTTATCCATCAGTAGCAGTTACGTGTGTGTGTGTGTGTGTGTGGTTTTATATTTACCCGGCTCGCTGAGGGCGAAGCAGCCGACCTTCTCTCCAGTGGTAAATGGCGTGACCCACTGCTGCTTCTGTTCTTCCGTACCGAACTTCAGTATGGGTCCGATGTACAGAGACTACGAGCAGAACCACATCAGGACAGAATTAACACACCGGCGGCTGAACTAATCACAACGTTTGATCGTTTCAATTGTTATACTGAAGCGAGCTCCTTCCTCCACACGCACGTTGTTAACGGAGACCACGACTCCCGTGCTGGCGCAGCCTCTGCTGATCTCCTCCATCGCCAGACTGTACGCCAGATAGTCCATCCCGGCTCCGCCCAGCTCCTCTGGGACCTCCATGGCCATGACCCCCATTGCTCCCAGCTCCTGGATCTGCACAAACACAGTGTTTCCAGTAACGAGAAAGTCGATTTAATGGTTTTATTTTCCCCACGTGTAAACAATCTCCTCGGGTCTCATGAGTCTCGGTTGGTGCTTACGTACCTGTTTGGCGGGGAAGCTGTGGTCTTTGTCGAGTTTGGCAGCGATGGGGGTCAGTTCTCTGTCAGCGAAGTCTCTGCAGGTCTGTCTCAGGATCTGATGAGTCTCCGGTAGCTCGGCGAGCTGCGCGAGACTCCGACAACCGGTCAGACACAAACCCAGAGCTGAGGGAGAGAAACAAACAGGTCAAGTTAGTCGTCTGGTCCAAAAAAATGGTGATAAATCTCGATAACTGTGAGCAAAAGTCCACAAGATATTCAGTTTACTGTCATAAAGGACTAAAGAGACCAGAAAATATTTGTATTTAAGAGTCTGGAACCAGCAAAGTTTGGTGTTTTTCCTTTAAAATTACTTGATTCAATTGATTCAGTTAAAAGACTAGGGCTGTCGTCTGTTGGTCGATTAGTTGGTCGATATGCTCTCGTCAGACTAAGTTCATTGGTCGAATAATCTCCGTGTTACTTTTATAAGGAGAAAAGTGCTACATCAGCAGATTTCCAGGATTAATCCATTATTTCCTGCAGCGGGGGGGGACAGACTAACAAACTACCTGTGAAAACAACTGGGGTGTATTCAAAACACCCCCGCTGTTTTCACAACTTTGGACTCGCCCAACATAACGGTTCGCAACTGTTACTAACTACTGACCGTTTACAGTGTTTCTCCTACAATTATATCAACGAGAACCCCAGCGAGGCCAAAAAAGTATGTTTTAATGGCAGAATTAACAACAAATATCCATCATTCAGAGATATTTAGCGTTTGGGAGTCTGTGCAGCGCTGTTTAGGACGGGAGTGAACCGCTGTTGTCGTTGCCTGGGAAACGAGCAACTGTTAAGTTATACGTCATCGCGTAGTATGTTAGCGTCGCGAGTTGGACGCAGAGAAAGTGACAGTGGATACAAGTGGAGCGGAGGAAAAGGTTAGCGGTAAGTTGTCAGTCTGGCAGTAAATGTACAGCACAGACTACAGTGTGTCAGTTAAATGCTAAAAAGTCACGTCTGTTGTTTCTCCAAGTGCTGGAAAAGTGAAGGGAGTTAGCTCCAAAGTTAGCAACGATGGGTTAGCCTAGCCTGAAGACGTTAAACAGAGAAATACAGACTGCTGAGTTCACTGTGCACTCTGTCCCGGACTGACATTCATGTTCCTCAGAGGAGAAAAATCACACTGACTTTGATCGTTGAGGTTGATATTTGTATTTTTTTAGTGAAATATCTCACAGCTGGTTCACACAGCAACGTCTTCAACGGTCTAAATAAATGTTAAGAGATGCAGTTAACTGTCATATACGACAAAGAAACAGCAAATCTTCACATTTAAGTTGCTGGAAACATCAAATGTTTTGTTATAGTTGCTTTTAAAAAATGTCTGGAATGATTATTGAATATGTTGCATCTCAAAATAAATGTTTAATGAAGTATAAACAGATAAACAGGTCTGTTCAGGTTTTAAAAAGTAAGTACAGATCATTTTATTTCCATCTAGGGAAAAAACGAAGATCGTGTTATTGATTGATTCCTTGTTATTCTGCAGTGATAACTCTTCAGTGGGTGTAACAGGATGCAGTTTGGACAGTGTGCGTATTGTTGTTTTTGTTTTGTTTTTTCCAGGTGATCTACTGGTTTGAGTCACCGCTGAACAATGACACCCGGCTGCAGCTGCACAGAAACCCACAGCCGGCCAGAAGTGACACATGATGTTGTTTGGGCCGTTATGATTCATAAAGTCAAGATCTGATCAGGATGTGACGGAGGTCAGGATGTGATACGCTGTCATGACAGTGGAAATAAGGAGAGAAAATGGACGATAAAACTGATAAACATTAGGATTATGAAACCAGATAAGACGTGTCGTTCATCTTCGACTATGTTCAGAAATCCTCCATCAGAGATACAACCAGAACTGAGTTTATTATAACTGCACGTTAGACTATTTTAATAATCGAGTCATAATCTTCAGTTATTTTAAAGCAAAAACACCCCAGTTTTTCTGCTCCACACGTCTTACAAAAAGCAGTGTGTAGTCGGGGTCACATTTCACATGTCTATGAGTTGTTAACAGCTCTACCAAATAGTGTTTTTTCCCTCTAAACTTTTCACATGCTTTCATTTCAATAAATGTTCAAATGATCCAATATTTCAGCAAAAATCAAAGATTAGAGAAAAAGTCCAGAAACTGAAAATAGATTTGTGTATCAGAACTTTGTTTTTTCTTCTTTCCTCTCCCATTAATCATCTCACGACCCCTCAGATTTATCTGCTGACCCTTTGGAGGGGGCTCGATCCCTTGGTTGGGAACCAGTGGACTAAACTAGCTAACTATATATAAAGTAGTTGAAACTAGCTCCACCTCCAGCAACACATTTTACTGCAATACTTTAACTACAGCAAGCTCATAATACTTATGTACTTTTACTGTGTAGGGTTATTCCTGCAGGACTTTTACTTTGCTGTGTTTTACATGAATAAATGATCTGAATACTTCTTCTGTTTATTCTGTTTCATAAACTGTCTTTGAAGGCAGCACCAGCTCACCGGTTAGCCTCTGTGATTTAGGTGAAAGGTCATCCTCACCATCAGTAACCTTTAGCTGGTCCTGAGAGTATTAAAAACATCTCAATGACACAAACATAGCTGTTAAACTATTTAGCAACACGCTGACGTATTTTTTCTCACCGAAAATCACCTGTTTTAGTGTTTTAATCGCAGCTAGCCCGCTAACTTATAACCTTATGTAGCCGAGGAGCTAACAGCAATTTTTATATCAAATGAGCGCGCGTTAAGCCAAAGCTGGCAAATATCTCTACTATATTTACTGTCAGCTCATCGGTTAAAGTGTTACGTCAATTAATGACTTTACTAGTTTAGTCTAGCAAAGTGCACGTATGTTAACTAACTGGTTAGCGTTACGTAGCCAGCTAAGCTAACCAGGTATTTCCACCATACTCAGCTAATATAAAGCTAATAACCGGGTCAGATATGTTTCCTGTTATAATATTTACTTGTTTAGATTGTTTCTCTTGATGTACATACCTCTCCTTGCTTTGAAAAGTGCAGCCATGGTTGTTTTCTCTGTGCTTGATGGTCAAGTGTCTGCTGGAAGCTAGGTGTTATGAAGCACACTGCTGCCTTTACGTGCTGTCGGAATTTTTGGCTGCTTTACGAGATGGAAGCACAGTGTGTGTGGCATTTTACCTTCAAATATTAAACATTTAAACATAGATAATATTTAAATAAGATATCAGCCGTGAGTGTGTTTTTCTCATGTTATGTTGTTTCAGATTCCATTTTGTCGTGTGATATTAAAATGAACAAACTCGAAACGAAATGACGTTAAAATTTCCGAGCACAAATAAAGAGACTTTGAAGGACCAGTGAAGGCAGCATGTGGCCCAGTTTCACACGACGTGACGTAAACTCACTAAATGTATTTAGTCGTCATTTCCACCTTTATAGAATATAATATTTTTATACAGTGTATGTTATAAAGACACTTTTAAATTTGTTTTAAACTTCCTGATATATATGTGCAATTTTCAATGTAGAGACCCTGACTTTATTGTAAATGTGGTGATTATAATGGGAACACTATTCACAAATGTCTTTTCATTCATGGTTTTATGAAATTTTATAAACTTCTAAAATGTCTGTAAAACAAAAAGAGTATATTCACAATTCATTACTATACTATATTATTATTATATACTATGTATACAGTGTATATTATATTCTTAAAAATATTTCAAATGCAATTTTCCTTTATTTTACTGTATTGTGTATATTTATTTATTTGTTTTTATTGTCATAGTCCTTATATTTTGTATTTTCTTTCACAATACGTGATTGTAATTTCAATAAAGTCAATAAAGTCTTAATTAAAAATACATTCTGTCATTCAATTAAATGAACGTGTCTTTATCAGCCAAAAGTTTATGTTACAGATATTTAACCCAATCCTGAATGGTGCTGCCAGACTCCCAAATGTAAAGACAGCATAATAACATCCTTAGGTTAAAAACATATATATATATATACATAAAAGTAACACACATATTGGTAAATATTGTCCATTTAAAAGTCACATAGCACCAAATAAATGCATTACAAACATCATCCTTAGCCTGTCTAACTGTGCTGAAAAGGAATATTGGAAATAGTATTGTTTGTTATTATGATAATATACTGTATGAATTAACAAGCAGGTCAAATAAGTTGATTTTAAAGTGATGTATATATGTTACACAGTGAAAATGTTTTATTTAAGTGTTCTTGTTGTGAAAGAAGTGATGAAACTCAGTGATATTACAACTGTTTAACTGCAAAATAAGAAAACTGCAAAGACCAAAATCACTTTAAAAACCTATGAAATTATTGACTGAAATTATTTGAATGTTTTTTTTGTTTTTTTTTCACCTTCCATATATTATTCAATTTCTGCTGATAGTAAACAGCTTGCTGCATTATTATCCATACACCTAATGTTTAATTATCTAATGTTATAATTATATATATTCTATTTATAGTGATTGTTTAATTCTATAACTGTGTCATATATGATATCTGAACACTAAGTGAGCTTGTAATATTATATTAACTACATCAAACTACAGTTAAAATAGCAACATCTTAAGTTTCTGTGTAATTATTTTAGGATAAATAATAATATTTAAAGGTAGCAGGTATTTAAGGCCCTTCAATTATTGTGCTAGTTCTTCCATAAGAGGCAAATATATGATAACAAACCACCCAAACACCATGAATTTATACAGTAATATCCAAACATTAGTGATTTTTTTTCTCCTTTAGAATGAATAAAGTGGATCCAGCCAAGAAGGTTTCAAGTTTTTCACAACATATTTATTTTTTTAGCACCATAAAAAGTCAGTTAAGGTTGTCCGGTGTAACGCTCTCATGCTGTCTTTCCTTCGGGATGGAGCGATGATGGTGGAGGTTTAAGGGAAGGATAGGAGGGAAAGGTAGGTGGGGAGGGGGGTTGGTGGTGGTGGTGGGGGAGTGGGGTTGGGGTTGGGGAGGGGAAGGGAAGGGGGGGGCGTTTGGAGAAATAAAAAGCTGAAAGGGGAGCTGCATGGCTATGACAGCACCCGACGGCCAGCAGGGGTCATTCACTTGCTAGCGGAGGTGAGGGTGAAGCATCCTCTCTGGTGGAACTGCATGTCCCTGATACGACGCATGGACTGGATCTGGGGCTGGAAGGCGCAGAAGTCGTTGTAGTGTCTGTAGTCACCGCACTCAAACAGGTACTGGTAGCCTCTGTATCCGGGGTACTGGTAACCCACCCAACTGAGAGACACACAGAGGAGATGAGAGGTTAGTTAGTGGTTTAGACTCTACAAGGAAACATTATGATTTCTGGATAGACTTGAGGTCCCTTAAGAGGTTCTGGTAGTCACTGAGGTCACTGGAGAGCTTCTATGAGTCCTCTAGGGGGGGTTAGTGGTCATCGAGGAGGCTCTAGGGGACCTTTGTGAGGTTCTAGAGTTTACAGAGGAAGGTCTAGAGGTCCCTAGAAAGCTTCTATGAGTACTCTAGGGGGTTTAGTGGTCATTGAGGAGGCTTTGGGGGACCTTTGTGAGGTTCTAGTGGTCACCAAGGAAGTTCTAGAGATTCCTGGAGAGCTTCTAGTGATCACTGGAGAGCTTCTATGAGTCCTCTAGGAGGTTTAGTGGTCATTGAGGAGGCTTTGGGGGACCTTTGTGAGGTTCTAGTGGTCACCAAGGAAGTTCTAGAGATTCCTGGAGAGCTTCTATGAGTCCTCTAGGAGGTTTAGTGGTCATTGAGGAGGCTTTGGGGGATCTTTGTGAGGTTCTAGTGTCCCTTCATGAGTTTCTAGAAATCCTGTAGGAGGCTTGTTTTCATGGTTTGAGGTTCTAGTGGTCAATGAGGAGTTTGTAGTGCTCCTATTTGTGATTGAAGAGGCTCTAGAAAGCCGTAGGGGTCAATGAGGAGTTTGTAATGGTCCTTCAGTGATTCTAGTTGGCATTAAGGAAGTTCTAGTGACCATTGAATAAATCCTGGAGGTCCCTTTAGGAGGTTCCCTTCAGGAAGTGCTTTAAGACATCTAGTGGTCACTGAGGAAGTTCTCTAAGTGTCCATTAGACATTGTGGTCGCCATTAAGGAAGTTATATAAATGCTTTAGGACATTTAGTAGTCACTGAGGAGTTTCCTAGAGGTTCTGACTGTTTCTATGGGTCTAACAGAGATTTAAAGGTGCCTTTAGGAGTTTTAAACACCTGCACCACCATCATCAAAACAACCAAATGAGAGAATTTGTTTTTTTTCCCCCCGAAAGGTGTTCATCAGATTTTGAGAAGTCGCGGCTTGTTGGTCTGTATTTCGCAAGAGGGAGAGTTTGAAGTCATGTAAATGTCAAAGAGGAAATCTAAGCTAAAAATACACCGTTGTCAACAAAACAAAAACATCACACAGTCAGCTTTAAGCCTTGTGATGACTTGTCATGACTTTTTTTTTTTTCATGAACAACTGCATTGTAGTGAAACTCCGGAGGGCCTGCGGCTTCCTCTAAAGCTACGTCTAAAACAATATTTGCAGTACAGAGCCTCCACTTTAGTTATATATGGATAATGGGCGGATAGATTTGCTCTCAGGCTGTATGACAAACTCTTCTAATTTCTCATTGACACACGGCTTAAAGAAACAGGCTCCTGTGTTGATGTTTCGTGTGTACTCACGATCCTCCTGGCACCCTCACGCTGCCCACTCTGTCGCAGAAGCCATGCGCCCAGAGGGTGGGCACATCATCCTCCTGGATCTCCATCTTGTTGCCCTTGAAGTCAGAGAGCTCATACAGGCAGATCTTGTGCTCAAGGCTGTCCTGCAGGGGCGGAAATGAAGCGTTAATGTTTAGTTTAGTCTGGCTTTTGTGTAGTTTGAAGTAATTATGCTGTGGTTTCTATAGGTGGCAGTGTTTGTCTTTGGTTTGAAGTATGTTGGCCAGTTCAGGGTTTTGAGTCACGTACCATGCGGATGGGCCTGAGGGACATGAGGCAGTCGCTGCGGTAGGAGTTGCTCCAGGTATCCCAGCGAGGATACTCTCCCTTCTCCAGGATGAACATCTCCCCACGGAAGTTAGTCTGCTCAAAGGCAACAAAGCTGGAGAAGGGGCGCCGCCAGGCACAGGGGGGGCACAAGAGGGAGAAAGAGGACAGGAGAGAAGAATTAGGGGAAAAGTGTATGTATGTATATATATATATATATAAGCAGAGATTGTTTTTTAATCTAAATGTAGCGCGTGTGTGTCCACTTACGGGCCGCAGTCCACGATGATACTACGCACTTTATCCATGCCACGGTCGCACACGTTCATAACCTCGTTTGTGACCTCAATCATCCTGCCCTGGAAGTTCTCCTGGTCGAACATCATGAGCTGCACGGAGGAGACGCATCGCCACAGTTACACCACAACAAGCAACACGTCCTACACAGTGTGTGTGTTTCAATTCAGTAGTAAACAATAAATGAAGATGTTAGAGTGATAATAATAGTAATAATAGTACAAACCTGGCTGTTTACAACCAGATTGTTTACATTACTAGTGCTGTTTACTGTTTATTTGACAGCTATAGCTACTAGTTACTTTGCTAATTAAGATTTTTATGCACAAAACATATGACAGTCTTGTAAAATATAAACAATTATTGTAGATTAAACTTTTAAACAGGATGTAAAATAGTTTAGATCCACTTCAGATGGCTAAAAAAAGAAAATCAGCATTAGTGAATAAATAATTAAAAAGCAGTATAATATATGCTGATAATGTTTCTGCAACTTCCACTTTATATTTAAATAAAGGGAAACAAATGCTTTAAAGACCTTTAAAGGGTCTGTTAACTCAAATCAGACAAAAATACAATCCAGTTGCCTTTTGTTGTGACTCCAAATGTAAAAAAAAGGGTGAAAAGTTTTTTAAAAATTCAACAGCGATGTACCAAAAAGACAAGATTGCTGCTTCAAATGACACTAACTAAAACCAAAACAGCATCTAGTGAGTGAGTAGATGTGTTGAGTTAAAGCCTTTAAATAAAACAAAATGTAAAGATGTTTCTAAAAAATAAAAAAAAGCTTCTATAGATGTGTAAATGCTGCTGCTGCTGCTGCTGCTGCTGCTGCGGTGACTCACTCTGAAGGATCCCACGCCAGGCTCTCCGGTCTTGGTGGCCTTGCTGGAGGCAGCTGGGGCAGGGGCTCCCTTGTCCTTGGCATCAGTGCCCTGGCTGGAGGCGGACTTGGCAGTCTGAGACATGGTGAGGGGCTTCAGGAGAGTCTGGGTGACAGAGACGGAAGGAAGACAAGTGGTGGTGGGTGAACATAAATAGAGGTGTAAAAATGGAAGTGACAGGAGGAGAAAGGGAAGAAGTGGATGCTCGAATATTATCACAGGGGTGGTGGTGGTGGCGGGTGTGTATATTTTTCTAAATGGTGTTTGGGATTTATGAATAAAACATAAGCTTTATATGTTAGAGGGCTCATTTGGCGCCCCCGACTTCTGCTTGGGTCTTTCCCCAGGCTGAGGGTGCTTTTCCTGGGTGTGGTGGGCAGGGAGTTGGGCCCTGTGTGCTCTGGATGTTGTTGGTCGTCTCCCCCTCGCCCCCCACACCTGTTGCTACAATGGATGGCGGATGCTGTGGGTGGATGTCGGGTGTCTGTGTGCCCTTACCTGCGTTAGTATAGCTTGCAGTGCCGTGTGAGGGAGGCTGGCTCGTGCTGGTCCCTTCAACCCTCTACCAAAGCTTTTATACTCTGGCAAAGGCCAAACGTAGAGGCTCACAGCACAATAGAAAGCCTCTCGTCATCACAGTTGGCCAGTGCCAAAGCCACCGGGTCATCGCATAGCCTGGAAACGCCGCCGGCCCCTCTGGCCTGCCTGTAAGCGTTTTACTATCAAAGGAAACCACTGACCGAGGCATTTCCCCGTGTGTGTGAGTGCGGTGAGGGCTGTGAGCTATAGTCGCATGTGGAGAGAGGAGGAATGCAAAGGTCCAGAGGGCACAAAGAGGTAATCTCTGGTCTCTATCACCTACACAGGCGGACACAAAGATACATTTTCTTTAGGTTTTAACCTGTGATGAGAAAACAAACATTCACTTTTTTTTAAAAAAACAAACATGTTTCTTGGTGGTGAAGAATCACAAAAAAATCCAGAAAACAGGCAATAAACACATTTTTAGTGAAGTTAAATGTGTCAGTTTATGTTAAACACATTATAGAGAACATTTAAAACAACTCTCGACTTTACATGAAACATTTTGGGAGATATATTTCGCTTTCTAATCGAGGGTTGGATGAAAAGATTGATGTCTGTGTGATAAGGCGGTTAGCTTAGCTTAGCATAAAGACTGGAATCAGTAGGAAACTGCTAGCCTAGCTCAGTCTGAAAGTGGAAAATAGAGCTAGAGTCTAGAAATGAACGAGGGCTTGTGGGGCAAAATGCCTATAAAAAAAATGTTAAATTGCTAAAGGAATCGGGATGACGGGAGCTTTGAAATGGACCTCATAAAATAAAGTGTCACACAAAGACTTCATAGAGTTTGCAAAGTGTGACCGGATTTTGCTCTGTAATTCTGGAAATGATCTAAAATGCCTGAGAGCAACAACAACAACAAAAAAAAACCCTGGTAATTAAAAAAAAAAGGTTGATTTACTAGAAACACTTCACCCACATGTCATCACAACATCCTGCGGGTCGTACCGGAGGGTCGGTGACGACTAGTAGAGCTGGTTAGTGACCTACTGTAACCAGCCGGGTGGAAACATGCCGTCATTCATAACAGCCTTCTTTCCTCTCTCTGTCTCTGCTCTGTGCTGTTTACTCCTCTTTTAGTGTTTTGTTCTGAGGATTGAACATCATTTAATTCAATAAATAAATTCAGGCTAATTCAGACATTTACATTGAAGTGAATGAACTCTTTGTTAATTATTTGTCATTTTAAAGGTGACTTAAAGGTGTTTCCGGGTGTAAAAAAGTAGCGTGAAGTCGTGGTAAAAATTGACTCAAGTGATGTCATTTGAGTCGGTGTCATCTGGGAGTTTGTGGAGTTAGAAAGCAGCGAGGTTATCAGACCTCCGCAGCTCCTCGTCTCTGCTGGAGGCTAACAGCTACAGGCTACATTAGCCGCTATTAGCATCCCAGTCTGTACCATGGATGTGTAAAGAGAGCTGGATGAAAGTTGCTTCAGTGGCGCATGAAGCCGGAAAAGTTTGACTTGCGCTCATAAAATTACCCGGATCTTCTGGGATCATTGGGCCAATAGAGCGAGCGCACCGGTGACTGTCGCTGGCTACTTCCTGTTTAGCCCTCCAGCTAACTTGAATGAGGATAAAACAATTCAATCGTGCGACTCTTTTAGGCTTTTGAAATGACAGTGAGACGAGTCATTTCCTGGGTTGTGATGCTCAAAAAAATGTTTCCACTGATTTACGGACGTCTGTTTCACAATGTAAGTCTGCGGGGGAAAAGTCTTTTTGGGTTCAGTAGCGTCACGTGACGTTGTCATTACACGGTTTGGCCGCCATGTCAAACTGGCTTCACAGTTCAGGCTTGATCTGTACAGTTAAGTGAATCAAATCAAGTTGCATTATGGGTAATGTAGTTGACAAAGAGGAAGAATGTGTGGAATAAAAAAATAAAGATGATATCTCTGATTCTGCTGCATTGATTTTTTTATTTTTTACCTTTTTTTTTTTAACAGAAATGTAAGAACAACAATTTACAGTTTTACTTTTTCTTCATGAGCGACAGTGAACTCATCCGTCCGACACTCTACGTCCTCTATATCTGCAGCACAAACCTGGTAAAACCTCACCGTGATACCAGCTGTAGAAATAAAGAACATAACTCCCACTGAACACCACCGCTTCCCGTCTTTATGCTAAGCTAAGCTAAGCTAAGCTAAGCTAATCGCCTTCCTCCTCCAGCTCTATACTGAACACAGACACTGATACTGATCTTCTGTAACTCTTGGAGAGAAAGTGAATAAGTGTATTTCCCGAAATGCTATGTTTAAACTTTGCTAACGTAAAACTACCCCAAGACACTGATTGCACCAGACCAAGTGATGCTAACTAGAGCAGCCAACTATTTTCATAATTAAACAACATATAACAATAAAAATAAGGAGAAAAAAATGCTGAAATTCTCTGTTTTTTTATGCTTTAGTCCTCTATGGCAGCAAACTGTTTGGGTTGTGGACTGTTGGTCTGGTTTTGGAAAACATTGATCAACATTTTCCACCATTTTCTGACATTTTAAGGCCCAAACAACTAATCGATTAATCCAGAAAATAGCCAACAGATTCACTGATAATGCAAATAATCATTAGTGTGAGCACTGCGTCGGTCTCTAGAGGTGAAATGAACAGCGGTTAACGACGATGATGATGATAATTCTTGGATTACAGGCAGATTACGTCTGGATTATATCGCTTCAGATGTGATTATTGCCACCACGGAAGCAGGATTAATCTGTTTATGATACGTGTGCAGATTAGGTGTGAACTAATCCCTCGCTGTGTAATCTGTGAGCTCCACTGGGCGCTGACGAGCGTCACCGGAAAAGCCGTGATCAAAGTGTGTGTTCGGATGTAAAATGTTTATGTTTTATGGTGTTTTATGTTTCCAGTTAGCTCAGATTAAGAAGCTCCTGATTTCAATCTATAATTTGGCAGATTTTAGACTTTTATTTTAGGCAAAGTTCTTCAGAATCGGAGAAGTTTGACTTATTTCATTCAATTAACACCAACAAATCACATAGAAAGACCAAAACAAACAACATATTTTCCTTCTTCTCTAATCTGTCTGCAGCTCTCAGCTCTAATCTGAGAGTTAATCTTGAAAAAACACGCCACAAATATATAATTTAACTGTTTTTTTAAACTGCTCGCCGCCGCAGTTTTCAGCAAACAGGAGGAGATGGAGCGTTTGTCGGGGACTATTTTCAGCGGCGGATGAATCTACGTTTGGTTTTCTAATGATGTGTTTCTGGCAGCAGGACGTAATGTGTGTGTGTGTGTGTGTGTGTGACTCATTAATGTGTTTTTAATAGTTTCTGGAGAACTAGGGAGGACTTTGATGTATCAGAATCAGCTTTTCATGAGGTTTGTTGCAGATAAATAAGAAGAATAAAGAATCTAATGAAACTCGTGTTAAGATTTCTCATGGTTATGTATCGGAGAAAGCGACATTTTAGTGTAAAATATTTGGTTTTAATTCAATTTGACAAACAAATCCAAGACTGATTGAACCTATCGACCCTCTGTGCACATTTACACACCAAACAGGAACTGATTTTTGATGCTATACGACTTCCTGTTCATCCCCAGATGGCGTCTCCGGGCGTTTTCACCTGTTCAACATGTACAGTTACGTCCCCTCCTCCCTCCTCACACCTCATCAGACGACACGTCCGCCCGTCTCCTCTCTGATGATGAATCTGACTCGTGCAGTCTCAGATCTGCGGTACATTTCTGTCTCGTCGCTCCAAACAGAGCAGCGAGGCACCTATTGATCGTGTTGACCCCGTGACCTTTTACTTACCTCTGCTATTAGCTGTTTAAATCCTCTGTGTCGGTAACTACAGCGGGCTGATAATAACACCTCTACTCACTTCTGAATCACAGTTAAAAAAGCAGCGTATCAGTTATTTCATTAAAGCAGATTATATATAAATATTTAAATACTTCACTAAGTGCTGCACTTCCTGTGACCGTCACAGATATATATAATTAATCTCTTTTCTGCTGAAGATAAACATATTTTTTTTTTTAAACACATCTGCAGCCACGACAGCTGACTTACATTAAATTTACTGGGACGTCTCCATCAGACTGTTTATTATTAGTTTATACTGTTAATGTTTGCACATTACTGTTAATTTACTGTTAAATCTACTTCCATCCGTTTTCTATGTAATTCCTGCACATTCATTATTATTATTACCATTTTATTTTATAGTAGTTTTAACCAGTTTTTCTTGTGTGGAAGCTTTTTGGAAACTGTTTTTTACACCTATTAATTATTATTATTTTACTCCTGTGCGTTCTGTCGTCCTATTATTACTATTATTGTGCCTTCACATCTGTGTTCCTCTTGTTAGTTTTTTTATTTTCTCTTGTAAAACACTTTGTAACATCGTTAAGAAAAGTGCATTATGAATAAAAATGTGTTATTATTACACTATTATTCCTGCTTCCTCTCTCCTAACATGCATATTGCAGCAAAGCATTTTCCCTGCAGGGATCAATATAGTTCTGATTCTGATATATGTATGAAATAAATGACCCCCCCCCCCCCCCCCCTCCCAACTTTGCTGTGATTCGTTGGGGGTCAAACGTGTTTATTCAGGATTTGAAGCAACAAACTGTCCCGCAGTGCAGCTGCATTACAGACTGAATTCCTTTTAGGAAGCTCACAGGAAATAAAGCAGTTAGTTTAGAAAGTGGTTGATGTCCATACAGCGCCTCGGCTCTCTTGTTTACAACTGGTTGATTATGTAACACACACACACACACACACACACACACACACACACACACAGAGAGAGAGAGAGAGAGAGAAAATGTCAAAATTCCAATCATATTATGCGATAAGGAGAATTATCTGTGACTTTAATTATGAAAATTGAACACATTAACATGATAAAAACCTTTCAGTCTCTAATATAATTGTGTAATCTAACAGATATTTTTTACTAACCCATCACACACACACACACACACACACACACACACACATGCTTACATTCATCTATACTGTCTGTTATAAAAGCATGCCAGCGTATCAAAGGGAACATGACTCGTCCTCCGAAGTATCGCTGCAGCCGACGTCTGGATGAATAACTTCCTCTCTGTGCTGTTTATATTCCTGCTTGCATACATGCAGCTCTGTTTCATAAGCGTGCCCTAATCTGCGCTGCAAATCATTTCTCCTTAAATAAACACGCCACTGACGTATCAGCCAGTCTGTATTTTGATTTCGTGTCGCCAGGCCGAAAACTAAGAATGTTAGATATATACCCGAGGCACCTACGGCGAGGAGCGATATGATGGAAAGGTTAAATGATAACAGATAAAATGCAGAAATGATTCACTTAAAGTTCAGATTATTAGTCGGTTAATCAACATATATATAACTGACTGTGTGACTGTATGTGGAAATACATATAAATCTGCTTTTCATACTTCAGAGGAGCAGATTTGTTTGCAAGTTGTGAACAAAACTGCTCATAAAGAAGCAAAATAAAGATTAAATTTAGACTTTTGGTCGACTTTACGGTTCAAATTGTGTAAAAAAAAATCATTAAAATGAGATAAAATTAATGTGATTTAAGAGGAATTTACATGTTTTAATGACATAAAATAAAATATAGGAGTGAATTTATGGAACAGCTGCAGTGCAGATCTGAAAACATGCAGAAAAAAATAATATTATTGAACAAATATAAAAACATATGATCATTATATGATAGAATACATGATAGTGAACTTTTGTTTTTGATGTTAAATATGATTTCTGTTGCATAAAGTGTCACAATCAGCTGTAGCTTCACTTTATATTTATATATTTATATATATATATGACTAAAATACATTTTAAACAGTTTGGCAGAAGGTTAATCAGCTGTTTTTCCAGCTAAAATGTGAATATTTGATGCTTTTCTTTGTCATATATGATGTTAAACTGAACGTATTTGTGTTTGGGGTCATTTGTTGAGGGAATAAAAACACAAGCAAACTGAATACATCATTTAAATTATAACATTTTATGGGAAAAGGAATGATTGATTAACCGAGAAAAGAATCTGCAGGTGATTTAATACTAAAATAAACATTATTGGGAGGTGTAAACAGTCAGAGATGCTTCCAGCTGCATCTTCGCGGCTCCAGTCGTGTCTTTTAGCTCTTAGTATTTTCTCAGCTGTATCTCGACTCTCTGATATCCCCCTGTGTGTGTGTCTCCGTGTCCCCTGCGCTGCGCATGGCGATAATGTGGTGTCTGCACTTCTGTCCCTCCACAGATTAACGGCGCTTTTGTCGTCGGGGTACAAAGCGAAGCCCCTCCCCAGCTGCTGAGCCGGGGCTTTCAGCATGGCCCTTTGCCAGGGGAGGCTTTAAAAGGGTGGGGGCGCGTGGCTCCTCTCATTCCCACGGCACGACACGAAAGGGCATCAAAGCAAGGTGAGTCCCAGTCCCTCACCCAGCACAGCACAGCACAGCACAGCCAGGGGAGGATAGGGCACAGCAGGCCCCCTTATATCCACACGAAGTCCGTCATTAACCCCAACAACACAGGAGCCGCCCGGGCTCCAGGGCCCATCATCAGTGCACCCAGTGGCTGAGATAAGGCAGCTAAAGGGAGGAAATGGGCAGAATATAAGATAAAGAGATAGAACGGGTGGGAGACCTTGATGAGAACTTCTTTGACCCCCTGTTTCAGTTTTTTTTTTTAATAGAGTGACTATAAATAGATGTTTCCAGACTCTTTTAAACTCCACATTACTGCTGCTGTTTAATAGCATGCTATATAATACTAAAGCGACTCTCCTGCTGTGTTTCGCTCGCGTGTTTTAAATGTTATTGTCACCAGCAACTCTCTTGTTAACACGTTGTCATCTCTCTCCTCTCTCTCCTCCTCATTTCTAGAGTCTTTACCAACTCGATATCTCTCCTTCCAGACAAGATGACTCACCACTGCACCAAGTTCTCCGGCCACTGGAAGGTGAGATTCATACATCACCTCTCACCACCTCAGCTCACTCACTGGAGAAGTAGAAGTTCCCCCCCCCCCCCCCCCTTCAGATATGAAATATATCAACCACGATTCATCACCAGCTCCTCATAGACCCCACATTTAGAAGACTAAATTAAGAGTTTTATCCTCTTTTATCATGATTCTAGTGGTTAAAAAAGGGTCTGTCACCCAATTTTGGAGCAACTAAATGAGGATTTTTCTGTCTGTCTGACTTATTGTCTCCTGTTTTCCCCCCCCCCCGTCCTCCAGATCATTGTCTTCGACGAGGAGTGCTTCCAGGGCCGCCGCCATGAGTTCACCTCCGAGTGCAGCAACGTGATGGAGTTCGGCTTCGAGACCGTGCGCTCCCTGAGGGTGGAGAGTGGAGCGTGAGTAAAAAGATATATACACACACACACACATACATAGAGATAGGAGGGGTGGCTTTACATCAGTTGAAACTAAACAAACTGCTATTTATAGGAAGCCGTAAGTGGACTCGAGTTGACCTGAGAGGCAGAAACAGAAGTTATGTTATGTTTTTTTTTCTTCTTGCAGCTGGGTTGGTTATGAGCACGCCTCTTACCAGGGACAGCAGTTCGTGCTGGAGAGGGGAGAGTACCCCCAGTGCGACGCTTTCGGTGGCAGCAACGCCTACCACATCGAGAGGCTGACCTCCTTCAGGCCTATTGCCTGCGCCGTGAGTGGAAGATCATTTCTCAAACCTTTTACACTCTTCTGAACCGCTCATATGTACTGTTTATTCTTGTATTGTTTACGTTTGTCCTCTCTCTCTCCCTCCTCCCTCCCTCCTCCTCCTCCTCCAGAACCACAGAGAGTGTCGTATGACTATCTTTGAGCGTGAGAACTTCCTGGGCCGCAAGGGTGAGCTTAGCGACGATTATCCCTCCCTCCAGGCCATGGGCTGGTGCAACAATGAAGTTGGCTCTCTCAAGGTCCAGTCTGGAGCGTGAGTGTCCCCAGCTGCTACTTCCACATTTTTAAATTTCCTTTCCACCTCGTTTTTTTTTTTTTTCACCAACTCGAAAAAAAAAAAAAAAAATCCTTTCACAACAACAAATCTTTTGCAACGTCTCGCTCATGCATGTGTACTTCCCTTCTCTTCTCTTCTGACTAAACTGTGATTTCCCAACAGATTCGTGTGCTACCAGTACCCTGGTTATCGTGGATACCAGTATATCATGGAGTGTGATCGTCACTGTGGGGAGTACAAACACTTCAGGGAGTTTGGCTCCCACTGCCAGACCCCTCAGATCCAGTCCATCCGCCGTATTCAGCAGTAACAGCCTACTCAAGAACCCTTTCTCCCACGTGACCCTTCACCTTTGACCCCTGCTGATTCCCAGTGCTGAATAAACTGTCTTTCTTAAACCTTACCGACTGCCACCCATGTATCTGATTCTCTAAATCGATCGCACAGACGGGTTCTCTGCACTTGTGCTGAGCTACAGTCGCTCTTCTCTTTACACACACTTACACATGATGATGGTGTACAGAAGCTGCCTGCTGCTGTCAGATATTTGGAAATAAAGGTTGGATTTAAAAAAAAACTAATCAATGAAGAGTTTATAATCCGAAGTGTTGCGCACAAAACAAGGTTGCATTAACGAGGTTATTATAAGGTTGCATTAACAGCATTTGAACATCTTGGGCTTTGGGAAACTCAAACTTTCACAATCTTCTGGTATTTTTTTTTCTTTTTTTTTTAACACCAAACAACTAAAGGAGTCAACAAGAGAATAAACGACTAAAAATAATAAGAAAATAATTGTTAGTTGGAGAGTTGGAGGTCTGTTTCAAATGCAGGCTGTGTGTTTGGAAAAACAAAAGAGACGCAACAATCAGTCAATCAAAAGAAAATTCCATCTTCAACTATTTTGATAACCGATTAATCGTTTTGAGTCCATTTTTCAGAAAAAAAAACACAAAAATTCTCTGATTTAAGGCAAAAAGTTATTGATTAATCTGGATATTTTGTTAAATTATTATAAATAATCATTTAGTTTATAAAATGTCATAAACTGTCCAAGATAACGTCTTCAAATATCTTGTTTTTTTTTTCCACCAACAGACTAAAACTCAAATACATTCAGATTATAACAAAATAAAATAGAGAAACGCAGAAAATTGTCACATTTGAAAAGCTGGAATCAGAGTTTCAGTGTTTTTTTGCTTCAAAAATCATTGAAACAATTAGTTGATTACTAAAATCCTTGGAGATTATTTTTCTTTTGAATCAGTTATTTGACAAATTGTTTCAGTTCTAGTTTGAATTTTTAAAAATGATGATCAATGGATAATATAACAAGTTTTTAAAATACAACACATTGTTAAAGATGAAACCAGTGGTTTCCAACCTTTTTGGCTTTTTGACGTCTTACAAAAAGCAGTGTGTAGTCGGGGTCACATTTCACATGTCTATGAGTTGTTAACAGCTCCACCAAATAGTGATTTTTCCCTCTAAACTTCTCACATGCTTTCATTTCAATAAATGTTCAAATGATCCAATATTTCAGTAAAAATCAAAGATATCAGAACTTTGTTTCTTCTTCTTTCCTCTTGTAAACAGTAACAGTGAGTAGAAGGTAGATCTCAGCAGCTGCGTAACAACAACCTGCAGGATTCAGAGGAGCAGCTGCTGCAGACTGATAAGACCTTCAGAAACGTCACATTTCAGCAAAAATCAAAGATTAGAGAAAAAGTCCAAAAAACTGAAAGCAGATTTGTGTATCAGAACTTTGTTTTTTCTTCTTTCCTCTCCCATTAATCATCTCACGACCCCTCAGACTTATCTGCTGACCCTTTGGAGGGGCCCCGACCCCTAGGTTGGGAACCAGTGGGCTAAACTAGCTAACTGTATATAAAGTAGTGTAAACTAGCTCCACCTCCAGCAGCTACAACAGTAACATGCTGCTCTAACACTGATGCTTCACTATTAATAATCTAATGATGTCATATATAATAATATATCAGTCAGAGGGACCAAACCACTACTTTTACTGCAATACTTTAACTACATCAAGCTCATAATATTTATATACTTTTATACTTTATACTGCAGTAGGACCTTTTACTTGTAATATTTTACTTTGCTGTATATTTGCTGGTGTTTTTACTTATAAATAAAGGATCTGAATACTTCTTCCACCACTCTACTCGTGTAAAACGGTACTTCGTTACATTCCAGCAGTGTTTTTGACCTTTCCCTTATATCCTGCAGTCTGCAGGCCTACTGAAGCCTGCGGTGCATCAGCAGCACTACCGCTTCTGGCCAGGAAACGGCACTATGTTTCCACCAAAACAACCAGACAACACTTCACAGTTCACTGAGGCGTCCAACAGAAAAACCATTTAGTCTGCTGTTCTATTAATTGTTAAAGGCTGCTGCGGCTCCGTGGCCATTCAGATTCAATGTGAAAAGCAACTTATTTAACACTGACACACAATGAGAGGGGTAGTAATTGGAGCCTATTTGTATGCAAACAACAACAACAAAACAAAAAATCACATTTAAATGTGTCCTTTCTATTTCAAGTACCCCCCTCTGGGGACATTTCCTGTATTCAGACTGGTCGATGTTATTCCCAGTAAAGGTCGTAAATCATCATCACTGAGAAAAATGGTTCGAATCTGTAAATGGGAAATTCCTAATTATGGAGTCATGGTAATAATGTCGATGCTAAAAAAAGGTTGTACAGTGGCTCTTGTGTTTATTTCTAGTTTTAGAAAGAGAAAAAAAAAGTATATTCCTTTTTATAAAATCTTGAGAAAGATAAAATATTACCCAACATGGTCTTAAAACGCTACTAAATGCTCCAAATGCTTTATCAGACCTTTTATAATGTGTTCATCAAGCTTATGCATTGATCTTATTTATGTATTTTTATTCTGCACACATACATTTCTTTTGTTTATATTATTTAGTTGTTTATTTGTATGTTATGTTGTGCATGCAACAAGCTGCTCCAAAGAAATTACTCCTTGTGGGATTAATACAAATGTTTGTTTACGCATTTCTATGGTCTGAGCAATAAAGTAATTTGACTTTAATGACTCAGCTGTCATTTATAACAAATCCTCAAAATGTTGTGATGCAACACTGTGTTTTCTTCCTCTAAAAATAAACGTTAACTTGACTTTTCTCTCATTGATAGCTGCTATTTTCCTTATTTTTATGCATTAATTCCCCCCCCCCCCCCCTCCCTCCTCACTTGAGCAGCCATTATATTTGTTTCTATAATAATTAAATTGCTATTATCGTATTCCAGGTCCGGCTCCAGCCCAGTGACCCGCTCCGCGTTTTACAAGCCTCTCCCCGCCGCAGTGGGAGGAAGTTGAACCACAAAGCAAGCAGTGCTCGCAGAAAAATACAGAAAAAAATATATCGAAAGGGGGGGACTTCAACTAAAACATGTGCCATTTTGGAGCTGGAAAACGAACAGCCTAACCGAAAAGGAGCGGACAAGTGTCGCCCTGGCTGGTACACGGCACACGGAAAGGCAGCGGGACGGACACTTGGTTGGTAGCCGAGTGAGGGGCTCCTCTGCACGGATAGCCTGGTAGGCAGGAGTCGCTCGGGGGCTGGCGGAGCGGAGAACAGTACGACGACCTGCTCGGCGCGGCTCTCCTCGTTTTATTTCACATATTACGGGAGAAGCCAACCACCACAGTGTCGTTATATGTATTTTAACGTCATCCAGGGCGGTTGAAATTGCTGTCCACCCCGTTGCTTTATCAGCTAACCGCCGAAAAGTTGCCGTTTAACGGGCAAACTAAACTACCGCTGGCCAGCCGATCTCCATCTCCCAGCGCTCCCTCCCCCTCCTCCACCACCACCGCCAGCCCGCAGTCAGTCGCTCTGTGCTGGGTCTCCAGGAGAGGAGGGTCCCCCTCCACACCCCCCACAACATCCCCGCAACACTCGGGGTAACTCAACAAGCAGATATGGATTATTTTGTGCGGTTTTATCTTCATTTTTGAACGCACCGGACTCTCGGAAGACTGTTTTTTTTCCTCTTCGGAAACGCTGCAACACTTCCCCCGATACGAGCCGCCAGTTGAGTCGCTGCCGTTAGCTTATTAAGTGAACCGCTGTCTGAAATCCAGTCAGTGTTGTCTGTTAGTCTTGCCAGCTAGTGACTCAAGAGCATTTTAATGTATCTGCTGAATTTAAATAATCAGAAACTGGATGTACAGCTCAACCACTCTCCACCTTATTTGTTAGTTAGCCTGCCGGCTAGCAGGTTTCATTTTGCTAGCTAGCGTGGTTAGCTAACTAGCAGACGAACCCAAATATCGATATTACCAGCAGCAGGCTAAAACAAGTTAGCCCTCGGACGTGTGAATTTCGGGTGTGAAACCTCGATCACGCCTTCTTGCTTGGACTGGATTTAGCGCTGAAGCTTTTAAACATCTTTTTGGGCGACATTTTTTGGTGTAATTGATGAGCCCGATAAGGAACATTTGAGCTCGTAACGTTGCACAGGAAGCCAACAGCAGCAGCAGCAGCAGCAGCAACAACGACGGCGGCGGCAACATAAACACCAGCCGTGTGTGGATTTTCTGGCATGCAAAACACGAGTCCAGCTTTCTCTGTGACCTGTGCATGTGTGATTTAATTATTAGAGCTTATCTGAGAGATTTTGCATTTTTTTTTAGTGTGTGTGTGTGTGGTTGCACCAGCTGAGATATTAAGGACGACGAAGCAAGCAGAGAAGCAGCAGCAGCAGCAGCCTGATGATCTACATTTCAACCTGTCGCCTTCTGTCCTCCCTCCTCAATTTCCCCTTTTTTCGGTCTCACTGATTGTTGTCTGAGACGAGGAGAAGCAACTACACGTGTCCTCCCTTGTTTTATTACAGTACAGCTGCTTTTTTTTTTTTACCCTCCTTCTTCTTACTGTGCAGCCATTTCACTAACATCACAACATTTTTTTGTGTGTCGACAGCACAGTGTTTACATTTTAGGGAGGAAAAAACCAGCCCCTGAACCAGGAGAAAAAAAAAACAACCTTCTCCTCTCTGAATCACATGCAGCAGCACTGGAGACAAACCAGTCGTTTGGACACATTTCCAATCAAGAGGAGCAGGAGACTCTCTCCACAGACCTGTAATTAGGATTTTTTGACAACTGTATCCAGATCCAGCATCTGGTGCATGAGACACGGCCCCACAATACTTATAATAAAAAGCCGAAGCAAGTGCTGGCCTCAAAAAAAAAAAAAAAACAACATCTCACCAGTCCCCTTTTTTCCCCTCCTCGCATGATTTTCCACCCTTTTTCCTCACAACACGCCCGTGAGAAACCTGCATTTTTCTGCACTAAATGGGATTACAAGCACGTTGATCTTGCAGCCCTGGGTGATTGCATTGCATTGCATATATTTCTCGACTAGCTTGTCACCCAAATGTCTTCCCTCTCCTCCTGAGTTTCCCTTTTTTTCTTTTTCTTTTCTTTTTTTTTTTGGTTCTCCTGTCACAATGATGGTAGTTTGAGTCTTGAGTGAGCAACAGACTACAACAACAACAGCAACAACAACAACAACAAGGACGACCCTTTTGAGACACACGTTTCCCCAGTCGATGGTCAGTCAGCCCCGCCGTGCGCTCAGCTTGGCCCCCTTGCTGTCACGCACCTTGGCACTTCCTTGATGTTGGTCATATCTGGTTGTGTGGAGGACATTGTGTTTTTTTTATTTTTTTAATTCCCTTAAAATAAACCCCCCTCCTGCCCTCTTCCTCCCCCCCTACCCACCTCCCCACCCCCTTCCATCCTTAACCCAAGCCCGGGTTATTATTATTATTATTTTTTTTTGTTATTATTATTGATTTGGTCGTCCCAGGGTCGAAAGATGGCGGACCTCGAAGCAGTACTCGCCGATGTCAGTTATTTGATGGCGATGGAGAAAAGCAAATCTACTCCAGCAGCCAGAGCGAGTAAGAAAATCATCCTGCCTGAGCCCAGGTAAATATTTATTATTTTTTAATTGAGCTTTTGTTGCGTTTATTTGCCTGCCTGTCAAATAGATGAACCTTTTGTGTGTGTGTGTGTGTGCGTGTGTGCATGCTATGTGCAGCCATATAGGGAGATGGAGGCGTGCTTCCTCTCTCTCTCTCTCTCTCTCTCTCTCTCTCTCTCTCTCAAACCTGTGACTTGCTGTTACTAGATGCTAAACTGAAATATGACTGTGGAGCTTCTGCAAAAAACATGCAGCAACTAAATAGCTTTCCATGATATCATCTATACAACCATGCACTGACTTAATGCATGCCTTTAACTTAACAAGAAAGTTAACCTATCTTGTGCAGCTTCCTGACATGCACAATATTTTGTCATGCTAGTTTCCCCCCCTCTCCTCCTAAACAATACCAAGTATTGATGTCCCCTTTTTCTTTCTGTTATATATCCCATCATTTGATCCGAGGCTTCTTCGCTTTACGGGCAATCTGATCATTATTATCTTTTTTTTTTAAATAGCATGTGCACAACAAACCCATTTCTTCACGCTGCTGCTGAGTCTTGTCTGTGCTCTGCTCTGCTCTCTCTCTCTCTGTGTGTGTGTGTGTGTTTTGCTGTCAACCTCTTTGATGCAGTTGCACTATTAGAATATGCAGCTCTTGATCTGAAACCCCCCACCCTATCCCAGCCCCCCCCTTTTTTTTTTTTTTTTTTTTTCGCTCCCACCCTCACACATGCTGGTTTCAAGCACCCATAAGTAGGCCTTCGTTGCATTTCTCAGAGACGAGACTACAGTTAAAATCTGATTTAAATAATACGTCTCCCTTCCCCACAACATCACATACACATAATTGCACATCCTTTTGTCCCTCCTACGCAGTTAGCAAAAAAAAAGGGGGGGGTGGAAGGGGGGGTGGGCTCGAATGAACGTGTCTTCTCCAAGGCCTCAGGTTTTCAGACGTGTAGCGTGCCACTTGATTGAAGGAGGATGTGGTTTTTAAAATTTGGTTATTGAGATAGTTGCTTTTTTACACCAGGTTGTAAATTTGCTACAGAGCTATTTTGGTGGAGGTTAAAGTCAATGAAGAGCAGCTTTTGTTTTTTTTTTTTTGTTTTTTTTTTTTCAGAACAGGTCTTAGCCGGCAGTTGGCACCGCTGTCAGATTGAATTTGTGTTCGTGCTTATATTAGTCGTCACCTTTTGCACTTCGCTTTTATTAAATGCAAAGTGAAAACTTATTATCGACACGCCTGCACATGTGCACGCCTAGTGGCTCTACTGTGGAAGATTTTTTAAAACATGTCAAAGTGTCATGTGGGTGAGAGGACAGTAATATTTAAACCGAGAATCTTTTTTTTTTTTTTTTTCCTCTACCCCTACCCACCCACCCCTCCTTTTTCTTCTGCCAGTTACTTACTGACTTGTCTTAGCAGATCAGCAGAAAGCAATGATCCAGACAGCTCGTTACATGCAGTAATGAATCTACCTTGTTGATTATTTCCAACTGAAATGATTTAATTAAAGGATATTCTATAATTAAATGTGCTTGCGCAGATCACATTTCATCCATATATTATAGTTTAAAAGGTACTGAAACCATTCATTATCTACTATACTCCCATCCATCCTTTTTTATTCATCGTGCGCTGCCCTCTTTTTACTGGTTTTAAAAACACAATTCCAGCGAGCTCTCAGGGTTTATAATGAATTCTGCCCTCTGGCAAATTTTTGACAACAGCAGCTGAGAACAGCTGATTATATTTCCCAACTGACAACCATCAATATTAACTGACATGGCTCCACATCAAACTACTCTCCAAATAAATGTGATCATTTTTATAACTTAGACACATTTGACTTGTCACTTGTTATCCGTTTTTTTTTTTGACTGTTTGAGCTCATTAGCTTCATGTCACGTTAACGTTTCCATTATTTGTGAAAGGGGTAAATGTGGGTTTCCTTCCTTTTTTTTAGCTATTGGTTTCGGTTCACGTCAGATTGGTATTAAAATGAACGTGCAGGAACTTGAAGCTCGCTCTTGCTTGTGAACGACAGTCCGTTACAGTTAGCAATGACGTCCCGCCACACTCGATTAAGCCAGAATTGCGTTAATGTTTCGTAATAACACAGTTGTGGCCTGGCGTTTAGTTAAGTATGACCCACCACTCTGCTTTCAGTATATTCACAGTAACTCCTGGGTGCTTTCACCAAATTCTAGGAGGAATATTTTTCGCCCCACTGGTGACGGACTGGAGTTGAAATCATGGTGATGATGGCCAGTCCAAGGAGAGCTATCATGGCCGTCAGTGGGTCCGATCTTAAATGGAAAGCTCCATTGTTAAAAACTATAGTATGTTTTGACTACTAAATACACCCTGCAGGTTTTAAAGTTGACTCTAAAAGGTTTGTAGCTCCTCCACAGCTTGAACTCGGTGACATTGGTTGCAGGTCAAGGGTGTAAACAGCTTTTTTTTGGTAATATCTTTGCATATTTGGGCAAAATTAGAGGCGTTGGAACATACAGAAGTTAATTATTCGACATGGGTGGGCTTTGAAGAGTTCCTCTGGACACTTAAATACATTTTTATCACAGTGAAAGTGGCTCCATGTTTAGTTGAAACTGTTCTGCCTTTTTTTGGGGGGGTGGGGGGCGTTGGCAGGGACCTGTACATCTGTTCATAGTAAGCAGGGTGAAAACATGATGAGTCTAGATATGATCCTTCCTGTTGTGTTGGTCGTGTTTGAATTCATCGATTTGAGTTGATACGAGAGGGGAAGCCTACAGAGATGCTCTGCCAAGATTATCTTTTTCTTTTTTTTTTTTCTGTCTTTTCTCTTACTACCATGAGCTAGAAACCCAACCCTTTAGCTTCGTTAGCCTTTAGCAAAACAGTCAAAACAAAACCTCCCACTCTCTACTGCACTGTTACATCAGGATGTGCATGTGAAATGTAAAAGTCTTATTCATATAACTCCAACCTAAAGCTTGTTGTCTGTGTCTCATAGCTGTGTTCTGCCAACAGGATGCAGATTTGAATCAATTAATGGAGATGTTTTCCTTTGATTTAAAACTTTAAACGTCTGTCTTTTAAACATTCATACATTGAATAAACAGAAGTAAATGATTATAAAGGAACGCTGTGTAAGATTAAGTGGCAGAAATGGAATATAATGTTTTATAAGTTTGTTTTAATTAGTGTAGAATCACCTGAAACTAAGAATCATTGTGTTTTTGTTACCTTAGAATGAGTCTATATATATCTACAATGGCTGCTCCCGCCCCCAAAATTTTCCTAGTTGACTAGTAGTCGTTATTCCGTGACATTAGTTGAATAGTCATCACACATATTTATGATATTAGTTTAAGTAACTGTGCTATGTAATATCAGAAAAATACTAATTTCCTTCAGAGTAAGACGATTGTCCTCCCATCTGCGCTTTGCTGTTAACACACGTAACGTTAGCCCCAAAATCCTCCTAGTTAAGGACTAGTCGTTAGTGGAAGAGTCTTTGCTTGTATTTATGATATTAATTTAATTAACTGTGCTATATTATGCTAGAGAAATACAAATGTCCTTCAGAGTCAGACGTCTGTCCTCCCTTCTGCGCTCTGCTGTTAACACACGTAACGTTAGCTGTCAGCGAGCAGCTGCTCTCACGCTTGTTTTCAGCAGAAACTCTCCTGCTCTCTGACAGCCTGCCCTTTAGTGTGTCTCTGTCCGGACAGCAGGCGGGTTGCTTCGGTTCTGTCCTGGTTCGAAGCAGCAGATGTTCTCTAGCTCGTCCCCGCGTTTTGTGTCGTACGAAGAGAAATGTCCTCCCCTCGTCCTAGTAGGGCCTTTTGTTGTCCGTCATGGCAGAGACTCTTCTCATCGACTAATGGTTTGGTTGGCTATTAGGAGGCAGCCCTAGTTTCTACACACTGGTCCTTTTTTAATAAATTACATAAAATGATGTCACTACAGTTCGGTGTGGCTGCTCGTCTTTCAACAAATGGGCAAACAAAAAAAACAAAAGATCCAACTAAAAAGTTTTCTAAAGGTTAAATTAGATTAAACTAAACATGCAGAACACCTAAAACAAAAACCTGACCCACCTTGTCTCAACAGAAGATATATCAGTATACAATAAATTAGTACAAAATGTCCCCATCACCTGACCCAACACAGATGGTGATTGGTTTAAATGTAAGAGTGCGTACATGTCTCTGCGGTCGTGTTTGAGAGGTTTCAGCCACAGTGAACTAGTTAAGAGCTGCTGGTGCTTCATTGATTTCTGGGTTGAACGCATATAAAAATCATCAATGAGCTCTTCATGTCAATTGGAAGAAAAATGCTTGCTTGTTTGAATCGATTGCAGATAAATCGTATTTCATCCCTATTGTGTGCAGTTTGTGAACCTTATCAACCGCATTGACCTTTTTACCGGTTACATGTCCATTTATGCAAAACAACAAAGTGCAGCTCTGCAGCCGGTATGAATCAACCTCATTAGTTTGGTAGCTAGAAGTCACAGAGATAACTAATAAGAGCTTGATGATCAACCGCAACCAAAAATAACGTTAGTCTCAGAGCTTTGTGACTTCCCTACTCCCTACTCATGTTTGTGGCTCTCAGGCCTTTAAAAACCCCACCAGTTCCTACTGAAGACGTACATCTCTTTTTAAAAACAGCTCACAAATATACAGTTTCGTTTTTAGGCAGGACGCAGTCATTTCCTACAACAGCTGGTCACTGTAGTTTTTAAGCAAACCTTTCTCCAAACCGGAGGAAATGGTGCATTTTGTTGTTGTTGTGGACTATTTTCAGCAGCGGATTAATACATAATTGGTGCTCTGGTGTATATTTCCAGCAGCAGCAGCAGCAGGATGATGATGATGATGGTGTGTGTGTGTGGGACTGAGTCAGAATAAACTATAGTGTGTGTGTGTGTGTGTTGATGGTAATGAAGAGAGCTCTACGGCACAGAGAAATAAAGACGTACTCTTTTAGCAGCATCAGTCCGTTGTTAGTTTTGGGCTTTTAATGGGATTTGTTCACCGTAAGAAGAATATTGATTCCCATCGGCCTCGTTCTGTAAATGAAGAAGCACTTGAACTAAGTGGTCCATCAACAAACGGACTTTTACAAGTGGCGAGCTCTCAAACATACGGTTTTAAAGACCGTTTCTTGATTAGATTGCCAGTAACCACTTAATGAGGTACTTTTCCTGAAATCTATAAATCTGTGTAAAGTTCTGCCATATGCAAAAAATGTAAAACTGTAAAACCAAGGCCGATTGTAGATACCTTGTTGATCAGTATTGAACGTTTCTATGGTTCCAGACTTAAAGGAGACGTGTTCAGGTCGTCTGTTATTTCCAAAAAGTTCCAAAACTTGAGAAGAAACGCCGTTGAGTTGTTGCACATGCTCATAAATGGCCATCTGCTCTGTAGCCTCGGTTGCTAAGGTCGTTGCTAAGGTTTTTCCGTGTGTCGTTGGCGTCTTATATTTCGGATCTCGGCTTGAACATGTAAAGATGAATTTGAGAAGTTGACGTTTCGAGTAAACAATGAGGAAAAAGTAGTGAAATCCTGCTACTTATACCTCGTGTCGTGGTTTGTTTACGTAGCTACGATTTAGCTTCTTGAAGTCGACCAATCAGAAGAGGAGTTGTCCTTTTAAAGAGACAGGAGCTAAAAGGACCAGTAGAAGATAAATAAGGAGTTTTTAACTGTAAGTCATGCAAAGCTACTCTAGTCGCGTCCAAAAAGTTCCAAAACTTCAGGTGAACATATGAAGAAACGCCGACGAGTTGACGTTGAGTTGTCGCACATGCCCTTAAAAGGCAGTCTGCTCTGTAGCCTCGGTTGCTATGGTCGTTGCTAAGGTTTTTCCTGTATGTTGGAACGGCTTGAACATGTTCGGCTGTATTTGAGAAGTTGATGTTTCGAGTAAACAACGAGGAAAAAGTAGTGTAATCCTGCTACTTATACCTCGTGTCGTGGTTTGTTTACGTAGCCACAAGTCGACCAATCAGAAGAAGAGTTGTCCTTTTTTAAAGAGACAGGAGCTAAAACAGCCTGTTTCAGACAGAGGCAGGGGCCGAATAAAGGGACCAGTAGAAGATAAATAAGGAGTTTTTAACTGTAAGTCATGCAAAGCTACTCTAGTGGCGTCCCAGTATATAAATATAGAGGCTGGAGTCGTGCAGAATGAGTCGCCCCTTTTAATGTTACAGAATTTGGAGTCATTATTGGAGTGACTGCTCTCCTTCACACACACACAGTTTAAAGTTGTTAGTACTAAGTTTAGACTGTGTGTTTGTATCCTCTGAGGACCTAATCAGGATCAGCTCGTTTGACACTTAAACCGTACGTCACGCTAATTGAGTTCACCGCTTCTCATTAGCAAGTCGAGACTCCGCGTTCGCACAGAAACATCGACGCTGGAAGATAATCCGACGATCGACGGCCGTGACGTGTCGTCAATATAGTTTGATTCTAGCCCGGAGACGAAACAGAAAGCAGGAGCTGAGCAGTGTGGATGCAGAAACAGTTTTTTTTACATCAGACAGGAGTGTTTCTATACGAACAACAAACAGTCAGTGTGGTTTATAAAGTGATTTTTTTTTATGTTGTATATTAGCTTTATTATTTATTACTTACTATGATACAGCAGCTCCAGAGATAAAAGCCTCAGCTAATGGACATAAAAGCTCTTTACCACCGCCGCTGAGTAAATCAGTCAGCAAACCAAGACTCGACAGTAATATGAAAATTTACTTAAAACATGTCAGTTCGGTCATCGTTACTACAATAATGCGCCCGACATAACCGGATAAAAACATCATGTGTCTGTCTCTACAGCCTTGTCACTCACTGTTTAGCGTGCTGGAGTGCTTCGGACGGCTTCAGAGGAATAACTTTGGATCGGATTGTTAACGATCTGACAATAATGCGGCTAACCGAGAGCGGAGGGGAGAGGAGAGGAGAGGGGAGAGGTGGGGGGGGGAAAAAAGAGGGAGGAGTAGTTAGAAGTATGGATAAATGATAAATGAAATGGCAGAAGTTGATAGAGGCTCTGTGCAGTTTATAGTTTTTGGCAGCAGCAGTTCAGTCGCATGCTTGTTGGGGATGATGGTGGTGGTGGTGGTGGTGGTGGCGAGGATGGGGATGGGGATTGGAGGGGGGGTGGGTGGGCAGCAGTTTAAATGTGGCACTTTGGAGATAGCGTGGTGCTGCCACATTCTCCACGGGCCAAGGCTATGTCCTCTGGCAGAGAGGTGAGATTTTGACAGCAACACTGGAAGCAGTCGAGATGAGAGAGGCGAGTGGGGGAGGGAGCGATCGGACCGACCCGCCGTTATAGAGGAATCCATGTGTATGTGTGTGTGTATATATATATATATATATTTATATAACGAGACATGACGAAGCTCATACGGGAAGGCGGAGACGACGGAGAGTGAAAGAGCCATTAAATCAAAGGCAGGCAGGAGTCAGTGCTGGTAGAAGATCTGCTCAGTTTCAGATTTTTATCAGTTTGTGGTCAGTTTTGATCGTCATCGTGAGCTGGTGTCTGAGTGCTCGGCTAAGAGCGGTATGTTAGAGAGAGAGAGAGAGAGAAGTGCCACTCTAGATAGTTTAAACATTTAATATGTTAGCTAATGGATTGTGTCTGTTTTTGCTGTTTTGGGAATATCAACCGCGATGAGTTGAGAAACATTTTCGTGCTTTCATTTTCTGCGCTTCAAACGTTCTCGCTAGATCCTGCAGTCGAGTCCTGACCAGTAGCACTAGTGTAGAATAAACAGTCAGGTCATATGTCATCAGTATTTCAATCACCTTAAAAATGGATTTCTGGAGTATTCAAAGCGTAAAAGCTGAGCTAGCATTAGCTAGCTTAAGCTGAGCCGCCAGAATGGAGACTGAGAGCAACAGGACCGATTTAGCTTCAATTATCAGTCGTGACTTTGCACAAGTTTGTCTTTATTTACATAAGTGAACAAGCTAAAAGTCTACAGCTATGCTAACAGCTCTGTGAGGCCCGTACTTCAGCACAGATGAATGCTAACATGCTGATGTTAAGAGCAACTTGGCAGGTTTGGCAATCCCAGTCAACTAATGAGTGGCAAAATGAAACAGAAACAGGGTTTATCAAAAAAGAGAAATCTATTTATATGATATGAGTCGGTTTTGTAAGACTGTTTTCACTTCTGCCTCATTCAGAAATACTAGGTCACCTCACAAAGTCGTAAAGTTTGCTGTACTTCTTATGCAGCTCTATGAATATCAAACAGATGCTGCATTAACGGCTGCGTCTGCCGGCATCAGCAGATAATACTAATAACAAACCTGTCGCAATACAAAACTATTAGTTTATTCTAATATTCTCAAACTGCAGTGATGGGAAATAAAACACACTGTGAACCAAGGTTTAATCCACCATCAAGATTAAAAACACCAATGTGGAAGTTACTATCACCATCAAACTAATCAATAAGTCTTTTAGCAGGTAGCAACAACTTATAAAAACACTGGTATGAAATATTCAGGGCTGTAGTCAACCAAAGAAAAGAAAGACTAATCGGTTACTCGGGGGGGTCAGGGTGCTTCAGGCTAGGCTAACCCATCGTTGCTAACTTTGGAGCTAACTCCCTTCACTTTTCCGGCAGTTGGAGAAACAACAGACATGACTTTTTAAGCATTTATTAACTCTGACACACTGTAGTCTGTGCTGTACATTTACTGCCAGACTGACAACATACTGGTGCTTTTTTCTCACTCACTACACCAAGCACACCACGCAACGCCGTATTACTTAACGGAGTTACGCTACCGATAGTCTCAACGACAACAGCGGTTCACTCACATCCTGAACAGCGCTGCACAGAGACTCCCAAACGCTAAATATTTCCGAATGAGTGGATATTTGTCGTTAATTCTGTCATTAAAGCATATTTTTTTTGGCCCAACGCTGATTCAGCAAACATTTAGTAAACGTTGAGTTCCTTATCAAAGTAACACAGAGATTATTCGACCAATGAGAATTTAGTCGGATGAAAGCATATCGACCAACTAATCAACCAGCAGCAGACTACAGCCCCTAAAAATATCCTGTTTTTATTCTATATTTATTTCTGACATACAAACATGCTGAACGCTAATTTCCCATCAGTGACTGGATGTTTCTCAAAACGCACATAAGCACAGAGCGGATCCAGCGGAAGTGTGACAGAACGTTTTAAAAGTTTCAGTCTGTATCTGATTTACATTAAAATTCCCACAGACAGACAAAATCATGAGACAGGTTTTTTTTTTCTTTTTCTTTTTTTTAATTGAATAAAAAATGAGGAAACAGTGAAAATCACACCGACGACGACGAACCTCTAAACCAGTCAGTCTGAAACCAAAACGTAACCTCTCTGAAAAACATGAGTAAACGTGAATCATAGAATCGATCCGGCTCGTAACAAAAGTCAACCCGCGAGAACTGAGAACCGCAACATCTGTGCCGGGTTTCACAGCTTATACAGGCCGATCCTGCTGACAAGACAGGATCAGGACTGGGACTGGACTGGACTGGAACTGGAACACAGCGCTGCTCGTCTCTCTGAGCCCTTTCTGTGACCCGGAGTAGCCGTCCCTCGGAGACCATCAGCGCTGAAGCATACGCAGGGGGAGATAAAAATATTTAGATCACATCAGTGACATAATGTTTAATACACGCGCTGACTCATATAATAGACGATATTAAACGACTGACTGACTGACGGACGGCTGGACCGCACTACACTGCACGGGGGAATCCTTTCCCAGAAGCTCGCCTTCACGGGTGCTCGTTCTGGTTATGATGCGGCGCCGCTATTAGAAGAAACAGCAGCAGCAGCAGAAGAAGAAGAAGAAGAAGATCATAAGTCGTGGATACTTTTTTATAATGTCAAACCTCATCCATCATGCGCTGTGCAGGAGTGTTGAAGCCGCTCTGTCACTTAAAAAAAGCTGCGTTTTTCAACGTTGTCAGAAAGAAATATATCAATAGACTGAGCTGCCAGTTTATTAGCTCCACGTAGCCAAAGCTAACGGGAGTCTCATCCAACAGCCCTGCAATAAATCCTGCTGCCTGCATGAAGGCTCCAATGCTCAGCTTTTATTTTTTTATTTTATTGAGACTGTTTTAGATTCAACTGTGTTTAAATCAACTTTATGCTCCATTTTTTTTTTTTTTTTTTTTCTGAGGCTGCAGTTTGTGAATAGCGTTGCATTATAATGAGTGAGGGTGTTTGTCCACTTCATGCACCAGAGTTTAAAAGTCTGGACACACCTTCCTGTTCCCTTTTTTTTTTTTTTTTTTTTTTGAATAAGGAAGTGTGTTCCAGACCTTTTGACTCAAGTTGGAGAGTCGCTTTGTTAGGCTGGATTAGTTTTATTGGCGCTATTAGTTGCCTACTTTTATATCTGAAGGGAAGGAGAGGCCAGTGTGTGAGTGTTTCAGAAGCTTCTGGTAGCTTCCACGGCTCCTCTTAACAAATATTTCTATTCATACATGACAAGAGCTGCTGTTGCTAAGTGTGTGTGTGTGTGTGTGTGTGTGTGAGATGATTGATTGCACATTGTGAGTTTCATACTGATAGTTAAGAACATTCTCCACCAGATTATTTTCTGGCTGGAGCCACTTTTGGAAACAATAGTGGAGATTTAGACCTCCTGATCGCTCTCAGCCTCGTGTTTGCGCACCGTTTTCAGGCCGTCCGGCTCCAACAGGTGGTTGGAAAACCCACCTCGCACCTTTTTACCTTCTAACCCGTCACATCTGGAAACCTCTCGACCTCTCGACCTTTTCCAGGACAGAAAAAGAAAGTGTTAAACGTCCTGTGTGTGTGTGTGTGACGAAAAAGTACAGCTTTGTTGTTTTGTGTTGTGTTCGTCGGCTGATTGGTGTTACATCCGACTCTCTCGCTTCATCCTGTTCACACGAGTCCCCTTTTAGAAGCTTCAAGAACATTATTTAAAGATGATGTGTGATATCAAAGGAACTGAAGGAGATAACAGACCTGCTGCTGCTGCTGTTTCCTGAACCTGCTCCTTAGTTACACCATAATATAATAACATATATATATATGTATATACGCATCTGTCCCTTTTTAAGAGCAGCTCATATTTTACATGAACGTGCCAGATAGAAAGGTAATCAAGAGATCACTAAATATTATTATAATTAATCCTCTGGGTTTATGGTAATCCATCCAACAGTTGTCGAGATCCGACTGACCCCTTTAAAAAAAACAAAAAAAAACCCTAAAGACGACACTGCAGCCATCACATAATATAAATATAATTAAACATTAGCAGCTAATGATTATTTTTGATGATATTAACAATAAAGTATCTCAGTATTGGAGCCGTTGCGTCACGGTTTAGCGACAGAGAAACAAACAGACTTTATTTTACATCTGTATGATTCCCCCGTTTCTCTCATTTTAACTGCAAACAAACCCGGTTAGGTTTTAATATATAGCGTATCGAATGTCAATTTTCATGTCGTTAAAATATCATTGAGCAGCTCTCAGTTGGGTGTTGAGTTTCCTCAGTATTGTCCTCTCAGGATGGAGTGACTCACTAGAAAAGCACTAATGGACCCATGTGACCTTCCTCCCAAAGACTACAAACACTTAACACACACACACACACATATATACATATATATATATATATTATATACGATTTTTATTTTGTTTATTTGTCTTTTTCAAAGGAGCAAAATGTTTGTCACACTTTAATCTTCTCGGTTTCCTGTCACCTCCAGTTTAGACGCCTTTCAGCGAATTTCCTCTGTAGTTTCTGTCTTATTTTTTTGCACAAAAGAGGAAAAAAAAAAACCTCGAAACTCCAGAGAAACAGTTCAGTAGTGTGAAGTATCGGAGGTTATCAAGAGTTTAACCCTTCCATCAACCGCTTTCTTGGAAACGTCTAAATCTAGACTGTTGGTGGTGGGTGTTCCCCTTTTTTTTGTAAATTATTTGATTCCTCACTTTAAGGAGGAACGTTTTCACAGATAAGCTTTTGATTTTTAGATGATTTTTTTTAGATGAGCTTCTGTAGAGGCGGCAGTGTGTTTAAGACAGCTTGTAATGATCTTTTTATGTAATTGTATAATGTGGCAATAGAGAATGTAGATGGTGTTAAAACCACACGAGGTGATAAATCCTCACATTTTCAGCCTTTATCTTCCTGTTGTTCTGTCATAAACGAGCTTTTTAAGAACGAGAAAAGTGTCTTTAACTTAACTTTAAAAAAAATCATTTCTGTCCTTTTTTTTTTTTTTTTTTTTTTTTTTTAGTGGATTAATAGGAAATGATTTGCTTGTCTGTTTGTCTTGTAGGCGTCTCCGTTCACACACACACACACACACACACACACACAGTCCCCTCCACCCTCTGCCCACCCTTTTAAATCCCCACACGTGATGATACAGTCAGACAGCCGAGCGGTAGCCAGAAGAACAGGTTTCAAAGTCTAACTGGTTTTACTGGCAAACAGAGTAATTACACGTCTGCATGCCTTTTTTTTTTTTTATTATTATTATTATAATAAGCTGACTCATGTGTCATTAGGATTTTTTTTAATTGAGAGATAGCAACAGATAGGACGCCGCTTATTGTCACTATCTGATAAACACACATAGATTGACGGCGTAGAGAGAGAGAAAAAAACAAAAGCTGAGACGTGAGCTGAGTCTTATAAATACATTTTTTTTTTGGAAAGATATAGATGAGAAACTTTGAGCAGTCAGTTTTCCCACAGATCCAGCAGTAGCACATCACTGACTTCCTGTTTCAATAATGTTTTTAACAATCTTTTTTACACACCTGCACACTTCCTGAAGTGCAACAATGGTCACCGACACAATGTTGGAAAAGCGTTTTTGTTGCCTTCACACTCCGCTGACTGTTGTTTTTTTTTTGCATGTACTCTGACCTCCTTTTTTTTATTTTTTTTTAAACTACTGTAAGAGTTGAAAGTTACCCAACGCTGGGACCTCAGCGCTGTTGTAAGCAGCACTTGATTGAATATGTGGGTTTTGAAACTTCATTTCACCCACCTGGAGCTCAAGTGTTGTTGAGACAGTTTCATTACCACCACTCGCTGCTAGTATCTCTATTACTAAAGACCCACATCATGCTCTTATCTTTTTTTTTTTTTTTTTCTTATATGTGTTCTGTAAATTTATAGGAACCAGCTTTTTGTAGTAAATGTGTGGAAATCATGACGTGTAAGCAAAAAAAAGTATTTCATTGAATTGGCGGGTTTCAAGAAGTCTGTCTTAAAGGACATCTAGCAATGAGGTTACCTTCCTTTTTCCAAGTATGTAGGAGAAACTATGGTGACCAGAAAACATGTGAAAGTCCCTCTCCGGAGCCAGCGATTGGTTTGTCTGCTCTGGGCTACCGTAGAAACATGGCAGGCTCTGTGGAAGAGGACCTGCACTGTCTCTTTAGATGGAAAGTGCTCATTCTAAAGGCAACGAAAACACAACAAATCTTATTTTTAGGTGATTATACACTAATTAAAACACGCTTATGAGCTTTTAATTTAAACCCACAGTCCTCCTTCTGTGCAAAAATGTATTTTTTAGAAGTTTGCATGAAGCTAAAATGAAGCTTCAGCGTCCAAATCAAGTCTTTTTAGTGCCAAAGCCCCCTTTTTTTTGTTACTATACGTCCACCTGCAGCTCAACAGGGAAACACAAAGATGCTAAAAAGACTGTAAATGTGTCAGATATCCACTTGATATGACTAAACTCAGACTTGCTGAAGCCTCACATAGATGCATTTTTGCACTAAATAATTGTAGATTTTTAACCTCCATCACATCCCGTCCCCCCTTTTTTAAAAATTTTTTTTAATGTTTTTTTTTTGTGTAATCGGGTCAGATCATGTCAGAAAGGTGCAGCTGTGGCGTCAGAGCGGTTTTAATAAAGGTAGAAGACTCCAATTAGCGTTTTGTGCAGAGCTTTTAGTTTATTATTGTAAGACCGGTCATTGTGTTAGCGAGGTTAGCACCGACAGCTGCTTCACACTGAGACAGATGCTACGGAGGTAAAATGATGTAACCGCAGCCAAAAGGAAGGTCCAGTTGTTGTTTTTTTAAATTTATTTATTTTATTTTTTTTAATTATACACAAACATACCACATATATATATATATATATATATCTACATACATGTCAAGCATTATATGTAGTTGTGGCACAGAAATAATCACTTACACAGCAATTTAAATGAAATACAGGAAGTGTTGCAGCAAGCATTACTTCTCACCAGTAGGGAGAAAGAAAGTGGACACTTCAGAATATTTTTCTATTTCATAACTTTCCCACCCTTTGCTGCTCCACAGTGGGTGGTATTTTATTTTGCTGCAGTGCCCCCACCCCCCCTCACCCCTCCACCCTTCTCCTCCATTTCTATTTCTTCTCTGGACTCTTGTTTTTTAGTTGTGTATAACTGAGACCCAAATCCTGTCGGGTCTCCAGATGAGAGCGATGTACGTCACTGTGGTTCTATGTCGGCACAGTAATACCTGGATTTACAGTCTGTAGGAAGAATCCACGTCTCTCACTGTTGATTCGTCTTGAAGCTTGTTGCCCAGATCAGAGCGAACATGATGTCACCTCGTGGAGCACAAGGTCGTCGCAGATTTCTTCTCCTTTCTTTTTTTTTTTTTTTTGATCTTGAGGACAAAATGATTCAGTTTTCTTTTCGATCAACGTCAAAGAGCTGCTGTTTATATTGAAAAACTGCAGAATAATCAGAATCAAAGACGACGGACCGGACGCCCCCCGAGGAAGGCGACTGTGCCGATACATGTTTAAATATATTAGCTCGTATTTAAAAGGTTTTTTTTTTTTTTTTTAATTATTTTTGACACATCTGCTTGAGTTCTTGGAATCAGGTTCAGGGATGACGGCGTATTTTCTTTTTCCTCTTTTAAGAAATAAGCAGTTGTACTTATAATTAAGCAGCTGGAGTTTTAGTTACTCCTCAAAGAAACTGGTTCAGGTCTACAATCGCTGCGTTGGCGATCGATCTGACGCGTTCTTATGAGTTATTAATCAATATCCTGGAGCTTAGGTTGTGCACCAGCTCATGTGCAAGGTGTCAGCTGTCAGGATTTTATAATTTTATACCATTTGATATTCAAATGTTGTAGCCGTAATTTATCCGATGTGCCGCCTCGGCTGGATTTAAACTTTTTTTTTTTTAAAGCTGCAGAATCACAACATGGAAGCCACACAGAGCTGATATCGCTCAGCTCGGGCCGCTTATGATTCATCTACAAGTTCCTGGTGAAGGTTGTTAACAGTGAAGAAGGCACATGGAGCTCCAACCTCACGTATTTATTGTTTTTAGTAGAAAATACTTCAACAAACGCAGTTAAATCTCTAAAACATCACAACACAAGTCGGCTGAGATTGACTGAGGTGGAAAATATTGGCGTGTCGACGACGAACTTATGAGTAAACGGTGACGCACATGAATCACCGAAGAGCTGAAAACATCACCGATGACGACGGCGAGACCGTAACCTTCCTCGTATCAGTACGTGAAACTGACAGAAACGTCTCATTTCCGTCACGTTTTCCATCGTCTGAGCTCCGACCTTCATCTCAATGTCTTCTTCTTCTCCTTCTTCTTCTTCTTCAGCAACAGATAAAACAAACAAAACACCACAAAGCATAAAGAATGAGTGTTTTATATCTGAAGTCTCCTCTTCCTCCTCCTCTTACGATTGTTTCATCTGAGCTGTTTATAACACATTCTTTGAAACTGAAGCTCATTCATAGATATTCACGCAGATTCAAATGAATACCAGCGTTTGTGGTTTGTTTCTGTGTGTGTGTGTGTGTGTGTGTGTGTGTGCCACGTCCATTCACTTTATAAAAACATCCCACCACCACTCGCTCATAAATTCCCGTCGTCACGGCAATCCCCCCCGTAGATAATATTGCCTTTATTTATCACCGCGGTGCCGGCAGTCATCACGTCACTCAGGCTGCACCGTCGCAGCGGGGGAGCCTTCCTTTCTCCGGTCATCTGCTCCCGTAAGCTAAGAGCTGATGTGAGAAGCTGCTGCTGCTGCTGTTGCTGTTGTTGTTGTCACTAAGCAGAGTTTCCTTTCAGTTCAGAGTGGCTTTGATATTAGTTTTTAGGAAGAAATGTTGCTGTTGAGCTTTTAAAATGTTGTTTAAATGTTAAATATTTACCTCTGTTTGTGTGTTTAAACCTCAAATGGATAAACAGCTGTTCAAAACCCAAAAAATATCCAAGTTCACCGTCACAGAAATCAGAAAATATTCAGATAATTTAGGTGTTTTTCTCTCTTAAAGAGTGACTCAAAGTTTGATCAAAATAGGCGGTGATTCATTTTTATAATTAATCGACCAATCGTTGCCGCTCCAGTGGAGGAAATGAAGCGTCTGATTCGTCTGAACTGACGTCGCGCTACAAGATTTTTTTTATTTATTTATTTTTTTTGGGTAACACACCTGCGTTTATCATCAGCTCAGCGGCTCTATCGGCCGCAACCCATCTGTACAGCAAACATTCAGCTTCTCAAAAAAAAAAAAAAAACCTCACCAAACACACACACAAGCTTTATCGTAAATCTTCTCCTCGCCACACACACACACACACACACACAAGCACCTGTTTTTATCATGTGGTCAGAAACGATGTGAAGTCTGGCTTTGCTTTTACAGTAAATATTACCAGCAGTCCCCTTTTTTCTTTTTTTAAATATGGAGCCCTGAAGGAAGGTGGTGAGGTTTCATACAAACACTCCAGAGTCAGCTGGTAATGATTCATTGGGGCACACACACACACACACACACACACACACACACACACAACCCAGGCCTCCTATTAAAAGAGGAAGTGTTTACTTCCTAGGTTCTTGTTCCTGTAGCTGCTGCGTTCACATTCATAACCCACCGGGAGCATGTCAGTCTGCTGCTGCTGCTGCTGCTGCTGCTTCTTTCTTCTTCTTGTCGTTTTGGTAACAAGCAGTTTCAGTTTTGTCCCTGAGAATAGGAGCAACTTCTAGTTTTACTGCAGGCTGTAACGCCAAAAATAAAATATATAAGCTACAATAACATCATGTCATTGTCTCATAAAAAAGGGGAAGAAGGTAAATTCAGCTTTTTTATTAGCGGCGGCGGCGGCAGCTACACTCGTGTTTTAGCTGCGTGTGTGTGCTGCTGCTGTTCATACACTCAGAATAAAGCAGAGTAATAATAATCCACCCTTCATGAAGGTTACAACGCTCACTTTTGTTGAAACTCTTCAATTTTTCAGACGTGTTGATTGTAATTTTTTTTATGGTTTCCGAGGCTGCAGAAACTTTTTTTTTTTTATTTTTTTTAATCTTCATGAAAGCGGGATGGGATTTATGGTGAGCAGTGCTGCTGCTGCATTAGAGCGCATTAGTTTCTACTAAGTGCACCTAATAAAACCAGCAGAATGTGTTTGTTTGTTTATTTATTGGTTTATTTATTTAAGCAGGGACAGTTAACATTAATAATTATATAAAAAATATGGATGCATGTGTGATTAGATGCAGTTTCTTCTCCTGCATTCATCAGAACATGCAACATATTTAATGAGTGTTTATAATTAGCTGTTATGAGTTATATGATGCATTGAAGTCTATGGAGGCTCATTCACTCACTGTTTATATTCACCTGTATGCAGGAGAAACTCCTCTAAATGCTCAGTAATGTACGCTGAGCCACTGTGAACGAGCTCGTTACGATAACAGTGTACACTTTATATTGTTTTTTTTAATTAATCAATTATTAGTGGTGTGTGTGTGTTTGTTTTGTCTCACTAATGACCTAAAAATCCAAAGAGAAGAGCGAGAAAACAAGAAGATATTCACATTTTGGGAAGCTGGAAGCAGTTTTACTTTGATTTGCCGCCACTAATTGGCTAATTGGTTAATTGTTGCATCTCTCGTTCACTTCTACAGCATCTATAAGTTCAGTATCAGCTGTAAAGTTGTCCAAAAATATCCAAAACAATCACTCTCTTCAGGACTAAACTATATTTCTACAGCTTCTCTTGGCGGCTCTTTGGAGCTAAAGGTTATTTATGATTGTGTTGTTCCAGCCGTGTGAGCAAAACGCCATCAGAACGTAAACACTGGAGGGGAGGGGGGTTCTCGCACATGCTCAGTGCACCTCGGGGCTTTTCACAGGTGAAGCCCGAGCACTTCTCTCCCTCTTGTGTACATGCAGGGTGCCGGTGTGGTGTTAATGGGACCCGTGGAGGGAGGAGGGGGGAGGAGAGGGGGGAGGAGGTGTGCTAATTGATTCATTCTCCCCGCTCTCTTTCTCATTAACACCCGTTCCCTGGGTAGCATGTATCTCTCCAGGCTCCCTCGCAGCCTCCCGTGTGTCCCTCTTCCCTCCCTGCCGGTTTGACTCCCGTCAGGTGGCGGCAGCGGCGGTGGCGGTGAAGAGGAGGGAGGAGAGGAGGGGGGACAGGTGGCAGGGAGAGTCCCAAACCGAGGCTCGGATCAGAGACGGGAGGTGGAAGAAAGGTGGACGGCGTGTATATAATTAACATTAACGCATCATCTCCTGTGTGTTTGTGTCTCCGCAGCATTCGCAGCGTGATGCAGAAGTACCTCGAGGAGAGAGACGAACTGACATTCGACAAAATTTTCAACCAGAAGATCGGTGAGTTCAAACTGCTTTTTATGATGAAACGATTAAAAAAAAAAAAACCCTCCTTAATTGAATCACCAGCACTCAATAGCTTTCCTCTTTCTCGACCATAAAAATGTGAACATAAAAACTCTTAACGGACCACAAAACTCATAATAAAAAGCACTTTTTATGATGAGACCGAAGCGTCGGGGCTTGCGGCCGAACCCCTGATGAAGGCCGCAATCTGCTGCTCTCATAAGAAAGTTTGTTCTTTATTCTTTTAAGTGTTGCTTCTTCTTTCCTTCTTCAGATATACAATCCCTCCTCTGCTTTTTTTTTTAACGAGCTTCCAACCACATTTTGTCTTAATCAGCTGATTGTGTTGAAACTACAGTTACAGACTGATTCTGACGCCTATAACGAAGAGTTTAATAAGTCAAATCATTATGTATTTGCAGAAAACCATTGCTTTTTTTATATAAACATGCTTGATGAAGCTTTTTAAAGAGTTGTGAAGATGTTTGCACAAACGGAGGACGGTTTCTAAACGATATCAAACATCTGCTGTACTGGAAGTTTACTTATCAGTTCACACATGTAACGTTGATATCAGCTGATACGTGTATCGGCCCGGCTGATCTTTATCAGCGCAGCTCGAGTTGAAAGCTCTGCATGAAAGATAAAGTTGTTTTTTTTTTGTGTGTGTGTGCATGTGTGTGTCAGTCTGCCGATAAGAAACGCTCGCAGTTCTCAGCTGGTTAACTTTTTAGTTTTTTCTTGGACGTACTTGCTGCTGATGTCGCATTTCTACGCTTGTCGTTTGACGACAGCGACGGCAGAAAAGAGCCTGAACGCTATTCTTCGATCTGATTCAGGCGGCGGAAAGGTTGTGGTTAACGTCGGCGTACTCGGTGTAGACGTCGCTGTGTAACGGACACCGAGTCACTTTGTCGCTATGACGTTTCTCCACTTGTGCTGCTGTAATATCACAGACACAGTGTCTGCTGTTAGACTTCATACGTCACTCTCCAGGTTGATAAAAAAAATACAAAACTCGTGTCCAAACTCACTCGTTTATTTCTCCCTGTGTGACAGACAGGAAACAGTTTGCAGCAAATTTAAGATGTTGGACTCTAAACTCGTCATTTTGTGTCGCCGCAGTCAGCTGACATTAGTTCTCACATCTTTTAACATGTGGAGCAATGCATTGTGGGGTTTCTTAGGGAACGATATAGTGGATATGTTAACACACGTAGCATTTAGACGCTTGTAATACTTAATAAAATGGCGATGGAGGTCAGACGGTTGCTTGCCGAAATGAAAAAAGCAAACGAAGCGTCGTCTCGTGTCTGACGTCGCTCTGCAGCGGCGAGTTGGCTTGTTGTTGTTTTTGAGACGTAGAGAGAGACGAGTCTTTTCTAGTGAAACGATCCAGCTGAGTCACGTTTATTCCAACTGTTGGAATCTCCCGAGTTAAAACTTTTTATTTTAAATATATTTACTCATGTTCACGGCTCTGAATCAGAACATCAGCAGATGACAGACGTTTGTTGTTGTTGTTTGTTTTGTTTTAATGTGGCAGATATTTAAGTTTCAGTTCATTTTTAATTAGTTTTAGAAATATTTTTAAAGTGGATTCGACGTGGTTTCATTAACATGAGTATTGTTGTTATTTCGGCAGATGTTTCCCTCCCGTCTGCCGCTCTCTTGTCTTGCGGTCACAGATAAGACGTTAACTCTGTTGTTGTGTGTCTCACCTTTTTTGATATTTCTGACATCCACACCCTCAAAAGCCTCAAAAGTTTACACCTCACTGCTTATAAAAAAAACCCACCCTCTTAGATATTAACAGCCCTTTTTTTTTTTTTTTTTTATTTCTCTCATGTTGCCTCGGAGCTTTCCAGCACTGAACGTTCACATCAGCCTCTGACGAACACGCTCGCCGCTCGCTCTCTGGTCGGCACAGTTGTACCTTCCGTTACTTCTCCTCTCTGCAGAAACGGTTTGGCTGTGGTCTCGGGGGCGGCCTTGTTTGTGTTTTTTTTTTTTTAGTGTTTTGGCGTTGTCGATGCAGGCGGCGGCTCAGCGTCATGTTTCCTGCTTCCTCCTGCCCTCCAGTTGGTAGCAGCAGCAGCAGCAGCTTCGGCTTCAGCTGGCTCCTCGGCAGTGTTTCCATTCTGAGCAGACGAGGCAGCGTGCCAGTAGTTGTGGCGTACCAGGGGACCACAGCCGCCCTGCAGGCTTCCACTAGGTTTACTTACTGTTCTAGGTCTCAACCCCCCTGTGAGAATAGGCTGCGTTAATTCTCCCTGCCTCCCTTTCTCTCCGTCCTTGTTGCTCTCTCTCTTTTATTTCTTTGTTCAGTATCATCACCTCATACTCTCTCTCTCTCTCTCTCTCTCTCTCTCTCTCTGTGTGTGTGCACATGCTCATTAGACACCAGTATGAAACCAATACAACCTTTTTTTTTTAACACTTCTCAGGTGAAAGTTTTTGGCCTTTTCTGTTCGTTAGCCACAAGTCGGCTAATCAGATTATGACAGAGCAGCAGGAGGTGATGAGTGCTGTTGCTCTGCTGCTCTTTCATTTAAAAAAAAAAAAGTGTTTTTATTACATTTAAGGCTCAAACAATCAGTCGATTGACACAGAATTCATCAGCAAGTATTGATTAATCGTCTCAACAGTCATCTTTTTTAATTCAAGCCTCTCAAATGTGAAGATTGTCGCTCTGTTTTCAAATCGCTGCAGAATCTTTTCGGCTTTTGTCGAGACGTTTCAGACTCTGACAGTTAAAAAATCATTAAAAAACCATTTCCAGTCTTTTTCCAGGCCTCTCTGATGTCTTCTGTTTGCTTGTTTTGTCCTAAACTCATGATGGATGATGTTTTTATCGCGGCCGCACCGTCACCGTCACCGCCGGCCTCTCCTCATCTATCTCTCCCTGCTTATCAGACGATCCGTCTCCCTTCGGTGCCAGACCCCCTCGTCCCCTTCGCTCATTACTCCAGCTCTCAGGTCTCATTAAGAGAGTCTTCTTAAAAAAAAAACACTTGTTACCGGGCGCGCCGGTCGATGTGTGCCGGTGCCTCCGGGACATTTACATTCACAAGTTAATCAACAGGCGGCCGTCCGTGGATTAATTCCTGTGATGTATAAAAGTTAATGTGGAGCTCTTTGTCATGCAGAACAGAACAGAACACTCTGTCGCTCTCATAAAACTAAGATGTCCTCGCGTCCTTTAGAGGAAAAGGGTTGTTGTTTTTTTTGCCAGTATCGACCAGTACAGAGTGACGTTTCTCTCCCATCTTCAGCCTCAGTAATGGTTTGGTAACTTCTAACTATCAGTTAAAAGTTAATTGTTCTGATTGAAGAGTTTTTCATTTTAAAGCTAGCGTTAGCTTTAGCCTGAAGTAGCGGGGTCGTGTTTCCGCAGCATGAAAGGAAAGGAAATGTCCCACACTCCCACTTTTATTTTGGAAGGTCTAAACAGAAAAGTAATGTTTTGGTAAGTTTAATGTGACTTGATAACAATACCTGTAGTGCTAGTTAGCAGGGCTGCAGTCTGCTGGTTGATATGCTCTCGTCAGACTAAATTCTGATTGGTCCAATAATCTCTGTGTTACTTTCATAAAGGAGAAAAGTGCTACATCAGCAGCTTTCTTCCTGTGGTGGGAGGGACAGACTAATGAATTACCTGTGGAAACAGCGGAGGTGTATTCAAAACACCCCCGCTGTTTCCACAACTTTGGACTCGCCCAAACTAACGGAAACTTCTGCGTCTAACTGTTCTCAACGGTTACTGATCGTTTACTGAATCAGTGTTTCTCCTACAATTATATCAACGAGAACCCGCCAGGACAAAAATATATGTTTTAATGCCAGAATTAACAACAAATATCCACTCATTCAGAGATATTTAGCGTTTGGGAGTCTGTGCAGCTGTTCAGGACCGGAGTGAACCGCTGTAACTGACGGTATAGCGTAGTGTGTTTGCGTAGCGAGTCGGACGCAGAGAAAGTGACGGTGGATACGAGTGGAGCAGAGGAAAAGGTTAGCGGTAAGTTGTCATTCTGGCAGTAAATGTACAGCACAGACTACAGTGTGTCAGTTAATAAATGATAAAAAAGTCACGTGTTGTTTCTCCAAGTGCTGGAAAAGTGAAGGGAGTTAGCTCCAAAGTTAGCAACGATGGGTTAGCCTAGCCTGAAGACGCTAAACTAATCGATTAGTCGAAGATTATGCACAATTTCAGTTGACCAAGATGGCTAATGTTAGCATAAGTCTGTCAGTCTGAGGTAGCGCCGACTGTAAGCAGCACCTGTGGGCTTCAAACCAGTGCACAACAACAGGTGCTGCGTCCATCTTTATATCCGGTCTAGTAGCAGGAACGCCGTCATCCTGGATAAAATATCACCTGCAGTGACCTTTTAACCCTGAAACCCAATGTTCAGAAATTACCAAGAAGTTTGACAGTAAATCCGCCACCGTTACTGCATGTACACCAAGCCTGGACGCGAAGCTTGTTAAGCATAGCAACAGTAACTAAGGGGAGGCGGGGTTAGTCAATTACACTAACAGGGCCACCTGCCTATCAGCCACCCACACTAAACCCCTATTTAACAGCCTACATGTCAAGACTCAGGATTTATTGCCTCTGATTATCACCGGCGATATGAAGACATCAAAGAGTTTCAGTTTCATGTGTCTGTGATGTTACGACCGACCGCCGCTGCTGCTCCGGTCAACACGGGAAGATACCCATCAGCTGAAACCCCACCCTGCTTCACCGCCACTCTCTCTCTCTTTGCTCTTTATGCTCTTGACTTTTTACGCTCCCTCTCCGTGCGTTTGGCGGAACAACAGAGAGATCCGAGAGCAGATGTGACGACGAGCCCCCCGGTCGCAGCGCTCGCTCGCTCGCTCGCTCGGCCGGCCCGGCTGGCTTTGCTTTGCAGGCTCCGGGGGGGTTGAAGAGAGCCACGACACGGAGTCTGTGTGCTTGTACATTTCGGATTTGAATGGCAAATGTGCGGCTTTGCATGTTTCAGTGACACGAGATAATAGCTGTCAGACTTATCAGCGGGGTCACTTGTAGAGGAGCGCCAAAACCGCTACACGGCTGCACAACGGTAAACCACAAAGCCCAAAAAAACAAAAACCTGCTGCTGCACCGTCTAATAACGATGTAAAAATCAGATTAGATGCATGTCAGCTACATTCGCTCACTGTATTTTACACCACAAACCTCTTTAAGCTCAAGTTAAAGCGGCTAAATCTCCAGTTTTAGAGCACGTTTCTATTAGCTGAGCTTCTTTATTCGCCCTAAAATCACCAGAACGAGACCTTTCCTTTCCCCAAAAACAGGACACACAGAAAGAGAGAGAGAGAGATAGAGAGTCATTCATGCTGTAATAATTTGCCTCCTCTATTATTGCGATGCCCTTCAACTCATTTTAAAACGCTTCAGGCGTGATTCAGACAAAATTAAGGCAGCAATAACACACCTTCTTTTTTTTTTTTTTTCTTATTTGACCGACGCAGGCTGCTTTTTATCAGCTACTTCCTCCATTTAAATGTCTTTTTATTATTATTTTAATTTCCCTCCTCAGACAAATCACTTAATAGTTGCATAATAGTTGATTAATCGATCATTTCCTACATAAGACCAACAATTGTTTTCTTTGTCAGTTAATTTGCAGGTTATTTTCTCACTAAATCAATAATCTTGGCTATTAAATGTTAGAAAATGCTGGAAAAAAATGGGTCAAAGATGTTTTTAACAGTCAAAAAAACCCCAAAAATATTCAGTTTACATACAATGATCATATTTTAGAAGCTGCAACCAGAAACTTTTGGTTTATTAAATTAATCGCAGACTTTTTTGATGACTGATGAAACATTTTGAGACATTTTTAAAGAGAAAGAAGTCCAAATTATCTGGTCTCCAGTTTGTTAAATGTGAATATTTAGAGGACGTCACCTTTTCATTTTACATCCCAAACGACTGATCGATTATTCAGAAAATAATCGTTCCTGTTAATTAAAGTTTTAACCGATTTCTAATCAACACGTCGCTGCTTTTGATTATCGATCGATTAGAAAAGACAAGACGGATCAATCCATCAACCCCCCCAAAAAGGGAAATCAAAGACATTCTGCGCTCACGATCACGTTTCGTGTCCTTGGAGCTCGACAAGTTGCGTCGTCATGACAACCAAGGTCAGGAAGACGCCGCAGCGCTGCAGGAATGTTTTTTCTCCTCAAGGGCAGAAAAAAACACTGTCGGCCTTTGAGTTTGGAGAACGGAGACGGATGGATGGATAGATGGATAGATGGATGGATGGATGGATGGATGGATGGATGGATGATTGATTAATCTCAAGTGTTGACATAAATCAAAACACAAAAACAGTAAGAAATACAATCAAACATTGAAATATATCCACTAATTACACTAAAAAAGAAATAAAAACAGCTTAGAGATAGATAGATAGATAGATAGATACCTGAATGATTAATTGATTAATCTCAAGTAACAAATACAATCAAACATTGAAATATATCCACTAATTACACTAAATAAGAGATTTGAAAATAAATAAAAACAGCTTAGAGACTAGAGATGTAACTATTTGCTGTTCAGATGTGATTGATCATCTAATAAATGACCAGAAATGTAAGTAAATCAAACGTCTGAAAGAATGTTTTTGCAGCCAAGAAGTGTTTGTTTTATTTATTTATTTATTTTTATTATTATTATTTTTTTTATATGCATGTAAAAATACATGTGCAAGGGCGCCCTTCACTGTCTCTGCTCTCCAGTCCTGAGGGGGTGTGACAGTCAGCGGCCTTTTTTTAGGCCTCGCTTGCTGCTTTCACGCAGACGTGAAGAAAAAAGAGAGAGAGAGGAGAAGAACAACAAACAGGCGTCGGAGGCGAGGAGGGAGATCCACCTGTCTGTCGGACGCTTCGATGTCCTCGCTCCCTCCGTGGAACCAGACAAGAAAAAAAACAACAACAACAAATATGAGGGTCAGGCAGGATGACGTTATGTAATGGACGTTCTGTACGCTCTAAATATAGCAGGCGTATAACGGCCACTGCTCCACCTAACAATATTTTTAATATATGTTTTCCTGCAACACCTTTTCTTTTCTATTGATCTGTGTGTTTAAAAAAGTGAGAAGACTGACGTTTGTAACAGACCTGCAATGATTTAATCCATCAAGTCATCTTGTTTTAGCTTCTTAAATGTGAATATTCTCTCGTTTTATGTTAACATCTCCGGCTTTGATTAACACGTTTCACCATTTTCTGACGTTTTAAACACCAAACAGCTCACCGATAATGAAAATAATAGTGAGTTGCAGCCCTAGTGAACACACAGAGGGGTTACACGGTGACCTTTTTGTTCTGTTATACAACTTTTAAAGCTGCACTAGTTCATATTTTCGAAAGTTTCGCTCCCGGTGACAAAACCCGCCGCAGAGATCAACCGGCCTAATCAGCAGTTTCTCAGCTCTGCGGGGCGTTCTTTCGTCTTTCAGCTCGTCATTTTTGTCTGTCACTTCACTAGTTTCTGTGCACAACGGCAGCAAACTTAAAGAAGCGGAGCGTCGAGCAGCCGAAGAGTTGCTTTAAAAAGATCGAGGTCGATGTTACTCTGAGAGCCGTCGGCTTGCCAGAGATGTGCTGTTCTTTCTGCAAGCAGCCGTTTGCCGACAAATTCCACATATTAAGCCCGTCAGCTGATCACCCGTCGTCGTGGTGTCGTTTCGCTGCCCTCAGGTGGCTTTTTTTAAAAAAAAAAACAAAAAAAACTCACTTATTGCTGCTTTAACGAGCAGTGTTTGTTGTGTTTGTGATCAGGTGTTTGTTAAACAGACCGGAAAGCCGCTGCTGCTGCAGTACAAATAAAACCTTCGTCCCCCCCCCAAAAAAAATCTGAATGAACAATATTTATACGTTTTAATGAAGGTTTAACGGCGATAATCCGCTCTGAAACGCCGTCACTCACCTCCAGCTCATCAGTTATGTTGAGATAATTGCAACAGCTTGTCGTGGATTATATGGATTTGTGTGACTTGACGTGTTAACTTCGGCTTTTTCTAACTTTTTTTTTATATATGACAGATTGTTTTTAATGTCGGTGACACACAGGAGGAGGGGGGGGATGTATGGTTTGGTTCGTCCGTCCGCAGAGACTGAATCTGCTAATGAACAGTGACCAGAGTGAAATGTGAAACTGTGGACTAATGGAGGATTAGAGACAGGAGGAGGAATCCATATGAAGAGAGAGAGAGAAAGAAAGAGAGAGAGAGAGAGAGAGAGGATCATCGACGAGATTATCAGATCTGCTGGTGTGTTTTTTTTTTATTGGGATTGCATCATCCTCACCTCTCCTGCCGCACAGCTCCTCTTCCTGTTTTCATTCTGTAGACGTTTTCTTCTTCTTCTTTTTCATTCTGTCCGAATCTCTCTCTCGCTCCCTCCTCTCTCTCTCTCTCTTTTCTCTCACTCTTTTCTCTCTCTCTTGGCATTCTTCCTCTCCATCTGTCAGACTTCTGGAATGGATGATGGAGAGTTGTGCGTTGCCTAGCAACTGCGGTTGCCATGGGAACCCGACCAGAACTGCTGCTGCATTTCGCTTTTGTCGACTGGGGAGAAATGAAATTGATTAAAGGAGGAATAAAATAGGTGATGAGAATTGGAGGGAGAGAGGACGGGCGATAAATGGAAACAGCCCAGACAGTCTCTCTCTCTCTCTCTCTCTCTCTCTCTCTCTCTTTTTTTATCTATTTATTTTTCTCTCTCCTCCCAGAATGCCGTGTTTCTCCTAAAGGCCACGATGTGTGTGTATGTCAACAGACCCGTCCACACCTCCCATCCTTCTCACATCCCTCCTTTATCCCTCCATCATCATTCACGCTGTCTTCACAATCTCGATTCCAGCATTTTGTCTGAGTTAACTGACAAAAAATGCTTAATTACAGTAACCATGGCGATGATGTCATGTATATAATTCATTTTAAATTAAAAAAAAAATCAACAACTGCTGCAGTCAGATCATTTTTATGTGGCTGGACGGCGGCGGCGGCAGAGCCAGCGTTACTCATGGGAACCACTGACTGACTGAGTGATGATGTTACGCGATTGGTCGGTTGGCTCTTGAGTGTTGGAGCTTCCTGATTGGCTGTTACTCTTTCAAAATGAACCCGGCCAGATTTTTATCGCACCTTTAGAGCGCCGTGATGGCTCGAGGCGTTGTCGGTGGCCGACCCGGCGGGGGGACGTCGACGTCGCTCCTCGGGATGATGATGATGTCGGTGGTGGTTTCGCTCGGCTTCGGCTGCGTCTGAGCCGCCACGAATAGCCCCGAGCTCACAGAAGCGGCGGAGAAAACTGCTCCGTGAAGGATTTAAAGCACCTACAATAACGATCAGTCTGATAAAACTTTGAGATTTGACAGAGCGGAGCGGCGCTAAAAGATAATTAGAAGTAAAATAAGTTCTCCTTCAAGTCAAACATCCTCAGATATGAGCGGGAAAGTTGTTCTTGGAACTTTTCACATATCTTAACCAGTTAAGGAAATCTTAACTTCAGCAGCAGACATCACTGGGAGAGCAGCAGCAAATCAACATTTAATAACCATTAATTCGCTCATTTTTTTTTACCATAGATGGTCCAATCATGTGCGAGGTTTCGATCTGGTCTGGGCTTCCTGTCAACAAACGTTTGGATCCGAACCAACAACTAATTAATCTATTAATAAAGCGTTGTGTGTTTATGTAAAGCCTGATAAAACTAACCGTTAAAAACCAGCAGTGAGTCACGACGTTCCTTCGTTACGAGTTTTATAACAGCAGCGTCATGTTTTCAAGTCTCCGGAGAGCAGTTCCGTGTAAGGCCGGGACGCTACTGAGCATGTGCAGGAATGCCTCTCTCATGCTTCATTCTCAACCTCCTGACTTCATGCTGAAACAAAGCGGAAAGAGGTTTTGTCTGTTTCCCCCCCGATCGAGTCTCTCTCTCTCTCGCACACACACACGGCAAGGAGCGACGTGTCGTGTCACCCGCGGCGTGTCGTCCCGTGTCACCAGTCGCGTTCGGTGTTTAAACCTCGGCGGTGTCAGACTTTGATGTGGTTAGAAAAGGTGCTCTGACTCTCACACACACACACAGAGAGAGAGAGACTCACTTTCTCACCTCTGCAGCATCAGGAAAAGAAGTTGTTATAAAAAAATTTAAAAAAAAAAAGGGGTTTTTGGTTTGATTGCGAGTGTGAAGTCACGTTCGTCCCGCAGGAGGAGGAGGGGGGAGGAGGAGGGGGAGGAGGGGGGAGTGTACAGTCTGCTGCATGTATAGCAGTGTTTTATATCACAGACTCAAAATAATCTGCTTTATTTTTAGCCGCTTGTTGTTTTTTTTTCTTTCTGGTTCAGTGAAATTCAACATGCGTGTCCTTGTGAATAAAAAAAATAATAATAATAAAAAAAAAACGAGCGCCGCGAGACGCTTTGTGTTGTTGTGATTACGCCCCGAGACGCTTGTACGGTGGTGAGCTGACCGCAAAAACCGCTAAATCGCTCGCCACGTGTGTCTCTCTCTCTCTCTCCCGAGTCTCTCTCTCTCTCTCCGGACATCATCGAAGTCGGCTCAGCGCGAGGCGAGGCGAGGCAGGCGGGCGGGCGAGACGGTGGCGTGAGAGACGTGACAGACATGACACAGGAAGTTTGTTTTTTTATAAACAGACACATGAATTTTAAGGCTACTCAGAGACCCAGAGTTACCATGGCGACGGCAGTTTTACTTGGTAAACAGCAGAAATAGTCCTGTTAGTTGATACCAAGTATGTGATTGGACAACGCGGCGTCTTATTGGACGACGGCGGGTCGTGTTTGCTCCTCCAGTGCTTGTCGGCTAATCGTCGGGGCTTCTCAGTGACGCTGCTGTGTTTGTAGAAGTGTGCGATGTACTCGTGGCCTTAAAGGACAGACTCACGGTTAGGGGTCAAGTGTCTTTATAACAACAGTCAGAAGGTCTGAATGAGCAAAAAAATGTTTCTGTGAAGCTTCAAATGAGTCGAATCCAGTAGATATCTGTCAACGTTTCAGTCTTTTTAGTGGCAAAGTCTCTTTTTGTTTCTATACTTCCACCTGCAGCTCAACAGGGAAACACAAAGAGGAGAATTCGATGCTTAAAAAAAAGGGTCAGCTAGAGTTTATGAGCGAGGCCGATCTGCTACCCGCTTCTCTTTTTAGAGTGAATACAAGTGGATGGAGCAGCTAACAGCTAGCAGCTAACAGCTAACAGCTAACAGGCTGCGTTAGCTTCTCCTGTGGAGGTTTCACACGTTCTTCAAGATCAAATCAGCTGATTCCACTGAAATGATTTCACTTCACTATTTTTCACTTTAAATGAGTCTCTCTCTCTCTCTCTCTCTCTCTCTGTACTGCTGCTGCTGTGCTATCCTCCTCTACAGTAGTGCTGCTGCTGTCTTCACTCTCTACTCTCTCTCTCTTCTCTACACACACACATGTCAGCTTTTTTTTGCTTTGTTGCCCATTTTCCCCTTTTTTTCCCTCACTGACCCAAACTCATCCCCATCTGCAGATTTTGGCAACAAGTCTCAGTGTGTGTGTGTGTTAGTGTGTGTTAGTGTGTGTGTGATCAAACAGGGACTACATTTACATGCACACTAATATTCCAGCGTTATTCCAAATATAACAGTATCCTGCGTCAGATCATGAAAACAGAACGAACGCAGCGTTTTTTCCGTCAGACCTGCTGAGATTATTCAGGAGCATTTTTTTGTTGTTTTTTTTACCGCAGCTTTGCGACACACTCGACCTCTCGCCTGTTGACAAGTCGCCTCTGCGAGTTGTAAACAAACCAACTGGGCCAAAAAAAAAAAAAAAAAAAAAAAAACTGTTTGCTGGGACAGACTGGGGCAGAGATGCATGATGGGCCGGGTTGTGTAACGCCGCACCCCCTGAGCAGCAGCGGCAGCAGCAGACAGACGAAATGACATATGCTGCGGAGCGGACAGAGCAGACAGAGGAACGAGAGAGAGAGAGAGAGTAAACACGACGAGACAAATAAATATCAGTATCTAATATCAGTCTCATAAAAATGAGGAAAACTGTCCAGGTGTGAACGGCTCAGTAGGAACGTCGTCTTAAGAGTCCGTGTTTGCTTTTTAATCTTTATATGAATATATAAAACCGGCAGACACTCTCCATATGCTCCTCTTTTATTATCGTGTCCTGTGTGTCTAGCGAGCGACGTATAAAAATCACACTTCCTGTTCCCGTGCGCCCAGCGTCCACCTACCAGGACACACTCTCGCCTCTCTCTCTCTCTCTGTACCCGCGTCGTGTTTGCAACGTCGTACAGCGTGTTCAGACGTTTTTTTTTTTGCAAACAGTCAGCAGGAACGAGACATCCGCTCTGTCATTTGTTTAAGTTTTGTAAACAGTGGCGCGGCGATGAAAGGGACGTCTCATACCTGCCAGAGTCCAAAGTCACAAGCCTTTTTTTGTTTGTTTGTAAGTGATCAGAAGTTCTTCCTAAACTTAGCCGTAACATAACACGATCTCACACTCACAGAGGGAAGTGTGTGTGTCTGAAATTAGCCGTGTGATGTGTGTAAAGTATCGATAATGTCATGTGACAGTAGGACAGTAGGTCCAGACATAAAACTATTCAGCTTGTTCATTTCTGAAGTTTCCCTCCTCCCCTCCTCTTAAACACCTGGACCACGACTGGCTCCAAACTAGTTGCGATGTCGCAAGAAGAAGAAGAAGAAGAAGAAGAAGAAGAAGAAGAAGAAGAAGAAGAAGAAGAAGAAGAAGAAGAAGAAGAAGAAGAAGAAGAAGAAGAAGAAGAAGAAGAAGAAGAAGAAGAAGAAGAAGAAGAAGAAGAAGAAGAAGAAGAAGAAGAAGAAGAAGAAGAAGAAGAAGAAGAAGAAGAAGAAGAAGAAGAAGAAGAAGAATCCAGCTGCAGGAACGAAGAGAAGAAAAAAATAACTCATAAAATATTTTCTCTGTTTGCTTTGCGTCGTATTTATAACGGCTAAAACATCTCCGTTATGAACATTCAACAGTTTTCTCTCTCTTTTTTTAGGGAAACAATAAAAGCGATCATCTGCTAGTCGTCACGGTAACAATAGACCTGACACACGTATATATGACATGTGACGTTTGGTCGTGTTTAAAGCTGTTTTAAAAACACGTCTGTCTGCAGTCTGCAGCCAGACTCAGGCAGCGAGATCAGGAGAATACTTAACATTGTTTGCTAATCCTGATGTTGTATGGGAATGACTATCTGTCACACACACACACACACACTCTCGCTCTCTCCGGTCGGCTCGGCGCTGGCGTTCTTCCACCAGTTAAAGGTCAGCGTATGTATAATGCAACACAGTCAAGTCATCCTGTCTCACATGACCCTTCAAATAAGAAACTTTTTTTAATAATGCTGTTTTTTTTTGTGCTCCTTCACCTCAGATTTGAAACAGCAGCTTGTTTATATCTCACAGTCTGGCAGAGCAGAGCAGAGAAAAGGAGAAAAGGAGGAGAAACCTGAAATGAAACTGAGCAGAGACGGTTTATATAAAAAATTTAAATAAAAAAAACCCGTTCTGGATGTTTTGAGTTCACGGCCGAGCAGAAACACGCCGCTGAAAAAGGATCTGAGCTGCATCTGTTAATAGACGTTTTGTTTGTTTGTTTGTTTGTTTGTTTTTTTTAACTTGACCTGACGTTGACCCCGGCGTCTCGGAGTCGACCTGACGAAAAACGTGGTCAAGTGTTCACTTCCTGAAAGATAAAAAAACGAGAACAGACAGACAGAAAGAGCACACACGAAAAAAAGTAGTATAAAAAAAGCACTTTGTGTCTATAGAGGGAGCTGATGATGTCACTGATGATGTCACCGATGATGTCACCGCGGAGTTCATCTGTAGCAGCTTCTCGTCTCTGCGGCTCCGGGCTTCGTTAGCCGCCGCCGCTAGCCTAGCATCACACACACACACACACACACACACACACACCTGAATCTCAGATCAGTCTGTTGGCAGTCAAGTTGCATTATGGGTAATGTAGGCACCAGTAGTTTTTTTTAGCAAAGGAAGGAGAATATGTGGATTCTTCTGCTGCTCAGTGCGTCCAAAAAAAAAACTAAATCTGTAAATAGTTTATTGATTCTGCTGATTATAAATTCTTCGTTCACGTTCTTGTTGATTTTAAAAGATCTGAAAAGAAGATAAAATATATTTCCAGCAAGAAAAGAGGCTGCTGTAAACTAAAAGTCACTTATTATACACGAGAAGTTAAAGCATAAATATTCTGAATCATTAAATGTTTGTTTTCAGTTTATTTACAGGTGTGTTTATAATATATAATAATCAATAATCACGTGAAGAAGAGCTGAAATAATCAGAATTCAATTAGTTGTTTGAGAGAAAAAACAATCTAAACATTTATTAGTTAAAGCTTCTTGTTTCTTTAGTTTTTATCGTTGTAAACAAAATATTTTGGTTTTTTTTAGCCCTGTTGATCAGACACAAGACAGAAATGACAGTCGTGTTATTGATTACCTGGCAATCATCAGTGTTTCCCAGAAGTCAAGATTCAACCTTAAAGCTTTAATTTTATCCACATGAACACAAATATTCACTTTTAAGAAGCTTTAATGAGAGAATTTCTACATTTTTTGAATTTTTTTTTCAATAGTTGGTGATTCATTTCTTTGTCTTGGTGACATTTGGCAGATTCAAACATCATATTTTCTAATAAATCCTCCATTTTTTATTTTGCTGGTTGCCTCCTCGCTCCCCGCTGCCCTCCACTCGGCCGCCCGCCGCCGCCGCCACCACCATCGCCACTTCTGCTGCTCGGCTGTGAGATCAGATGATGGAGGGCAGAGTTGTCAGAACAAGCCGGTTTGGTATTTTTAGACAGTTCAGGTGATCTCGCTAATGAGACGGAGAGCAAACTGGCCTCTGAGAGAGAGAGGTGTGTGTGTGTGTGTGTGTGTGTGTGTGTGTGTGTGTGTGTGTGTGTGTGTGTGTTCTGTGAAGGAGGCCGTTTGTTGAATTAGCTGGGCAGTGTTGAAGTGTTCAGCGATTAAGGTTAATCCTTGAGTCTGGGTGATGTAAGAACTGTCGTTTCCCCCCCTTCCTCCTCCTCCTCCTCCTCCTCCTCCTCCTCCTCCTCCGTCCCTCACACATTTAGTCCTCGCTGTTGAAAACCTGTGTGTGTGTGTGTGTGTGTGTGTGTGTGTTGTCAGCAGCACCCATTCTGCAAACAAGGATGCCCCCGGTGCAGTCGGCTGTGTGTGTGTGTGTGTTTGCGTCCAGCATGTGTGGATGCATGTGAGCACGTTTATTTAGTGCGAAGGCCCCGCTGGTGTGTCAGCGGCGTTTGGAGAGAAGGGAGCGGGAGCGGGAGGGGAAATGATGCATCACGTCTGGAGGAGAGATAAAGCGGAGGGGAGGAAGAAGTGAGGGCGGTTGATAGTCGGCGCCGAGGGGCCGGCCCCCGAAACACACACGACTCCGGCTCCGAGCTCGCTCGCCTCCGCCACCGAATCACTGAAGACACTAAATTAAAAAACAAAAAAAAAGCAGCTAACGAGCTCGTTCTGCGTTCGCTCTGCGTCTGATTTCTGCGACCGAACTGTCAGATAGTCGCAGACGTCTGTTCGTCTGAGCCGCAGAGAGAAACGAGACCTTCAGTACAAACACGTTTCCATCAGACTTTAAATTCAATTTAATCCTTTTAAACGAGTCTGTTTGATCACATTTTAACATTCTCCCTGTTTGCTAAGTAGTGATGTCACTCTCACCAACTATCTATCAAACTATCACTGATCAATCATTATTAATCATCAGCAAACAGTCATAAAGTCTGTTAAACAGCTTTGAACAAGCAGCTTAGAAACTAGATTAGAGAACGAGGCTTTAACGATCGATTTAATTGATTAACAATAGTTTCAGTGGAACTAATCAATTAATGAACAAATATTTCCTGATTAATTCCAGTTGGAGTTACTTTGTGTTTTTTTGTTGTTGTTGTTTGTTTGTTGTTAAGCTGCTGTCAATAAAACCAGCACTTCCTGTATAGATGTATCAAAGTAAAAGTCGAGTTTCACACGCTGATTGTAAACAGTGTGTTTGCTGTACGCTAACTGTGCTAAATGCTAACGGCATAATGTTGTGCAGTTAGTAAACAAGAAATCAACATAAACAGGAAACGCATCAAACTGTGTGTCTGAAATACTTTAAATTATTTTCACCAAAAGAAAAACATAATTATTTTGTGGCATGTTTTTGTCGTCAGTGCTGTTGAAATGTAAATAATTAGTTTCTGAACCAGCTGATTGATAATCTTCAGCTGTTTTGTTCATCGATTGGTCATTATTTAAAAAAAATTGTCATTTTTCAAGCAGAAATTGTTAAAATAAAACGCTGCAGATTCTGTGTTTGCAGCTTCTCACATTGCAGGAGTTAAATGAGTTATTTTAAGGACAATAAACAGAATATTTTCAGGCTTTGGACGGACAAACTGTGACATTTGCCGCCGACCTTTTAACTCTGTGAAGTTGCCATTTAGTCAGTTTTTGTGATATTTGATTAATTAAAAACAATAAAATGAAAACAATCGTTAACATTCCTCCTTCTCTCCACTTCACTGCTTTAGTTCAACCCTTCTCTCCTTTTTTAATCTGAGAATCGACGCTCTTATTTTCCCGTCGTGTCGTCTCTACTCGTTTGTCTCTGACGGCGTCCCGTCGGCACGGCGGCGGCGTCTCACAGGACGGCGGCGAAGGTCAGAGCGACCGGACTCGTGATCTGCGTCTAGAATGAGATCCTGTTAGTCGTCCGTCTATTTTGGTTAATACCTGATGCTAATCAGCTAAAACCACAGAGAGAGAGAGCAGACACACACACACACACACACACACACACAGAGTCGTGTGTGTGTGTGTGTGTGTGTGTGTGTGTGTGTGTGTGTGTGTTTGACTCTGTCGTCTTCATATATGAACATCAACAAGTACTGTACATCCCATCTCTGTGTCTTTACAACACACACACACATACAGAGAGTAGCCACGGAGGCAATTGCCATGGCAACAGCGCGTCTCGTGCTCCTCTTCCTCAGATATAATGTTGCACGGCGTGTAGATTTTGATCCATTGTTAGTTTGTTTGAGAGAAACGCAGCGTGGGTCATTTTCAGCCAATAATACCTGATGCCATTTTCTGTAATTATGAGCTGCTGTGTGTGTGTGTGTGTGTGTGTGTGTGTGTGTGTGTGCAGGCTGTATAGAAGGATCAGAATCAGCAGCTGTAGTGACTCTAATAATAACAAACCCTTATTAAAGCTAATACAGTAAATGGAGCTGCTGCTTTTTTTTTTTTTAATGTGTATGTGCTGTTTCAGTTGTGTGTAGCTCTCAGTGTGTGTGTGTGTGTGTGTGTGTGTGTGTGTGTGTGTGTGTGTGTGACCACCAGACGTGTTTCTGTTCTGTTTTCATGTGTGACTGAACTCTTTTCTCTTCATTCCTCTGTGAATTCCCTGAAACCTTTAAAAGACTGCAGGTTGCGGATCGCACGAGTCAACGTCTAGGAAAATGATGTAGGGACTTGAAGTTTCACACACACACACACACACACACACACACACACACACACACACACACTGGAGTCGTTTTACTTCCACATTTTGCAAAAAAAAAAAAGCCAAACCAGAAGCGACACACACACACGTCTGTACGTTCAGACGACAGGAGAATAATCGATCTGAAAGGCCGATTGTGACTCTGAAGATGGTCGTGAATGTGTGTTTATATTCATATTGATCAATCAGCGTTCCGATCGATCGTCTTCCTGTGTTACCTCCTGCTACGTCACTTCTGGTTTAGCGCTAAGAACCACTCCAGAGGTCACTGAAGTGTGTTTGAATGAAACGTCATTTTCCTAGACGCTGATCCGTGTGATCTACAAACCTGCATCGAGCTCTTTTTAAGAGGGACGTGTTGACTGCCGTTGTCATGGCAACGACTAGAGCCACAACTGCAACTAACGATTATCTCCGACCGATCGGTGCAAAGACTCGTCGATCGCTGTTCCCCCCCCCCCAAAATAAAACAAGAGAAAACGAACTCGACGATGATTCAGAATAGTTGCTAATTAATATTAATGATGTCATGTCTCTCCTGATTGGACCAGCACGTCATGTGATCGCTGTTTTTTTTTTTTTTTTAAGCAATCGATCCAGAAGTTGTTTATTGAATTTTTCCATGTTTAGAGGGGTCTCATCGGTTCGAGCTCGGGCCTCCTCGAGGGTCACAATGTAGTTGGTCCTCGCTGATAAGAGGGCGTATCAGCGTCGCCGTGGTTACCGAGGAGGCTGCGGCTTTCTTTGATAGGTGAGCTGACGGTGTTGTGTCCTCTGTGTCCTTCCAGGCTTCCTACTGTTCAAGGACTTCTGTATGAATGAGATCGACGAGGCCGTGCCACAGCTCAAGTTCTACGAAGAAGTAAGTCTCCCGTGTGTGTGTGTGTGTGTGTGTGTGTGTGTGGGTGTGGGATTAGACGGCATCATGGGAAAGGGTGAGAGATTAGGCCTGTAATCCAGCTCATTCCGATTTAGCCTCCCAGGAAGGGTTTTTTTTGTTTTGTTTTGTTTTTTGTGTGGTGATGGATGTATTTAAGCTGACCTCGTGTGTGTGTGTGTGTGTGTGTGCGTGTGTGTGTGTGTGTCCTGTTGTTTTTCAGATTAAGGACTACGAGAAGCTGGACTCTGAGGAGGAGAGGTTGAGCCGCAGCCGGCAGATTTACGACGGCTACATCATGAAGGAGCTGCTGTCCTGTTCACACGTGAGGACGAGACGCCGCCGCCGCCGAGGCCGCTTAACACCCTCGCAGTCACACACACACACACACACACACACACACACACACACACAGCTGCCCATAATCACAACAATATCATGATTAACTGTTACTAGATTACAAAAACGCTGCAACAGTAAAAGACAGTCGGGTAAAAACCAACAGAAACAGACAAAAAAAGAAAAGTTTAATATTGTTTATTAATCAAACTATAACTAATTAAACTCATCTGGAGCTTTTACTGATTAATTCTGCTATTGTGATACTCTTATTCACTAGTTAAGAACACTTTCGGGGAATTAAAAGTAAAATACGGCTCTGATTAAAGCAGCTGTAATCCTCATTATCTGTAACACCGCTGTATGTCGAGGCTTTACGGAGCTTCACAGTTGAGTTTCAGCTCGTTGTTTATCTGTTCAGCTGCAACTTTAAATGTTCTGGTTCACTCTCAGCGGCTCTCGTAGCGTCGCTTTCAGAGTAAAAGCCGCCGTACGCTAAACCTGCTCAGCACCAAACAGTTAGCTGTAGACTAGCTGGTAGCATTTAGCAGCTTAAAGAGTTGCTAGAGAGTAAAAACAGAAGCTAAAAGAGAGAGAACATCAAACTCCGGACGAATGCTGCTAACAAGTTCAACACATCAACTGAACAGCTGATAATGATGACGTGTCTCCAGTTGAGAGCTTTAACATCTCTTATTACTCATATTACAGATTTGAATAACACTCGTTTTGTGAGTGTAAAGTGTTTTTTTTTTAAACAGAGCTTGTGTAACAGGCTGCTACGTGTGAAAACAGTTCGTACGACATTGTGGCTTTCAGCGGAGAGACTTCATTACGACACTCCTGCCTCTGTGACTGAATGTTTCAAAGAGAAATTAGAAAGAAAAAACAACAACAACAACAACAAACTCACCACTTAGTGAGAAACTTGAGAGATGTTACTACATGACTGGATTAGTCAACCATGATGGGAGTTTGTTGTTGTTGTTGTTGTTGTTTTCCTCATCCATCCTACTCGATCCTGTCTGTGTCTGACATGAAGGAGAAACTTTGTTCACAGACGAAGAACTCGATGTAAAGTCGATGTAAAGATGTTCTATCTAGCCGGGAACGATGAGAGCGATCTGATCTGACGCCGAACCCGAGCGCGACCTTACAAAATAAAAGCAGCCTGTCGGAGCCGCGATACGTACAAACACCCCGAGCATCCGTCAGATCAGTTGAAGAGCTCCCGTCTGTGCTTGTCGCTAGTCGCTAGTCGCGGCTAACTCCTGCGTTAAACCCTCGGTAAACTCAGCTGCTGCTAAACAAAACTAGCTGACCTCGCTCGGCCGTGTCTCGTCCCCTCCGTTTATCCACAGAAGGTACCGCATGCTGATTCCTCTCCACCTCACTGTGTGTGTTTCCAGGTGTTAGATAGATGTGCTCCAGGCTGTTAGCTCCAGGCTACATACCGGCTACCAGCATCACACACACACACACACACACACACACACACCCTCCTCCTACCTCTGACCCCAGCTGTTAGCGGTCGAGCTGCATTGTGTGTGTGTGTGTGTGTGTGTGTGTGTAGTCAGGAAGCACATGAGAGGCATGATTTACATGTCCGAGTCGGAGCTAATTATCAGGGTTTTCCCCCTTTTTTTCTTTTTTTTCGTCAGCTGCTGGTTAAACAAAACAAGAGAACAAGAGCTGAAGCGTTAATTTCATAGTAAACATTCACTGTTTGAGCTTTGTTTACTGTTTCCAGCACACACACACACACACACACGCACACACACTCCACTAAAACCTCCCAGAGAAGCTCCTCTACTCCACCGATTCCCCGACATTTACCTCCGTTTCGCTTTGTTTTGTCTGAAGCCGAAAGAACAAAAACATCTTTCCCCCCTTTTATATATTTATATATTTCTTTTGTTGTTGTTGTTGTTGTTGTTTTTCTGCACCAGCTTGTTCTCATCTGCACGAACCCTCGGCTGCGTTTCCTCCCCGACACTTCACTGGACACGTTTAGTTAATTACATCGCTTTGAACTGCAGGTGGAACCACATCCACTCAAAAAAAAAACCTCCTGTTTGTGTGTCTGTAGGGTCTGTAGATTTAAGTTTAAGCTCAGATTTATTTATTTTTTCTTAAAGCTTCTCTTCTGGGGCGCTAAAAAAAAAAAATGACTCAGACCGACCGAGCTGAACCTCCACAGCTGGCCAGACGCATCTCGTTTGTCTGGTCACAGTAAAGAAAACAACAGACATGAATACGTTTAAAGCGCCGAGGCTGTTTAGGAAACCGCTGCCAGTGTTTTCGGACCAGTTAAACACCCCTTTCTCTCCTCTTCCTCCTCCTCTTCCTCCTCCTCCCCAAACCCCAGAACCAGCTGGAACAAATCCATCCACGTTCGCCGCCGACAGCACGCCGCACTGTAAAGCCTTTGTTCTCCTGCGAGGCAGCAATTTGGGATGTAAAGCAAAAGTTGTTGCTCGCTGCTGTGTGAAGGGAGGAAGTTAATAAACACGCCGCCCACACACACACACACACACACACACACACACACACACACACACACACACACACACACAGATATTGCTCTTGTGTCTTCTCGGCAGTGAGGGCCTCTCTCTCGCCGCAGCTTAACGTCCCCCGTCATGTTGGGATGCACGTAGGGAGAAAAAAAAAAAAAAACAGAAGTGAAATGACTTGTAAAGCTGCTTTTTTTTAATTTTATTTTTAAATGACCTTTCTTTTTTTTTTTATTTCCTCCTCAGCCATTTTCTAAGAAAGCAGTGGACCATGTACAGAGTCACCTGGCAAAGAAACAGGTTCCCCCAACTCTCTTTCAGGTAAAACGTCTTTCAACACACACGTCTGAGTGCAAATGTTTTGTTTCTCTTTGTGTTTCTCAGCTCAACACTGAACACTGAACATATGACAGGTGCTCAGTTAATAAAGCAAACACATTTAAAACAGTAAAACACATAAAACAATGAAGAATAATCTATAAAAAAAAACAGCAAAGAATAATAAAAATGATTTTCCAGTTTGGTCAGTCATTGCTGAACCTGACATTCAAGGCTATAAATAACACACACACACACACACACACACACACACACACACACACACACACACGATAGCCTGATTGTAGGCCGTGTTTTTAAAATGTGCTGCCGTTTCTCAATATTGCTGATTGTCGTAGATTTGTTGAAGGAGCTGAGTCATAAGACGAGACGGAAAAAAAAACATGTTTTTTTTTATATCTGTCAATGTCACAATATAGATGACGTCATAATTTATTTTAAACTCAAGTGTCTCTTTGTGTGTTTCAAATTCCTTGTTTAGTCAATTCACAACCTGAAAAATGGAAGAAAAAAAAAGATTTCATGAGCTGCAAAAAATCTATTAAAATACATAAATGTAGATTTAAGAAACTGCAGAAGAATTAAATATCTTTAGTTTTGTTTTTTAAAAGTGCAATAAAAATGTTTAAAGTCAAACTACTTTTACTATTATTATTATTATTATTATTATTATTATTGTTATATATATTCTACCAGTGTAACACACTTGAATCTCAGTCATATCCTGCTTTGGTAAAGTTGCATTGTGGGTAATGTAGGCACCAAGTTTTGACAAGAAAGATGAATATGTGGAGTAAAAAATAAATAAATCTCTGATTCTGACGCAGCGATTTTTATCTTTAAAAAAAAACAAACAACAAAAAAACTCCCTCACAACATTACAGTAGTGTAATATTACAATATTAAATCTGTAAATATTAAAGTGATGACACTTTCACACATTTTCCCTTAAAAGGAAACATTCATCTCTCGTCTTGAACTCTCTCGAACTTTAACAAGATTATTATTATTATTTTTGTTTTTTATATAAACTCCAGATTCTCAGATTCAAACTGAAGGTTATTATTATTATTATTATTATTATTATACATTAAACATGGAGCATGACTCTCCCTAAAAGGGCCACCCAGGAAAATGAATAAAAAAAAAAAAAACAGAGCGGAAAAGAAAGAAGAGTCGTCCTCTTTCAGCTCGGTTAAATCTAATCAACAATTTCCTCTTTTTAGAACACAACATGGCTTTTATCCTGGATATGAAATTATCCCCAGTGATGAAATTTTCCCTCAAAGATATTACACCAACCTGTCAGTATTTCCTGTCTGTTTCGTTACATAACACAAAGGCGTCTTTTATTTTTTTTTTTTTGTCCGCTTCGAACCGCATCAACAACAACAAGGACGCACAGGAGTTACATTCACATACATCTGCAAAGAATTTACATCACGTTTAGTTTATGCGTCTGTCTCTCCCTCCCTTTTTTTTTTTTTTTTGCAGCCGTACATAGTGGAGATCTGCGACAGCTTGAGAGGGAAGATCTTCCACAAGTTCATCGAGAGGTGAGACGGCGGAGAGAGGGGAAGATGGAGAATGGAGATAGATCACCTAGCATTAGCGCTAACCTGCTCCTCAAAGAGTAAATTCAACCCCTCCCTCTCTCTCTCTCTCTCTCTCTCTCTCTCTTTCTGTTTTTCTTTCCTCAGCGACAAATTTACTCGTTTCTGCCAGTGGAAGAACGTGGAGCTCAACATCCATGTGAGTACGAGCCGCAGTGAATGTTTTCATACGTGAGATAACACCTCATTTGAAACTTTTTCTCTTTAGGACTGTTGTTTGTTTGGATTTACAAATTAGAAAACAAGAAGGGTTTTTATTTTACAGCAGCGAACATCAACAATTTGCATCTTAATCTCACCTGCAGGCTTGTTCAGGCTCTCGTTTTTTTTTTTGTGGGTCAAAAAACAACATGCAAAGACGTAGACGAACGTAGTCATGACGATCACAAGAAAATTTGGTTAAAATCATAAAACAGCAGCTCACAAAGAGAATAAATAAGTTTATAATAATAATAAAAAAAAGCAGAGTGACCAGTCGTAGTTTCACGATGATGTTAAACAGTTGAAGCAGCACGACGATGTAGAAAAAAAATAAAAATACTCACCTCTGGATTTTAACAAGGAGTCTGAAATGAAGAGCAGCGATTGGTCAGCAGATCTGAGAGTGAAGAGAGACGAGCTGGCGTTTTAAAGGACGTGTTCAGCTTTTTAAACCAACAGTCAGGAGCTCAAATGAACATTAAAACCTTTTTTTCTTGCTGTAATAATATCATCAGTGATGGAGGACAAAATAATAATAATAATAATATCTTTATTTATACAGTATCTTTTTAAAAACAACAAAAGACAATAAAGAAATTATAAAAGTTTAAAGTAGGGATGGGAAAAGTTGTAAAAGGTTTAAAACACAGATGATTAAAAGACAAACATCAAATAAAAGCGAGTCTGTAGAAACGGGTTTTAAGAAGTTACTGACTCTGCGAGGCTCGTCAGGCGGGTCGCTCCAAAGTCGAGGGTCACCTTTTTTAGATTTAAGCCTCGACTTTGGAACGACCAGAAGGAAACAACCACCTGAGGATCTGAGGCTGGTTACGGGGTTCAACATATCCGTGACGCAGCTTGGAGCTTCAGGCCCAGACGAGCTTTAAAAGTGATCAGTAAAAGCCGATGGAGAGAAGCCAGAATCAGAGTGACGTGATGTCGTCTGTTAAAACCAGAAAGAAGTTTATGAGTCAAGTTCACACGTTTGGTTGACTGTTGCCTCTTGAGGTGTAAATGTGATGTCATCGGCACTGACAGGTAGCTTTTATCCGTCTACGAGGCGTCTCGCTCTGCTGAGTCACTCCTCATCATCGAATCAGTGACTTCCTGTGACTGACAGCTGCTCGTGAAGCGCTTCACAGCAACATATGTGTGTGTTATTTACCGTCTCTGGTTGAACTAGACGGCTGTGAGAGGTTAATGTTATTGTTGTTAATAGTCTAAACTGCAGCTGGATCCTCATATGTGAATGAATGATGACGGACTCGCCTGATTAACTGCTATTAAACATCGTCCTCTATCAGTTAAAAAGTCAAAAATGATGACAAACGTAATATTAAAAGGCTGATTTAGTGAAATATCTTGTCTCTCTCCGTCTCCAGCTGACCATGAACGACTTCAGCGTGCATCGGATCATCGGCAGAGGCGGCTTCGGCGAGGTGTACGGCTGCAGGAAGGCCGACACGGGGAAGATGTAAGGACGGCGCCGGATATGACGAAGCTTTTAAGAAGGAATACACGATCACGCTGCGACCGTCTGTCTGTAACCTCTGTTTTTAATTGTTTCTAACGTCAGGTACGCCATGAAGTGTTTGGACAAGAAGAGGATCAAGATGAAGCAGGGCGAGACTCTAGCGCTCAACGAGAGAATCATGCTGTCGTTAGTCAGCACAGGGGTGAGTTTAAACCGACCTGGTTATAACGTACGGCACATATAAACAGGTCGAACCACACAGACTAGTTTGACTAAATATTTCTACCTTATGTCAGTGTGAGTGAATGAAGGCATTAGTTCAGTTTAACAGGTTTATTTGCACAACTTATATCTAATAGGTTCAATTTAAACTGAATTAAAGGCAAATGAGACGTTGTGTTTCATTCAGTATTATTTGCAGATGCGCTGTCTGACTCTCGCCACTAGGGGAAGCTCCTGAGTCGGAAAAAGCGAGTCTTGCGTAGAAGAAGAAAACTGTCGTCGTTGTCGTACGTTGTCATTGTAGCCGAGAGAAGAAGACAAATTGTTTTATCAGCAGAGAAAAGCTTTGTTTTCTTTGTTAAAAGCAAAAATAAAAGACGTTGTTAGCTGCGCGACAGTCCGTGCTAACACATGACCTGCTGAGAATGAGAAGTAAAAAAAAAGAGATCTGGTCAGCTGACACTTGATGACAATGTTTAATAACGAAACTGTTTTTAGATTACAGCTCAGAAAAAATTACACAACATGCCTCAAATTACAAAACATTTTGCCAAAGAGACCAAATAATGTGTCGCATGTTTACCAGTGAGAGTGTTGAAGAGCATCGGATTAAAATAATAATAATAATAAAGAAGGCATTAAAAGTCTTAGATTTAGTTAACAATAGTCTTTGATAGTGTTTCCTCTTTCCTGCTGTAGACGGTAACGTTAGTTGTCGGTTGTTTTGTGCGTGTTCGTGGCCGTCGGGAAACGTTTTCTACATCTTTAAACTACAGTGAGACGGCGGTTTGTGCAGCAGGAAGCTGTTTTTTTAATCCAACAACTCGCTCTGGACACCCGAGAGACTTTAACAGAAACTTCAGTCCAGACTGTGAGAATGAAATAAACAACATCACAAGGAGTAGTTGTCATATATTGACGGGAAGTACCGAAAGAGTCTGCATGTTACTTCCTGTTAGACATGTCCTTCTCATTCTGAGCTGAAACAATTAGTCAATTTAATCCTTGAAGGTGTTTTTTTTTTTTTTTTTAAAACAAAAATGTTGCTTTTAGTTTCTCAAATGTGATTTAAAGCCTTTTCTTTGTCATACATGTTTTTAGACTGTTGTTGGGACAAAATAAGACATTTTAAGGATGTAACTTTCACTATTTTTCACTATTTTCAGACATTTTATAGAGAAAATAATGAATAAGTTGAGAATATATAAATATTAATCAATAATGACAATGATGTTTAGTTGTTTCTGGAAGTCCTGCTGCAGTTTGTGATGTAATTTATTTACATATTAAACACGTTTTCAGCTTCTTCAGCACTCGCAGCTGCTCTATGAATGAAGTTTATTATTATTATCAGCAGGAAGGTTTTAACTCGTTGTGAAATTTCTGAAGTTTTTCGTGGTGCAAGCTGATTTTGAAACCAGATAACTTAATGATGGAATTACACACACGGCTGCTTCAGGAGCTTCCTGTTTTGTTTTTTTACCTCCTCTGCGTCTCTCCACCAGGACTGCCCGTTCATCGTGTGTATGACGTACGCCTTCCACACCCCCGATAAGCTCTGCTTCATCCTGGACCTGATGAACGGTAAGTCCCTCCCCCTCCCCCTCCTCCCTCCTCTTCCCGCCGCCGCCGCCTGCCTCAGATTAAACTCCAGCCTCAAGTCGATCCATCCTGAGACTCAGAGATTGGATTACTCATCCGATCTCCAGCCAGTTAGGTCACCCCCCCTCCTCCTCCTCCCCACTTCCCCTCACCTTCCTCTAGAAATCCAGGAGTTGATGGGATTTTGACCTCGCTGATCCACCGCAGCGACCCCTCACACCTGAGAGGGAGCGGCCCCGGCGTGAAGCCAGTTTCCGAGCTTCACCAGAGGGCTCGCGCTTCTGTTTTTTTTTTTAGCGACCACGGTGCGGTGTCCAGTATGTGTCCGTACACTGATGATCCAGCTCCTGCTATAAATACAGTCGGCTCCAGTCAATACATATTAAGACAGAGACGGGTGGGATAGAGGACAGAGTCATACAAAGCCTCCCATCGATTCTCATTTTCTCCCCTGAGAAGATTACCACAACTTATTGATGGATATTGATCGAGGCATGAGGTGTTATGAGGTCATGCTGACTCACTCCCATGTTGTGTGTGTGTGTGTGTGTTTCTCTGTGTGTGTGTGTGTTTTAAGGGGGCGACCTGCACTACCACCTGTCTCAGCACGGCGTCTTCAGCGAGAAGGAGATGCGTTTCTACGCGGCTGAAATCATCCTGGGTCTGGAGCACATGCACAACCGCTTCGTCGTCTACAGAGACCTCAAGGTTAGACGACAGTGTTCTGTAAAAAAACAAAAATATAATAAACATTGAGAGTTTTTGTTTATTTTATTGTTACATGAAAAAGATCCAGAAGCAGCGAGTGTTGTCTGTGAGGTTTGTTCTTTTCTTTTGTGCTGCTGTTGTCCAAAAAAAAAAAACGACTAAAAACACATCAGTGAGTCACGTCGCTGCGCTGGGTGACATGTTGCTTCATCACCATGAACACACACACACACACACACACTGTAGTTTATTTTGACTCAATCCCACACACACACTGCTGTCTTAAAGCGAGAGCTGCAGCTGTTAGTCAATGAATTGATAAACCGATCGAACAGAAAATGAATCAGCAACTGTTTTGATGGTTTAATAATTGTTTTAGTCACTTTTTTAAAGGAAAAAAATGCCAAAAATGTTACTAAAAAAAGTTACTGTGTCATATATGACGTGATGTTTGTGGGTTTTGGACGCTAATAAGACAAAACCAGACATTCAAAGACGAGCTTCACAACATTTTTCACATTTTTCTCACGTTTAAAGATTAATTGGTTATGTGAAAATATAACAGTCAGATTAATTAGATGTCAGATTACTCAAAAATAAATATAATCGTTAGTTACAGCTGTATTTTAAAGCTGCAGTCATTGATTTTTTGGGGGGTTACTTGAGGACAACAAGCTGTAAACACTGTATTGATTTATCATCACCTGATTGGATCTTTGGAGGCTAATAAGATGAATCAATCAGATGCATCAATAATGAATATAATCATTAGTTGCAGCTGTATTTAAAGCTGCAGTCATTGATTTTTTTTTTATTTTTTGGAGGGGGTCACTTGAGGACAACAAGCTGTAAACACACCTCTGATATATTATCAGCCTATAAAGTTGTCATCCAGTAAACATCCAGTCGACACGGAGCAACGTTATCATTCATGTGGAGTCGTGTTTCTGTCCAGCTGGTGAACGTAAATCTGAAATTTCTCTCTGTTTGCTGTTTGTCGCCGAGCAGGTAGCTCACAGTTATCTGACAATGACATGCTTCTCATTCCAGGAGCTGTAAAACTCTTAGCGTTTTTGCTAGGGCTGTAGTCAACCAAAGAAAATCTTGCTCGACTAAAATTGTGCATAATCTTGGACTAATCGATTAGTCGTGGGAGGAGGAGGGGGCTCAGCAGCCACACATTTCTCTGTTTAGCATCTTCAGGCTAAGCTAACCCATCGTTGCTAACTTTGGAGCTAACTCCCTTCACTTTTCCAGCACTTGGAGAAACAACAGACGTGACTTTTTTTAGCATTTATTAACTGACACACTGTAGTCTGTGCTGTACATTTACTGCCAGACTGACAACTTACCGCTAACCTTTTCCTCTGCTCCGCTCGTATCCACCGTCACTAACGGTTATGCTCGTTTCCCAGGCAACGACAACAGCGGTTAACTCCCGTCCTGAACAGCGCTGCACAGACTCCCAAACGCTAAATATCTCTGAATGAGTGGATATTTGTTGTTAATTCTGGCATTAAAACTTTTTTTTTGGCCTGGCGGGGGTTCTCGTTGATATAATTGTATAGTTGATATATAATCGTTGATACACTTCATTCATTAAACGTTCAGAAGTTTCGGTTAGCTTGGGCGAGTCCAAAGTTGTGAAAACAGCGGGGGTGTTTTGAATACACCCCCGTTGTTTTCACAGGTAGTTTGTTAGTCTGTCCCTCCCGCTGCAGGAAATAATGGATTAATCCCAGAAAGCTGCTGATGTAGCACTTTTCTCCTTATGAAAGTAACACGGAGATTATTCACCAATGACTACAGCTCTAGTTTTCGCACCATTTGACGATCAAAATAGTTAATTAATGTTATAAATCGTTGAATCATTGCAGCTTTATCATTTTCTTTGGGTCTGACTTCACAAGCAGCTCCTTTCTTTTTGTACATAATCATTTAATTCCTTATTGATTTTAAAGATATTGACTTATGCAGCTTTAAATTATTAATTATTAATCCACCGCTGAAAATAGTCCTGACAAATGCGCAACTACAACTGAGGTGTGTTTTTTTTTCTTCAGTAGAAACTAATGGACTTTAGTGAGAAACTGTTGAAAGATAAACTAACATATTGTTGTTTTTTTTAATCTTTTCATTGGATTTGCTTTAACAAAACTATAAAATAACAATAAAACTCAGTCTGTTATCTTTTATAAAAAGTTTGATATTCATATTGTTCAGTAGAGCATGTTGTAAATGAGGAGAGGAGGATGACGTGTGACACAGATTCAAACCCTGAAACGTCACCTTTTTTTTTTTTAACCCACTGAACCACCGACACACAAAAAAGCCGCCGATTTGTATCCGCCGTGTTTTCAACTGTCCTGTTTTTCTCTGGATCCTCCTGTTTGGACTGGTTGCCATAATAATAGATATATTTCTGCTGGAAGTCAGGGGAACAGTTTCAGGGCTTCAATAAACAGTGCAGTACGATGCAGATAATACTTTGAGGCTGAGTGTTGGAGGAGGAGGAGGGGAGGGAGAGTGAGTGAGTCATGGTTTTGCCAAAACAGCAGAGGATAACCAGGACAGGAGGTTTTTCTTTTATTGTCTGTATCCACGCAGAAAATATTCCTCCTTGTGAGCGGAAATTGAAACTTAAGTCTTTGAATTAGTGGGGGTCTCCAACATTGTTTCCTATGCTGATTATCTTATCTCCCGTATTCTCTATCAATATCACCCCCTCTTATCCCCCCTCTTCTCTCTCTCTCTCCCTTTCTCTCTCTCTGTGTGTGTGGTGTGTGTGTGTGTGTGTGTGTCCTCTCTCAGCCAGCTAATATCCTGTTGGATGAACACGGCCATGTTCGTATCTCCGATCTCGGCCTGGCCTGCGACTTCTCCAAGAAGAAACCCCACGCCAGCGTGTAAGTGCCGACTCAGATCTCCATCCCGTCCAGAGCACTTAATAACCCGTGACCCCCCACCAACCTGCCGCCGCCGCCGCCACCTCCAGTAGTGATGGTTTTATCCAGCTCAGCACTTCTGTGACAAGAAAAAAAAAAAGACCTGATGGATCACTTGTTAACATCTCAGCTCATCAATCAACAAAATTATTACAATTAATCCTGAGTCTGTGCAAAAATTTCATGGCGGTATGTTGAGATATTTCAGTTATGGGACAAATCTGACAGATCCACGCTGCCATACGTTGAGCTATAACAGCTAAAAATTAACTTCACGTGGCTCCACAAGCTCTCGATGCTAACTTTGTAGAGCTGAGCCAGTCATACGTACGATCAGCCCTGTAAAAGCGGCCTATGCAGCAGAATCCACGTTCACATATAGATGTTTATCTAGTTTCAGTTATAGATTAAAGGTGAGCTCGATAAATGTGTCTCCGCATGTACAACAAGTAGTAAAGTAATAAAAAAGAGGATATGTGTTTGAGTGGAGGAGGACTGTAAATAACCGCTTTAAATAATCAGCTGTGAATAACAGTAGTAAAGATACAAAGTCTAAAGGTTAGAAGGTTTACTTGCAGGAGTTTCATTGTTTATTGTAGCTCCAGTAATTAGCCAGAGCCGAAAAATGCTGCCCAGAACGATGACTTTTATTGCGAGGGAGGAGGGGAAATATTTTATTTCCCTGCTTCCCTCTTGTAATATTAGATTCTGTGTGTGTGTGTGTGTGTGTGTTTTTGTTTTATTTCTATCGCAGCGGTACTCATGGTTACATGGCTCCAGAGGTCCTTCAGAAGGGGACGGCGTACGACAGCAGCGCCGACTGGTTCTCCTTAGGCTGCATGCTCTTCAAACTCCTCCGAGGGTAAACTACTCCAGCTTCTTTATCTTCATCTCATGTCTTCTTCTTCTTCTCCGCGGTGCTCTTTTACTCCCACCGTGTCCTGACTTCCTTTTCTATAAACCTCTTTGAATCTGCTCTCCCTCCCTTCCTCCCTCCCTCCTCCTCCTCCTCTCTCTCTCTCTCTCTCGCCCTGCTCGCCGTCTGTTTGGTGTGTGTTTGATCTTGTTTGTGTGCGTGTGTGTGTGTGTGATTGTTTGATCTGGAGTGTGTGTAAATGCCAGAGGTCTGAGCCCAGTAGGTCAGAAATCAGGTAAAAAAAAAAAAGGAGGGGGGGTGGGGGGGGGAGTAGAGTGTGTGTGTGTGTGTGTGTGTGTGTGTGTGAAGAGTGTGTGACGTATCTCGCCATTGATGTTTTGGATCAGTGTGTTTGAACACTTTAAAAGAGGAAGAGCGTGTCGGGTCTTTTGGTGAAAGGTTGGGCTGCCGGAGAGACGGTTGGATGTGTTTTTACACGACACAACAATGTTAATTTCAGTCATAAATAATATTAAATTATCAAAAATACATTTCCAGCTCAGACTCTAACTAGCATTTTAACTATAAACTCAAACAGAGGATGAAATAGCACATTTGTTGAGGTTTTATTTTGTCCTGACTTGTTAAAATTGAACCTTATATTCAAAAAAATAAATAAAAATAAAGACTAGAGCAACTCTCCATATTGACTTTTTAATTGCTGCGATCAGTGTTGCCAATTTAAAAAGTCAATTTGAAGCGCCGCTCTAGTCTTTCTTTCTCCTTATCACCTACTTTAATGATCCAGCAGCCAGTTTTCATGAGTGCAGATGTTTACAATCTGTTCTTTTACCTTCAATTCACATGAAGAAGAACCCAAAAAAAAACCTGAATGTGAGAAATATGAGAATCAGCATCACCCATAATCAATAAAAGTTCAATATCTTGATTATAGCTCGACCCCTGCAGGCTCGTCGAGGCTGATATTGATGAGTTTGAGATTACCCGTCTTGATATTATTCTCTCGATACTTTTAAAAGATGTATCGCCCCGTTGTCAGTCCCTGCATTTTTATTATCTCTGCATTATTAATCGCCCCCCGGCCACTGATATTTCTTCTTCTTCTTCTTCTTCTTCTTTCAAACCTGCAATTAATGTGCAGCCCTTGTCAGAGAAAACCTAATCTCAAGGTGTTGGAGAAAGTTATTGCCTCTCAACTGATTGCTTACATGAATGTTAAGAGCGTTTTTAATAACGATCAGTCTGGTTTTAGAGCTTCACACAGTACTGAGACGCCTCAGTGACAAACAACCTACTCCTCGCTGCAGATACTAAAGTTTAAACGCACAATGTGTGATTTTTCAGCCGCTCGGCGTCTCTCAATCAAAACAATAACAAAAGACAAACAGAGTGATGATGGTGTGAAGCAGCAAGGGATCATGGGAGTTGTTGTCTTGGTTGTTAAACAAGCATTAGAATCATTAAAATACCAATTAAAGCTGTTTTACCGAAAAAAATCTGTTTCTCTGGTGATGTTGGGCGAGTAGCGGACTTCCTGGAGGGGCTGTTAGCCGAGCTGCTGCTAACATTTGCCCAGTTTATTTCTCTGATAACTTAAGATCCAGACGTCCAATGACTAAAATCCTTCTTGCGGCTAAAAGATCAAGTTAAAAACCAGCTAAATTTATCATGAAAATGTGGCTTCAAACTGAATAAAAGTCTCAGTGGTGAATTCTCTGCTGCCCAACCGAAAACTATTAATCAGATGCAGCTCTCTCAGATGGGAGGGGTTGGACTTCAGAGTTGAGGCCAGAGAAGCACAGCTGATCTCTGACAAACTGCAGTCACCAAATGTGCATAAAGAATAAATGATGTAGATAAAAATACATTTATAATCCAATCAGATGTGTTCAGGTTTTAAATGTGAAGTTCAATCATCAATGAACTTTTCTCGTTGTGTTATTGTGGCTCTTTGCTAGACGCCATTGTAGCGGACAAACACGGCGCCGACGCATGCATCTTGTGCACTACACTCTTTGGTAGAGGAGGTATGACGCCATTGACAGGCCACCAAATGAAACGGTCCGTTACTTTGATTAAAATGACAGATTTCTCTTTGGGTTTGAAAACTGTTGGAAACATTTGGGATAATGTAAGTACACAACTCAACAACATATAGAATATAGGTCTAGACCTGAGTGACAACAACTTGAAGGTTTCAGGAGAGAAGCTTCTGTCTGGTCTAGTTGTTTTTAGCATTTTGTTGTTGGAAATTCCCCATCTTCTGTTCCCAGTTCATTCGTGGCATTCCCCAAGGGTCAATCTTGGGTCCTCTACTGTTCTCTATTTATATGATATTCATAATCTGTAGTATTATTGTTATACATCCCATTACAATCCACTAATCACAGCAGCTTCACCCAACTTACAGGCCTGCTGTTCTGATATCAGTTGCTAAACTTCTCTAAAAACTTCCTCAAACTTAATGATGACAAAACGGAAATTAACTTATTTTCCACACCCAGTTCTTTCAGTCAGACGGTCTGCAGTCTCGGAGCCCTGTCACATAACATTCATCACATAACATTAAGTCAACTGCAAGAAATTTGGATGTTTTATTTGATCCTGGCCTTTGTTTTGACGACCGAGTAAAAGAAGGTTGTTCAGTCATGTTTTTTCAACTTAAGTTAATTTAGAAAAAAAAAATTAGATCCTTCTTATCCTTTGAGGCTCGTCTAGATTTCTGTGATTCCTCTACACAGATGTTTCTCAGGCTTCCTTCTGTCACCTTCAACTAGCTCAAAATGTTGCTGCTGCTGCTGCTGCTGCCGGGATTATCACCAGTTCAAGACAATGAGATCATAGAAGTCCAGTTCTGGCCTCCCAGCATTGACATCTCCTTGATTTTTACATTTGCTTTTGATCTTCCTGATGATCAGACCCTCAATTACATGAACGATCTGCTAACAATTAGCGCACCAGCACCTGGACGCCCCTCGTAGATCAGCTGATAGCGGCTCGCTGGTCGTCCCAGAGCCCGACTGGTCGACCGTCAGGCTTTTCCAGTCACTCTGGAGCAACTTACCTGCTGAGATTAAGATTATTAAATCTCTCTAAACTCTTCTTAAAACATTCTTTTTAACATTAATTATCCTTTGTATCCTGAGTCATAGCTCCAAAATGCAAATAATAAACAACAACAACAACAACAGCAACAAGAACTCTAATAAACAGTAGCTACTCCTTATGGTTCATATAATAATCCCAATTATAAAGAGCATAAAAAATACAAGCAGGTCGTTTTACTTTTCATCATGTTGTTTGGCATCAAAATCATCCCCGAGTTGAATATTTAAGCTTTTCAAGTCTCAGATGATTGTTTATATAAAGGCAGTGCATCAGATTTCCACTTTAGCAGAATGAGGCGTCCAGCTGAAAGTGACATAAAGGCTAAAACATCCTTTAAAAAATAAATAAATTAAAGAAGAAGAAGTCTGTCTTTGATTTTATCCATTTATATTATTATTAGTTTCATTGTTTTTTTTCTTTTTGTGAAACACTTTACAGCATTGTCGAGAAAAGTGCTTTATAAAGTTTATTATTATTACTATTATATTAAAGAGAGTTTAAAAAATGCAATAACTGTTTATTAGCCAGGTTTTTTGTGTTTTTTTTTTACACAATTATAACATAAATAAACATTTTTTTGATGATGTTTTGATGCGACAGGCAGCACATTTTACAGAAGTTTGGAGAAACAAACTTGTCTTTACTTGTCTCTGATGGATAATAATAATAATAATAATAACAACAACAATAATAATAATAATAGCTTGTGTTGCACTCAAAACAATAGTTTGAGTGCTTCGAAGAGAAATGAAACACCGAAAGACGATAATGAATAAAACAGAGAATAGAAAGGATTATAAAGACACTACTGAAAGATTTATGTCTACATCTCTCTCTCTCTCTCTCTCTCTCTCATCTCTCTCTCTCTCTCTCTCTCTCTCTCTCTCTCTCCCTCTCGTGTTTATACGTCGCTGCTATTATTATAACTGAAGCAATCAGCGGACAGAAAAATAATCCGCGACTGTTTTGATAACCGATTTAATTGTCCAAAGTATTTCTAAAGTAGAAAAAAAAATGCCAATTATTTCCAGCTCCAGCTTGTCATCCGCGAGCACGAGTACGATCGTTCACTCGTCCCGGTTCCAGCTTCTCCGTTGAAGCAGCTCGTACAGTCATCTGATCTTTGTTTTCCTTTTCAAATGTTTCCAAAAGCTGTTAAGTGAAGTCGAGGCCAACGCTCCTTGAACTTTCCATGGACTTTTAACTGGCCTGTTGGCACTTCGGCGCATGTTTAGACTCACTGATGTCTTTCTGGAAAATGAACCTTTTATCCAGACATCTCAATATGCTTTTCTGCTGAATAGATTTCACTCCCCCCCCCCCCCTCCAAACAAACCTCTCCTGATCGGTTTCACTACCATGTTTGCTCTTTCAATCTTCACGCTTCGTTGCAAAAGAAATCTTGGACAAAACACGCCGTCTAATTGGAGCCGTAAAAGTTCAAAAAAATTTGATTTATCGATCGTTCAGGAGTGAATCCTGATGTCATTTGGCTCCAGCTGGACAATTAAGGACCGGTGGAAGATGTAGTTTTGGAAGTCTGCTGCTCTTCCCCGTCGAGGTTGCCAGTTGTCATTTGATCACTCTCGCTAAGTGGAGTTCTCTGTATCTCGAATATAGAGATGCTTCTCTCCGTCTCGTAAATGTGCTCGGGTTGATTTATGGGCGTTCTCACTCGAAGGTCTGCCAGCTCTTGTATTGGATCAAAATGTGTCTGTGAAAATGCCTCCTGTGTGTATTCTTCCAATTAAGCTGTTCTGCAGCTGCGATCGTTTTCTCGGCATTTCAGACGAAACAATTTGGTCCCAAACTGCTTCACTGAAGCTCGTCTGAAGAGAGGAAAAAAAAAAAAAAACTGGGGAAATATTACCTGTCACCCTTAATTGAAGTTAAACTACTTGCAGTTCTCAGTCTTGTCAGTCGGACAGCAGGCTGTACATCAGAGGAACACATATTAAAATAGAATATATGGTGAGAAAACAGCGAAAAAATCTGGTTCATGGGTGTAAAAACATGTAGATTTGTATCAAATCAGTGGTTAATATATACAGATATATGTTTTAATTAAGGAGAGATCACTGAAAATAACTATCAATTCACTAATTAGTGTTTTCTGCAGTTTAGAATAAAATAAAATGATTAGTTTAGTATGTTTTTCATCTTTACGTCGATCAGAGTACTGAGATAATGTGTCAAAGGGGACATATTATGATTTCTCTGTTATTTATATACTAAAAAATAAAAATAAAGAGTGCATGTGTATTGGATGGACAGTCTGAGTATTAGATTAGTTAATATATATGTTTTAATTAAGAAGAGATCATGTGGTTTCCACTAAAAAAAGTATTTTCTGCAGCTTAAATTAAAAAATAAAATGATTTAGTTTAGTATATTTTTCATCTTTACGTCTATCCTGTAAGAAAATGTGGAGACATATTATGATTTTTCTGCTATTTATTTGCTGTAATGATGTTGGATATCTGTGTTAAACATGGTCAAAGGACATGTGTATCAGATGGATAGTCTGAGTATTAGATTTTAAAAGTTAATTTTTAAAGTTTTAAGATTTTTAAAGTTTTAATTAAGAAGGGATCATGTGGTTTCCACTAAAAAGTATTTCCTGCAGCTTAAATTGAAAAAATAAAATGATTAGTTTAGTATATTGTTCATCTTTTACGTCTGAAAATGTGTCAAAGGGGACATATTATGATTTTCTTCTTATTTATTTACTGTTATAATGTTGCAGATTTTATATTAAACACAGTCAAAAGACCAAAAAAGGAAGGATAGTCTTGAGTTTGGGAATAATTATCCACATACACCTGCATCAAAAGTAGAGAATATTAGACAGGAAGCAGCTAAAACATACCGTAACGTCATCTGAAGGTCGGCTGAGCATTGTGGGTAATTGTCAGAGTTTCATCCTCCGTCCGTTTGTATTCTGAACACTGAAAAAACCGCCTCAAAGCTCCCGAGTCGAGTGGAGTCGAGTCGGCGCTCGCATGTGTCTAATTAGAGTGAGAAGAGGAATCTGGGTCATTTCAGATTAACATTTCTTAATTTAAAGTGTTGTAATATTTATAATGAGCTTTCAGTTTTAACCAAAAAAATATGAGGAGTTCAAAAAGGGGGTGTGATTGGCAGCGAGCGAGTGTCTTGATTTATTCTGGGTTTGCTTGTTTTTCACACCTCCTGCTCCTGTTCTCACATCCAGCACCTCTCCTCCTCCTCCTCCCCTCCTCCCCCCTCTGTTTCCCCCAGTAATCTCCAGTCAGTGTCAATATCTCTCTCTCTCTCTCTCTCCTGTTCAGGCACAGTCCCTTCAGACAGCACAAGACCAAAGACAAACACGAGATCGACCGCATGACGCTCACCATGGTAAGACACATCATCGACACTCGCAATCAACCGCACGTTTTCCTAGAAGTCGGCGACACGACGAGGCACAAAAAAAAAAAAAAAAAAAAGGTCGAACACGGTTGGCGGATGACGAGAAGAAGAAGAAGAAGAAGAAGAGGCCTTCTCTCTGTTTGAATAACCTGTAAAGCACATATGTGTCTTTACTTAACTCCACACACACACACACACAGTGGCGGGTTTAGCCCTTGTTTACCGTACAGTAATACCAAACGCACACAGATGTTTATATCCCTGTGTGTACTGTACTGTGTGTGTGTGTGTGTGTGTGTGTGTGTGAACAAACACAGCGTGAGGAGACCTGCTGCACGCTAGATAGACGAGTCAAACCTACCTGCATGTGTCGACGGAGATAAACGTCTTTTTGTTACTGAAGTTTTTTCATCTTTCTCTCTTTCGCCGCCGCCTCTCTCTCCGTGTGTGTGTGTGTGTGTGTGTGTGTGTGTTTACTTTTGCAGCGCTCGCCGTGTCATGGGAAGACGCAGGAGGAGATGAGGCATATGACAGAAACCTTTAGATAAACTAGAGCCAGCAGCCAAGCTGGAAAGTTAAAGTACACCCCCGCGGGTTGGATTGGATTTGTAGCCACATCCAGCTGTAGTTTACTCAGGAGGAGGGGGAGGAGGAGGAGAGGGGGGAGGCGAGGAGGGGAGGAGGGGGGTGGTGGATCTTGTGGTCCAGGTTTAAGACGGGCAGGTTTTAATGTACAAGGTATTACTGTTTGATCTGTTTAGGATCCAACTTTTAATTAACTTTAAATTATTGCAAATCTTTTGAGACAAATCTTGACAATTTTTCAAGTCCGTCTTAAAACCTCCCCCCTCCTCCCTCCCCCCCTCCTCCCTCCACCTTCAGATGTGCTTTCAGTGGAAGTGATGGAGGCCAAAATCCTGATAGGGGGGCTGAGTTGTACAGTTTATCTTGAGGCTTCTATTCAGCTTCATCAGTCTGAGTTTAGTCATATCAAGTTGGATTTCTGACACATTTACAGTCTTTTTAGCATCTTTGTGTTTCCCTGTTGAGCTGCAGGTGGACGTTATAGAAACAAAAAAGAGGGACTTTGGTGCTAAAAAGACTAAAAACGATGAAAGATATCTACTGGATTTGACTCTTTGGACGCTGAAGCTTCATATTAGCTTCAGAAGGAGAAGGATTTTAATGTTCAAGACACTTAAAATTGTCGTTTAAGTACCAAAAAGAGAGAGAGAGAGAGCAGAGGTTAGTCGATCAGAAGGTCGATGCGTCGTGTGTTCGCTGCGTCGTCGTCGTCTGCTGGGAGAATACACTGTTTAACCTTTTTTGATGTCACGGGTCAAATTCAGCAAACAGTCGGGATGAATGGCGTCCATTGAGCCCACCCGGTGACATATCTGCTCTCACCCACTCCCTCCCCTCCTCCTCTCCTCCCTCCTCTCTCCTCTCTCCTCTTCACATCCAAACCAGACGTTGTGTTCTGAGTTTACAAAGACAAAAACCCAAAATGAGTTTTCCAGCACGACAGCGACAGCAGCGACGACAGCGACGGCGGCGTCCATCAGAGTGGAACGCGTCCAGAATCTCTCTGTGTCCGTTTATGTGTTTTGTCAGGACGCACACACACACACACACATAAACACACTTACAGGCACTGTTTGGACGAGCAGGACCTCTAAACCAGAGAAACTATGATCTTCCATATCACAACAAATCCAGATTAGGATTTTAATCCAGCCACTTAATCTGTTTCATCCCCCTTTTTAATCCTCATCTGCGCTCATGTGTGAGTGAAAGACAGAGAGAGATAGAGATAGAGGGCTAAAAGGCTGCGATTCAGGCTAAAAATACGAGCTCTATATGTCTTTGTGTTTATTAAACATGATGAATGGTCTCATTACATAAACACGACGGGGAGCAGACAGCAGGCTGAGAACTGAGCGGCCAAGACAGGAAGAGATGATGGAACAGATCCTGGTTAGATGGCACTTCTGCTCCTCTGAAAACGTCTCCGCCGAGCAGCAGAGCAGAAAAAAAAAGAGAAAGAAAGAAAGAGGCCGACTTGTTCTACAGACTCATGTCAATCCTTCTTCTTCTTCTTCTTCTTCTTCTTCTTCTTCTGTGTTGTTTCTCCGGCAGAATGTGGAGCTGCCAGACTCTTTCACCGCAGAGCTCAAAGACCTGCTGGAGGGGCTTCTGCAGAGAGACGTCTCCAAGAGGCTGGGATGTCAGGGCAGAGGGTACGACACACACACACACACACACACACACACACACACATATGCACACATAAACATCAGCCGTCATGACTACAGGCGTGCAAAATGAATTCACCAGTCAGATGGATTTTTGCTGGATGTGCTCATTAAGGCTTGGAAAACACTGGGTGGTATGAGTCTGTAGCCCAGCGGAAGACGGACGGACGGACAGATAGAGAGAGAGAGAGAGAGAGAGAGACGGACGTGGAGCGATCCCGATAGGAGCCCAGTTCATAACTAATTTCATCAGCGCTGTCGTTTCACATCAGCTTACGGCTAAAGCGGAGTGATGGATCCCTGTCTGCTCCGGGTATTCGGCTAAATAGCAGGATTATGAGTGTGTTTGTCTGCAGAGGGGAGGAGGAGGGGGAGGAGGGAGGAGGAAGTAATGTGGCAAACACTGCCACCCAGTGTCCACATGAGGAATAACAACACTCTGCCTCTGCCCTCTCTTTATTCTTCTTCTTCTTCTTCTTTGTTTTCCTTCTTCTTCTTCTCCTTCTTCTTCTTCTTCTTCTTCTTCTTCTTCTTCTTCTTCTTCCTCCTCTTCTTCTTCTTCTTCTTTTTTCCTTCTTCCTTTTCCTCCTTCTTCTTCTTCTCCTTCTTTTCTTCCTCCTTCTTCTTCTTCTTCTTGTCCTTCTTCTTCTCCTCCCTCCTCTCCTCCCTCTCTCTCTCTCCTCTCTCCCTCTCCCTCTCCCTCTTCTCCTCTCCCTCTCCTCTCTCTCTCTCCTCCTCTCTCTCTCCCTCTCTCTCTCTCTCCTCTCTCCCTCTCCCTCTCCCTCTTCTCCTCTCCCTCTCCTCTCCCTCTCCTCTCTCTCTCTCCTCCTCTCTCTCTCCCTCTCTCTCTCTCTCCTCTCTCTTCTCCTCTCTCCTCCTCTCTCTCCTCTCTCTTCTCCTCTCTCCTCCTCTCTCTCCTCTCTCTCTCTCTCTCTCTCTCCTCTCTCTCTCCCTCCTCTCTCTCTCCTCTCCTCTCTCTCTCCCTCTCCTCTCTCTCTCCTCTCACTCTCTCTCCTCCCTCTCCTCTCCTCCTCTCTCCTCCTCCTCTCTCTCTCTCTCTCCTCTCTCCTCCCTCTCTCTCTCCTCTCTCTCTCTCTCCTCCCTCTCTCCCTCTCTCTCTCTCCTCTCCTCTCTCTCTCTCTCTCTCCTCTCTCCTCTCTCTTCTCCTCTCTCTCCTCTCTCTCTCTCTCTCTCTCTCTCTCTCTCTCTCAGAGCCCCGGAGGTGAAGGAGCATCAGTTTTTCAAAGGCATTGACTGGCAGCAGGTTTACCTGCAGAAGGTGAGCGAGCTGCGTTTCTCCATCAATCAGCTGTTTTTTCTTCTTTGTTGCTGCAGATGATCAGATTTCTCTGCTCATCACTGACTAACTACTGATCCTCAGTGTCATCCAGCAGCTGTTAAATGTTCATTTTAAGGATATTTTCTTATTTTCTTCTAACAAATCTGAAGCTCAGAACCAAAACAAAGATAAACTGATCTACTAACAATCACCTGACGGATCTTATTGTCCAGAAAGCTGCAGCTGGTGACTTTAAGAGTTTGGTCACATCACTTTGTTTAAATGTTGTCCAAAGATTAATAATAGCAGTTTCAGTCTCAGGAGAGCAGCTTCTCTGTCAGACACTTCTGACACTTTTGTGCTTTTCCTCCAAGCAGCTGTTGGTTTCCATTTATTTACATATTAGCATCACTTAGCGGAGCGGCGCAGACTTTCTGAACCTGCTCTGTTACATAGTTACATCCAGGTGAACTTCTGCTCGGCTTCACCGTTCGTTTAACTGATAAAGACGGACATGTTTGACGTTCTGTGGTTGTCTTCTTCGCTTTTTCTCTCTCACACACAAGCTGACCAATCACAGTTCTGCCGTGTCATGTGATTAGATAGTAGCGCAAAACTATTAGACATGTCTTAGAAATCAGAATCAGCTTTGTTTTACAAGCTAAAGAATTTAAATCCTGTTTCCAGCAGCTGTTTATTACACAGCAGACAGTCTTCAGGTGGACATACAGCCAGAATAAAGATAATAAACATGAATATATGATTAGAAAAAGACATAAAAACAACCTCTAATATCTACATACAGGTGGAACTGCCCTTTAAACTGTAAACAAGGACACAAATAGAGCTGAAATGAATGTAATAAGTGTATTTACATGCAGTATTTACAGCCTGCTGTCATATATATTGAACAGTGTTTGATAGATTTTAAACATTTTAATGCGTTTTTTTTATAATTTAATATAATTATTCTTCACTTGTGGGTTCAGTGGATGTTTAAAATCAGCAGTTATAATAAAACTCCGGCTTATTGTTGCAGCAGATCAGGTCAAATCTTGACTGGACAGTCACTTATCGTCAGTCCACTACAGTTACAGTTGCTATGGTTACCCCATCACTTGAGGGGAAGGGAGGGGAGGGGAGGGGGGGGGAGGGAGGAGGAAACGCTTCGGGACTGTCGTCTTGTTGTTTTTGCTCCCGTTTCTCCTTCATCCTCCTCTGTCGCTCCTTTCTGAAATAATAAAAATAAATCTCTCTCTCTCTCTCTCTCTCTCTCCCTCTCTCTCTCTCTCTCTCTCTCCGTCTGCAGTACTCTCCTCCTTTAATCCCTCCCAGGGGAGAGGTGAACGCCGCAGATGCTTTCGACATCGGCTCTTTTGATGAGGAGGACACCAAGGGCATCAAGGTAAAGCAGACTTTCTTTCTTTTCTTTCTTTTTGTTGTTGTTGTTGTCGTCGTAGCGCTGCATTTATTACCCCCCCGCTCACGCTGACATCACAGATGCTTGGCTGTCCACTCGGAGTAATCCGACGCCGTACGCAGATGTGTCCTGTGGCCTTCTCTGCACTTTTTTTTTTTTTTTTAATTCATTCAATAGACGGGTTTCCTGTTTATGAACAAGCGAGGATGTACGCGCAGGAAAGAAAGGCTTTTTAGAAAACTCTGCTCGGCCGCACTGTACGTCACTGTAACTTTATTCTATGGAGATTTTCAGCAAGTCAAATAGTTTAGAGGTGAATTTATACGCGGCACTCGTCCTCAAGAACTTGTGTATATGCAACACTTTGATAGATATCTCCTCATCTCTGGATACTGTAACATGAAACATCGACTTCCAGCTAACAGCAGTCGCTAACGCTAACCTGAGACCAAGAAACCACCCGTATGAGCGTGTACGTTATCTTTAAAACCTCCATGAATCCAGAAGAAGCTTCGTCAAGTTCTCTTCAGTGTGGACACAGTGATAGTTTGTCTGTAAGCAGGAGCTGCTACTAACAGCTGATTCATCAAACCTTTAATGGAAACTGTTTGACAAAATGTAAACAAACCTCCCCTGCCTGCAGATGACATCACAGCGTCACAGCGTCTCGATGGGTTTTAATCTTCTCTGTTGTCTTATCGGCTCCCAAACAGGCCGATACGTTGCTGTTTGCAGGTTTTTATCTGTCAGATTAACTTAAAAAAATTTTAAAAACTCAAGAGATCCACTTTAAAATATACAAGGACTGAACAGTCGGTCGCTGCAGCTGTGATTATTCCTGGAGTTGGAGGTCAAACATGACTAATTCAGACTCACAGAAGCTTCACACACACTTTAAATGACTGTGTGTGATTTTTAACCTCCATCACTTTACACTGAAAGCACGTTTAAAGGAGATCTTTTAGCATCCAGTGTGGTTACAGCTCATACAGACACCTGCCTGCAGGCTGAACAACTGTGAACTCCTCCTTTTATCACCTTTAAAACAGACGTTGCTTTAGTGAGCTTTCATTTTCCATTTATTACTTTTCCTCTGTGAGCTCTCTGTTATTCTAGTTATCCATCCAAAGACTCAGAAAAGCCATCATCATCATCATCATCAAGGCCGCAGAGCGAAGGGAAGGAACCCTTAACCTGCTTACTTTCTCCTCGACCATCTGCAGAGAGGATGTTCTCACATTCCTCAATCATTTTCTAATCATAACCTCCTCCGTAGGAAGCAGAGACACTTAAAACACCAACACACTTGTTGTTGTTTTTTTTTTCCCTGAACCAGCAGCTTCCTCGCTCATTAAAACATGAATGTGTCTGCAGTAACGCTCACTCATCCTCCTGACACTCGGCTGCAGAGACTGGAGCTCGACGATAATCCAGCCTCAGCACAAAGTCACCAAATGTGTCTGAAAGTCAACAAACAAGAACAAGATTTTAAAAAAAAAAGAAGAAGAAGTCAGCAGGGAGTTTTTCTTAAAGAGACAGTGAAGATTACAGCAGCGTCTCAGTGTTCACATCTTTATCGTCTCTTTCTTACTTATGATGTCATCGGTATCGGCCGATATATAAAGCTCTAAAATGAAATATCGGCATTTTCTAGAAACCATCAGCTGACTTTAAACTGGTTTTAACGCTGTATATAACTTCACTCCAGCAGTCGTCTCTTATTTTCTTTCTTTTTTTTTAACCTCACACCTGTGCTGGATGCGGCACTCTCTCAGGTCACATGACCCCCCCCCCCCCCTCAAAAATGTGGACGTGTGTTCCCAACTTTGAGAAACGATGAGAAAGAATAAAGCTTCCGATTTGTGTTTATTAAAACCAGAAAGATCGAGATGAACGAGATCAATAAACTCTGTCGATCCTTTCAAACGTGGTCGCACAAACTGGTTCTTTTTACTAATTTGCTGGTGTTTTTGTATCTTAGTCCAGCGTCTACATGTTTGTTCTTATTTATTGTGTTTTATTGTGAAGTTTCCATTTATCTGACAGAGCTTGACTTGACTTTTCTAGTTCAGCTCCACTAATGTTGGGATGTTTCGTGTTCTGTCAATCGTTACTAAACACATCGCCTCGTCTCTGCTCCCTCTCCCTCTCTCTCTCTCTCTCTCTCTCTCTCTCTCTCTCTCCGTCCGTCTGTAGTTGCTGGACAGTGACCAGGAGCTGTACAAGAACTTTCCTCTGGTGATATCCGAGCGCTGGCAGCAGGAAGTGGCGGAGACCGTCTACGAGGCCGTCAACTCGGACACGGACAAGAACGAAGCTCGCAAGAGGGCCAAGAACAAGCAGCTCGGCCACGAAGAAGGTAATAAAGCACCGCTGCCTTTTATTTTGAAAAGCCAGGAAACATACCTGCTCACCTTCCTTCCTTCGTGTGTGTGTGTGTGTGTGTGTGTGCAGACTACGCGTTGGGGAAGGACTGTATAATGCACGGCTACATGCTGAAGCTGGGGAACCCCTTCCTGACTCAGTGGCAGCGTCGATACTTCTACCTTTTCCCCAACCGTGTGGAGTGGAGGGGCGAGGGCGAGTCACGGGTGAGTCCACCTCCTGCGTCACACTCGTCACACATCACGTTTCATCACGTGTCTGTCCCGTCACGTCCCGTCCTGTCACGTCCCCGTCCTGTCCAGAAGCGACGGCACTCTTCTGCTGTTTGTCCGTGTATGAACGTTGTCTGTCTGTCTTGTCTTGTCTGTCTCGACTCCGCACTGAAGGACAAGTGGCTAAAACATTTTAGAAAGCAGAGAGACGGGGTGAGTTGTTACCACGGCGACCATGCCGTGCCCTCGTAGAGCTGTAGTCCACCTCCCCCCCGCCCCCAGTAGCGTGTTTGTTGTCCGTAAACCTTCCTCACGCTGCTGCTAGTAGATGAAACGGCAGGAAGTCAGAGCTGCTCGTCCACGTCGCAAGTCTTTAAAATCCAGTTTGTAACTTTATGTTTATTGTTTATTTATTCATTCACAGACACTTAAATCCAAAATAGTGCGCAGATGAGGTAGAATAGAAGCTCCAGTAGATGAAAGAGAAGCCTGAAGGTGCTTGAAGGTGAAGACAGGCAGCGACTCTTGGACGATAAACATGCACTCGTCAATTAGCTGGTGGACAAAGAGGTTAATTTTGCACCCTGATAGTGTTTCAGCTGAGTCCTCGTTCACCTTCATCTGCTTTCTGGTGTTTGCTCCCTTAGAAGGTTTTATAAAAAAAAAGGCTTATTTATGTTTTTATATTTATTGGACAGTGTTTAAACTTTAATGTCACCATGTGATGAGTTAGCTTGTAGCAGGTAACGATTTAAACACGTAACAAACAAAACTACACACAACGAGAAGCTTTTCAAATTAAAAGCAGGATATTTTGCCTTCATGTGACAGACAGGAAGTGTAGAGAGAGACGCAGCACAGCTCGCCAGCTCAGGTCGTTGCTGTTCTGTAGTTTCACCCGTTAGACCACCAGGACCCCTGAATGTGCTTTTTACAATATTTTCTCTCACCCAGTGATGTCATGAAATGTTTTTGTTTGTGTTTTGTGGCCGTCGGGAGGCGTTTACATCCAGTAAACTAGAGTCAGACGGTAGATTGTGCTGCAGGAAAGACGTTTAATCCTTTTGTTTTTGTAGAGTTTCAGTCAGAAGCATCAGACCTGCAGAGATTTTAGATAAAACTTACATGAACTCCAGTCAATTCATCTCTTTTTTATTATTATTATTGGTTCATCCATCCATCCGTTTTTGCCACTTATCTGGATTCAAGTTGTGTTAATTAAATTTTGTTGTGATATACTGCTGCTAAGAACAGGAAGAACTCTTTCATACTTTACGACCGAGTTCAAATAATCTTTATTGTCCTTCGGGAAACATTTCTCACATTTCTCCCTGCGAGACAGAGAAAAGAAATAAAGAGTAACAAACAACAAATAGACATGAAGCACAGAAATAACAGTTAATAACAGAAGTCCGCGTGTTTGTATGTGATCTGGTTTGTGGTTGGAGGTTGTTGGATGTAACTCTGTTTCTCTGTCGGACGCTTTCATTCACAGCAAAACCTGCTGACGATGGAGCAGATCGTGACGGTGGAGGAAACGCAGATTAAAGACAAGAAGTGCATCCTGCTGCGCATCAAAGGAGGGAAGCAGTTTGTGCTGCAGTGCGAGGTAAAAAAAAACCCTGGCCTTCCACGTCGCCTTCTTCTTCTTCTTCTCCTGAATTCTGTCGATGAAGATAAAGACAAAGAGCTGATCCCTTTGTTTATTTTGTGTGTGTGTGTGTGTGTGTGTGTGTGTGTTTGCAGAGCGACCCAGAGTTCGTGCAGTGGAAGAAAGAGCTGACCGAAGCGTTCACAGAAGCCCAGAAGCTGCTGCGCCGCGCCCCCAAAGTCATCGGGAAAGGCCGGGCCGGAGTGGTGGAGCTCTCCAAACCTCCCCTCACACACCGCAATAGCAATGGCCTGTGAATACACACACACACACACACCGTATACACACACACACACACACACACACACCGTATATACACACACACACACACACTCATACGCGCTCTCCTACACACACCTTAACACACAAACACACACTGCACCCCCCCTCTCTCCTCATCCTCCTCCCTCATCGTCATCAACCACAGGACATTTACCCCCCTCGCCATGCCCCGCCCCCTCCCCCTCCCACCTGCCCGCCACGCCTCGCAGTGTGTGTACGGACCACCAGCCAACCACTCACACACACACACACACTTACAAACACACACACACACACATTATGACCAATCATAAGCGCGATATAGGTTTTTTTTTGTTTTGTTTTGTTTTGTTGTTTTGTTTTGTTTATTTTTCCGCCATGGGACCTTGCCAGTCGCCGAGAGGAAGAACGGAACGACGGCGATGAGAGAAACATTCGGCGTGGACTCTGCATGAATGAATGTGACGCCCGGTCCTCTCTCGCCCCCCCCCCTCCCGTCTTTCTCTTTTTATCCCCCCCCCCCCCTCCCTCCCTCTCTCCTCCTCCTCTTCCTCCCTCACCTTCATCACCTCGCTCTGACCAGGTGAACCCGGACGACATTCCTCCCTCCCTCCTCCTCCTCCTCCTTTATTGTCAGCATTCCTCTTCTTCTTCTCTCTCTCTCTCCGTCTGATGCTTCAGCGGGGAAGCGTATTTCTACAAGAGAGGAAGGAAAACAAAAAAAAAACGACGACAACAGCAGCTTGACTGGTTCTCCCCACCTCCCCCCTTCCTCCTCTCCTCACCTCCTCCCCTCTAACTGCTCCTCCCTCTGTTACTGAAGTGCGTAAAGTGCCAACATCAATATTTACTTGAGTCATCCGAGCACCCAGGAGGACCCGCTCGGTGGCAGGAGAAAGAGAAAAAAAAAAAAAAAAAGAAATCGCCCCTCGGACACACACACACACACATTCGGAGAGGCGGGCGGAGTAGAAGGAGTAGAAGGAGGAGGAGGAGACGCAGGCTCATCATTCCAGCACCGGGAAAAACCGGAAGTACAAGGACCACAGACTCTTATCAGATTGGCTCTTGTACAGCCAGTTACCATAGAGACTGAGATTCCATTGGCTGACAAGCAGCAGCCGGTTGCTATGGGAACCCCCTGAAGACTGGGTCTACCTTGGGGGGGGTTCCGGTAACCATGGACAACGGTGTAACTATTGTGTTATGAAGGCTACACTTGCAGAAATATTAAAAAAATAAAAAAAAGGAGGAGAGAGATTGAGGAGGAGGAGGAGGAGGAGGAGGAGGAAGAGGAGGAGGAAGAGGGGTGACGGAGTGACTCTGAGTGTATATAAGCAACCCTTCTTCTTCTTCTCTGTGCATCTCCAGTGTTTTTAGTCCAACGTGTTTTGCATTGTCAGGGGGGGGGGTTAAAAAAAAAAAAACGTCTCTGTCTGTCTGCCTGTTTGTGAATCTGTCGGTTAGTCAGGGCTTTCAAAAAAGGAGGCGAGGAGGAGGAGGAGAAGATGAGGAGGAGGAGGGAGGGGAGTGGCTCGTTTCCTGCCGGGTTGAAAGGGGGAGGGGAGGGGGAGGGAGTCTCGACAGCTTTCGATCACACTCGGTCGATTTTATTTTATATTTTTTGTGCGTGAGCGCCGCGTACCTCAGCCGGACTGTGTCGTGTCGGTTTTGAATATGCGGAGGCGAACGAAGAAGAAGAAGAAGAAGAAGAAGAAGAGCTGAAAAGTGGCGCTCTGTGGTTTTCGTATGTTTGTTTGTTCTGAGACAAAGACGCGAAGAAGACCCCAACAATCCATCGTCCTGCTCGCACACAATCAATCAATCAAATCCAATCAATCATCCTTTTTTTTTTTTAATAATTTCAGTCGGCTGTTGAGCGACGTGTGAGTGCAGCGAGGGGAGGGGAGGGGAGGGAGGATGAGGAGGAGGATGAAGCTAATTAAGGGAAAAATCCACCCTCAAACACAACAAACGGACCAGTTACTGAAGCTTTTTTTTTTTTTTTATATACACACAATCTGAGATGTTTGAGACATTTCAGGTGTTTTTGGTTTTTTTTTGTCGCTATGAAGGGAAGGAAATGTTTTTGCACTCTTTCTTGAGTTGAGTCGTCCTACATTTCCCAGAATGCCGTATGACAGCAGGTTGTACCTCCAGGTAGAGAGAGAGAGAAAGAGAGAGATTTTCCCAGAATAAAACAAGCTGTAAACTCTTGAGCAATGCATTCTGGGGTTTTTTTGATTCCTACATCACCTCCAGGCTTAACTGTAAGTTTATGTGGAAAAAGTCAAAAAGTGTTTCGTGGTCGTTATTCTGAGGTAGACGAGCGTCTGCTAGAACCAGGCGGGCTAGTTAAACCGTGGAGTAGCTCAGATGATTTTCAAATGAATTTTAAAAAAAAACAAACAAATAAATAGAAAGTATGGTTCAGTTTTAAAAGTAAATATCCATATTTGTGTTTAGGAATGAAATAACTTTAATAATATATATACTAAACACCAACCGCTACTAAAGTAGTTAGCAAGCAAGCAGAGAAGCTGAAATAGAGCTAAAAGATAAATAAATCTAGAGTGATACAAGCACAAGTTACTGTATCTAGTTTGTAAAACTTACTGTAACAATCGCCACTTTTATGTAATAACTAGCGTTGGAAAATACTTTATTACATCACTAGCTGATAAAATTATTAGTATTCAAAAGACTACAGCTCCCATTAAAAGTACTGTAAATGTATATTTCAGCCTTCCAAACATGATATTTAATAGCAGAAAAAGGATCATAAAGTCGTCAGTGAAGGCTTCAGTGTTTGTTCCATGTCTCAGTTTTCCATCACAGTCGACGGCTGATTACGACTAATATGTGTAAAAATACCCGGATCTTATTCTGCATCATAAGTTCAGCCTTTTAATTAGTGTCTTTTATTTGACAATAGACTGGCTGGCATATTCAAAACTCGTTTCCACTAATATATTCAGATTTTAAATGACTTTTTTGCTCATTACTGTCGACACTGTGGTCGTTTTCCTACACAGAACTATTAAAATGTTATAAATTCTTTGTTGTAATTTTTGTTATTACAGATTCCAAATGTGATTTTTAACAGTTCGACTCTATCAGCTCATCTGAAGTAGATTTTTGACTCCGTCGGCTCGAGAAAGAAAAGAAGCTCTTTGATCACAGTACAGACGTGATGTTAGCACGTTAGCGCGACGTCGTGTCGTTACCCGCAGGAATCAACACATCATCTCCCGTTTGAGTGTTTCTGGGTGGAGTTTTTCCTCGGAAGTCCGATTTAATTATTTTCTTTTTCTTGAATGTGACACAGTTCAGATGAGGTGAAATGTTGTTTCTTTTGTTTTGTTTTTGTTTTAAATCGCTGGCGTCAGAAGTTTCATAGCGGGGAAAGGAAGGGAGGGGCAGAAAACAGCCGCAGTGTTAAAGAGCGCGCAGTGGAGCAGCCACGCAGCAGAGCAGCCCACAGCAGAGCGGAGCAGCAGCAGAGCAGCCCGCAGTGTTAAAGAGCGCGCAGTGGAGCAGCCACGCAGCAGAGCAGCCCACAGCAGAGCGGAGCAGCAGCAGAGCAGCCCGCATTGTTAAAGAGTGCGCAGTGGAGCAGCCACGCAGCAGAGCAGCCCACAGCAGAGCGGAGCAGCAGCAGAGCAGCCCGCAGTGTTAAAGAGCGCGCAGTGGAGCAGCCACACAGCAGAGCAGCCCACAGCAGAGCGGAGCAGCCACATAGCAGCCCGCAGTGTTAAAGAGCGCACAGTGGAGCAGCCACACAGCAGAGCAGCCCACAGCAGAGCGGAGCAGCAGCAGAGCAGCCCGCAGTGTTAAAGAGTGCGCAGCGGAGCAGCGCCGGGAGGATTTAATGTTGGATACATTCATAAATTTCAGGGTTTTTATTTCTCATGCAGTACAGTGTCCTCGTCTGTGATGTCCATGCATTTCCAGAGCTGTGATGTGTGACCTACAGTAGGAAAAAGGGTTGATTAGGGGTGCATTGTGATTTTTTTTTTTTTTTTCTTTTGTAGCCTTTACCAGTCAGGGGGAGAAATTATCGTCTTATAGAGAAATTTTGTCACCTTTTCAAGGTGTCTTTTATTTTTATAAACCAAAATGGTTTTTATTGTTTTCATTGAAATTTACGTTGTTGCACCTTTTTAGCCCAATGTGTTACTTAATAGTTGTTAAATGTGCCAAATAACTGTTGCTGATTGAGTGGAACCAATGGGAAGCCTCCTTTCTGAACTTTTTGACCCTTCTCATCACCACGGACTCGGCAGCAGCCACAGAAACAACAACAACAACAACAACAACAGCAAGAGTTCAGCGCACACACGAACTTTAACGGTGGAGGTTTTGTTGGAGTTTTTGAAGGGTACAAAACTGTGACCAAACTTTTTTTTGTTTGTTTGTTTGTTTGTTTCCCGGAGAAGAAATGTATGTGTGTGTGCGGCGGCTCTGGCTTTTCCACCATGTTGCCATCAGGACTCTCGACACACACACATAAACACACACATATACATACAAACACACACATACACACACACACACACATCCAGCTCGCTCTGCTCGCTCCTAAAAGAAAAAAAAAAAGGTTTCTTTCACACTGTATGTATGTCATGTGAGCGTGTGAGCATACGTGCGCTTCATTATCGCTTTGTATGTTCGTTCAGTGGACTATTTTTTTGTTTTTTTTCTGTTTTTGTTTTTTTTTTTGTTTTGTTTTTGTCACACACAGACTCTCTGCTCAAACACACGCTCGACACAAGACAATTTAAAAAGGATGGCATATAGGAAAAAAAAAATCAAAGTATATATAAATATATGTGTATATGAAATGACAAAATGCTCTAGGTTTATTTAAAAGATTTAATGTAGAAAACAAAATGAAATTGTTTCGGGGGAGGTCGGGGGTTTTGATGTGAGTATAATTGTTTGTGGTGAAGACTTCAAGCTCGAATCTTGCACATAAAGACTTTAGATATTGTACCTGCGAGTTCCAGATGATTATTTTTGTTTGAATACCGGACTCCTGCTCTTTCATATTTATTGCGTGTCTGGGGAGCGCTCTCTCGCTCTGTCTCTCCTCCACGTGTTTGAGCGCTCATCCCGAGAGCTCGCTGTAGAAAATCCTCCGGTTTACACCCATCAGAATCCTTATTTTTGTTTTTTTTTTGTTTTGTTTATTTTTTTTTTTCATATGCCACAAACAAACACAAATACTACTGGCTTTGGGTTATTATCGCCATTAAGGTTATGATAATACTGATATATAATTGATAATATTATTCAATGATTATTATTAAATTTATTTTATTTCAATGACTTTTTTTTGTTTGTTTTTGTTTTTTTTGTTTTTGGAGACAGGTAGGAAGTTGCGTGTTGGACTGCTTGTACAAACAGTTCATGAATAAAAATCCTTTTTCCGTGTTGCCTGCTGTCACTTTTGAGAGTTTTCTACCAACTGAAGCTGTTTGTTTATCCATGTGACCATCAATAATTGCACAATGTTTTTATTCCAATGTGTATTACACTGATAATTGCCACAAATTTTTACCATATGAAGTAAAGGAAATATCACTGTGTGTATTTCAGCCAGTAAACAACAAGAAGTATCAAAAAATTACAAAAATATGTTTTAGGTAATTTAGGAATTATTAAATAATAATCTGATTTGTCCACAAGACAGTTTTATCTTTTTCTTTATTTATAAAATTTAAGGGATTCTTATCAGAAATGTTAAAAACAAAGAATATTAACCCATAAATTATCAACTTAAATATTAAAAGGTCGTAACTGCGTCATAAATCAAGTATCTGTTGGTTTATAAACTGCGGCTTTATATTCTTTATCAGCCCAGATTAACAGCTGCTTCCATTAATTAAATTAATTAAAATTGGTATCAGTGTATATTTATATGTATATTATAAATATTTTAGTTTTTTTTATCTTTATTGGTTTATAACTTAGACACTTCTGGGCTGAAATCCCAAAAGAGGCTTAAAGACGCAGTATCATGTAACACTTAACTTTTTATAAATATTTATATATTCATTAGCCAATAATATTTTTTTCCAATTTTCTCTTTATTTCTAAATATTTTATTTAAATTTTAAGATATCTAGTTTATAAATATTTATATTTTTCTGTGTTTTTGTTAGGATGTTTATTTTCTTTACTACAGTGTTTTGTAAATAGTAATTTCTAAAACTCAACTGATGTTGGATTTTTGAGGCCAAGATTGATATTTAAGAGTCAAAAAGTCAGATTATGCATGGGCTTGTATTTGTTTTGAATACAAAATACACAAAATAACATTTCTGATAAGGATCCCTTAAATTTAATGATTAAAGAATTGTAATCAAGATGTACAGAGCAGGGCTTTTTTACATTTGAAAAATAAACTGAAACATAGTAAAAGTAACATTTGTGATAAAAAAAAAAAAAAACATAACTTGATATGATGTAATGAGAAAAGTCTCCTGTTAAAAATGTAAAATAACATTTTTTCTCTTATAACGAGAAACTGGAAGCAACTATCGCTGTTTAAAAAAAAAAAAACTCATGGCCAAGTCAAAATGATGAGATACTTGATCAATATTATGAGACAGTAAGTCAAAATATGACTTAATAGTATTTTTATCCGGCCCAACTTTTCACTTTCATTTATTTATTCATTTTATTTTTTTCTTGGCACAAATGGGCTTCCATACAAATGAGTCAACATCTGTTAAAAACGCCTAAAAAATAAAAAATCTGCAGATATTGAAGTCAGTGCAGTTTAGACAAAGACTGACAGCTTTAACCACGACGTTTAAAAAAAAACAAAACATTAAACCACTGAGAACACGCGACGTCACATGACTGGATCCTGCAGCTGTTTTTTTTTTTTTATATCCCAGATGTTGAACTGAGGAGAAACGAACAAGACGAGGAGCAGCTCGGGCCAGGAGTCCGTCGTCACCTCCATCCATCCGGAGCATCAGCTGCTGCTCCTCAAGAGAACAAATGAGGTGTGAGGAGAGGAAATGCGTCAGTTCACATTGAAAGAAATTGACGATTGATAGGGAAACACCTGCTGTGACATCAGCGATTGACGTTTAAGCAGTGGTGGGGAGAGGGGGAAAAAAGTGAATTTTACTCAAGTTTAAGTATAATTTTGAGGCGCTTTTTCTTTCCATTTCATGCTATTTTATATTTCAACACCCCTGAGTGACTTTTTACTTTGAGATTTTACAACCAAACTGTGTAAAATAAGTAAAATCAGCTTCATATTCAGCAGTACAGTACACATTAAGACGCTAGTTACACATTAATGCATCAAGTCTCCATGTTATCAATGTTCTTCAGACATTAATAAAGAGTCATCAGCAAAAATGACATCACCTGCTGTTATAAATGTTAATAAATCATTAATAAAAAAGGTTCTCCTATTAATCCATTAAGCTGTAAAAAGGAAATAAACTTTATAAACTTTAGTTGGCAGCAGCTGGTTTCTTAAAGGTAAGTGGTCAAACGGTCTACTGGAGTCTCGAAGCAAACTGCTGCCGAAGGAGGATTTTCCACAATCTGGCAACCCAAACCTGGTTCTTATTAAAGGCTCATAAAACATTAGTAAATGATTTATTAACCATTAATACAGCCATCAGTTACAGCTTATAAATCCTCTCTGGAGGGAGCCTTATCACTCCGACTGTAGCACCAATGTTACTTTAAACTATTTAAATACTCTTTTTTTCAAGTTTTCAATGTAAAACTTTTATGTATATGAGTATTTCTACATTTCACTCACAGACAGTTTGATGGCAAATAACCAATGTATGTTTAGACAGGTGGACAAAATATTAGGAACACTCTAGTGCACCACTACGACCTCGATAATAAACATAAAGTAGATTTATGGACTGGTGTTTCCTGATAAAAGTGCTCGCTGATGCATGTATATAACAGCAGTTATAAATCCTATAACCACGTCCTCCATCGTCATGTTAATAACTGTCCTGTAAGATTGAACAGAAGTGAACATAATAAAAAGATAAGAACAGATTCCAGGTAAAAAAACAAGACTATAAATGTGAGATTCTTTAAACAGTCGAGTCGTATTTTTTATAGATTTTACAGTCTGCAGCCTCCTCCGTCCTTCGGTTTGAATACCATGAAGACTTTTTATCAGGGGGGAAAAAATTCTTGAATCAAGCTGCTCTTCATCAGCAGTGAGAGAGTCTGAGGGATCAACCGAGGTCGAATCTATGCATCATCATATCCAGACACACGTTTACAACCGCTGTGTGTGTGTGTGTGTGTGTGTGTGTGTGTGTGTGTGTGTGTGTGTGTGCCAGCGCAGAAGAAGAAGACTTCAAGAGCGGAGCAAGAGTGATGTGAAATATTTCCTTTGTTCCAGTTCAAACTCTGGCAGCTGCTGAATCTGAACGATCTGGAGATGATTATTAGACTTTGTGGGGGGAAAACCTGCGAACAGAGTCTGCTGGTTTTGGCTTTTTTTCATGCTTACAGATGATACGAAACGTTTCACCGTCGCCCCTTCACGCTCAGAAACATGCTTTTACTCTTCTCTGATTGGATGTTTGAGCTTCTCTGTGCAGAATAATGTTTGTTTTCATCTGCTGAAAGTTCCTCGTAGCTCATTGAGGGAAGAGGGGGGCGGGGCTACAAGCAGGATTTGTGACATCACAACTGGTTTAGAAGCAAAAAAAACTAATTATTATTCAAAGTAGAGCGTTTATATGCGTCTTTAAACGTGTGTGGAGTCGACAACATGGTGAAAACAGCAGTGCAACAACGAGGTTCTTGTACTTGTGATGCTACTTTCTACATTTCAATAATGGAAATATTGTATTTTCTGCTTCCACTACATTTATTTAACAGCTTTAGTAACTTTTCAGATGCTTTTAAAATACAACACATTGTTAAAAATTCAATTTTTTCCAATTAAAAACTACACATAAACCCAAATATAATGAGCGTGCACTTACAGACTAAACCAACTTCACACTTTGTTCTGTTTTTTCTTACAGTTTCTACCAAAGTGCACCAACTTCTCTGCACCATTTTCCTCCAAATTAACCTTTAAATACTTTAAAAACTTCCAGGAAACGAGTATAAAATGAAGTAAAGTGTGTGTGTTCTCTGCCTCCTCCTCCTCCTCCTCCTCCTCCTCCTGCTCCTCACCTCTCTCTCTCCCTCAGCTGCAGCTGTCAATCAAACAGGTCCTCACATGTGTCGGAACAGCCGGCATCCATTATCACTCCCACCCCACCGCCCCCACCACCACCACCACGCTGACACACTTTCAGATAACAAGTCAAATCTCTCCTCAATACTTCTGCAAACCAGACATTCACCAGATTATTGATGCTTTTTTTTTTTTTTTTTTTTACATCTTTAACTCCTCTCTCACTTATTTTCTTCTGATATTTGGCTTCATGTTGTTCTCCAACCAGGTCAGACCCCCCTCCACCCCTTCTTCTTTCCCCTCCTCGACCTCCCTGTGCCTGCAGATATTTATAGAGGACTCGTCTGTCAGCTCTGTCCTGTTGCTTGTCACTGCATGTGTGTGTGTGACTCTATTTCTGACTTTACTGCTACATCGCCCCCCTCCTCCTCTTCATCACTCCAGTCTTGTGTTGCCCAGAGTGTGTGTGTGGTGGCGTTTTTTGTGTGACAGACAGCGGGGGACTCTCTCTCTCTCTCTTTCGTTTTTTGGCCTCACACAGGATTTTGCTTTTTTATAACCATCTGGATCTGTTTCTTTGCCGTTTCTGAAGGTATGCTGATGTGTGTGTGTCTCTCCGTTGTGTCCGTCCGTCCGTCCGCCACAGAAAGAGAGATAGTGACATTCTCCAGGGTTTTATTTATAGCTGGTGTAAGAGTAAGGCCTGTGCGGTACAGTAACCCCGCTCGGCTGTGATTTTCCTGACATTGGCTTCAGACTTTAAAATTTAACACCGTTACAGCTCAGACGCTGGAACATTGGTTTTTATAGTTGGCTTGCTTGATTTTTTTTTTTTTACTGCAAAGTGCATTTCTGTCTGGTGACTCATTAGGGAGGAAATTTCTACAGACTCCTAATGGTTCATAAATAAAATAAGCATTCAGGAGCTGCAGCATTAAAGGACAGGTTCAAAAACGACAATCAGGAGCTTAAATGAACGTTAAAGCTGTTTTTTTTTCTTGCCGTAATCATTCCTCCTGTTCATACTGAGCAGTAGAAGATCCCTTCATGATGCACTTACAGTGGAGGTGATGGAGGACTAAACCCTAAAATGTGTTTAAAAGTTTATCTAAAGCGAAATATGAAGCTTCAGCGTCCAAATGAGTCAACGTTACAGTCTTTTTTAGCACTAAAGTTCCTCTTTTTGTTGCTATACTTGCACCTGCAGCTCAACAGGGAAACACAAAGAGGAGAATTTGATGCTAAAAAAGACTGTAAATGTGTCAGATATCCACTTGATATGACTAAACTCAGACTGCTGAAGCCTCACAGAAGCTTCACACACACTTTAAATGACACAATGTGGATTTTTAACCTCCATCACTTCCATTGAAAAGCACATTTGAAGGAGATCTTTTAATATCCAGTATGAGCAGGAGGAACGATCACCTGACTGTTGAAACATTGTGAACCTGACCTTCAAGGTGTCGCCTGAATTGTAAAAAAACATGAATATAAACCTGTCGGATTCAGCGGCGCTACGAAGGAGAATCGTTTTTAGGGAGTTTTCGGTGTACGTCGCGTGTGTCCTGGGTGACACGCGGCCTCCCCGTCCCGTTAAAGCCGGTTGTAGAGTTGTTTACAGAGACGTCAGTCGCCTAATGTGGCCTTCGAAGGCAGAGGCTGAGATTTCATAATGTATGTTCAGGATCAAATGTGGTTGACAGGGTGAAGAGTGGTAGTTAGTTTTATTCGCTTAAACCTCTTTTCCAGGTGTCAGGAGACCAGATGAACTGTGACACGGTTGATATCTTCCAAAGTTAGATGATTTATTACAAGTTTCTCCCGTTTTTCGTTCTGTCTTTTCATTGTAGCTCAACAGGAAAACAAACACAAGAGGGGATTTCATGCTAAAAACACTTTTACCCAACTGATGCTTCATATTAGCTTCCATTGTGAGTGCGTTATGAAGGGATCAGAGTGAACAAGAGGGATGATTACAGCAAGAAAAACAGTTTTAGAAAGTAAAGTAGTCATTCAGCGTGACTTACATTTCCTGAGGATTCATTATCTCTGATGTCCATCACCAATAAAACCTCCATAAATCCACTTCTGAGGAAAAAAAGAAGCTGCAGAACTTACCCGAAAATCTCCAGTATCAAAGTAAATCCAGCTGATTCAGCAAACCTTTAATGGAGACTTTGACAAAATGTAAACAAATCGAGTGTAAAAAAGAGAATAGCAGCACATCTGATGAGCTTTTGATTGGTTTTTATTGTTGTTCTGTTGTCTTATTGGTTCTGTTTTGGTCCGAAAAACACGCGCGAGATTAACCAAAACCAAGTTATTTTATGTAACAGAGGTTAGTTTAGTTCGGCTGACAGGTGGAGCTGCTGCCAGACTAACAGAGGAAATGCTGAAGTAACAAAAGGTGAAAGGAGAGGAGCGTCCTGGCTGTCAGGATCAGGCAGGTCTGTTATTACCTATTCTTCTCTGACGGCCTCCAGCTCAACCCAACCAGGAAGCTGAAACACCGAAACTCACAAAACACAACACAACACAAGTCCTAACAGAGTTCAACAGGCCGATGTGTTGTTGGCGTCGGCGTGTTTCCATCATGTCAGATTAGCCGAAAAAAACTCCAGAGATCCATTTTAAAATACGAGGGCGTCACGTCAAGGCGGTGATTTTAAATGACAGGTGGAGCAGCCGGTTAATTTAATTCAGTTCATCGTTACTGGGGCGAGGTTGAAAAATGACCCACAGACCAGATTAAAATCCTCCTACCCCCCACCTACCACCACCAACATCACCACCACCACCTTCCCTGCAGACATATATCCAGGCTGAATGACGGCCAAACTGCAGCCTCGAAAAACCAAAACAAAGAGCTAAAAGATGCTAATATGCATTAAAGAGCTGAGCTGAAGATCCGAGGCGGCAAGTCTGCAGAGTATCAAGTCGCTGCTTTAAAGTCGAAAAGTAAAATTTTAAAATCAAGTGAGAAAACTGGCTTGAAAGTAATTTTGAGCCGAAGTGGAAAAATAAAAAAGTACATTTATTCAACTGTACTTAAGTATAATATTGATGTTCTTGTACTTAACTTGAGTATTTCCATGTGATGCTACTTTCTACATCTCAAAGGGAAGTATTGTACTTTCTACTCCACTACATTTATTTAACAGCTTTAGTTACTTTTCACATGAAGATTTGACACAATGGATAATATAACAAGCTTTTAAAATACAACACATTGTTAAAGATGAAACCAGTGGTTTCCAACCTTTTTGACGTCTTACAAAAACCAGTGTGTAGTCGGGGTCACATTTCATCTTTTGGTAATTTAGCAGTGTTTTCCTTACATTTATGTCTGTTCAGATGGATGTTTTAATCTCATGCTGCTTATGAAGTTTGACTCTAGTGGGACTCGAACCCACAACCTTTGAATCACTTCTCTTGTGCTCACTAGAAGTCCAACGCGCTATCCATTGCACCACAGAGCCTCTTAGCTGCTGTTTATGGTGCAAAAATGGACGACAACTCATGTTGCTCCTGTTTATGACTTGAATCATCCAAATTTTGGAACCAAACAACGTTTTTTTTACCAGATTAGATCATTTTGTCTTTTGACGTCTTACAAACAGCAGTGTGTAGTCGGGGTCACATTTCACATGTCTATGAGTTGTTAACAGCTCCACCAAATAGTGATTTTTCCCTCTAAACTTCTCACATGCTTTCATTTCAATAAATGTGCAAATGATCCAATATTTCAGCAAAAAGATATCAGAACATTGTTCTTCTTTCCTCTTGTAAACAGTAACAGTGAGTAGAAGGCAGACCTCAGCAGCTGCATAACAACAACCTGCAGGATTCAGAGGAGCAGCTGCTGCAGACTGATAAGACCTTCAGAAACGTCACATTTCAGCAAAAATCAAAGATTAGAGAAAAAGTCCAGAAAACTGAAAACAGATTTGTGTATCAGAACTTTGTTTTTTCTTCTTTCCTCTCTCATTAATCATCTCACGACCCCTCAGATTTATCTGCTGACCCTTTGGAGGGGCCCCGACCCCTAGGTTGGGAACCACTGGACTAAACTAGCTAACTGTATATAAAGTAGTGTAAACTAGCTCCACCTCCAGCAGCTACAACAGTAACATGCTGCTCTAACACTGATGCTTCAGTATTAATAATCTAATGATGTCATATATAATAATATATCAGTCAGAGGGACCAAACCAGAATCCAGAACACGCCCGCAGATTATTCACTAAGTCGAACAAACGATCTCATGTTACATCTCTCACTGTTTCATAGAGGATCCAGTTGTCTGTCACACACATTCAGGCTCCTGCATATGTCTGATCTACTTCACTCATCAGCTCTCTCAGCTCAGATATGCTGAACTTGAAGCTGTCTGTCCGACACGCTCGGACTGAAGTGATCTAGCTCATGAGGTCGTAGCACTTAAACTGTGAAACTCTCCGCTCGCAACCGAACGAAACGATCTGCTGATTCTGTGGATTCTGTTAAAAAGCAGCTAAAGACAGACGTACCTGTTGAGGCAGGCAGAGTAACATGTATGCACCAAGTCAGCATTTTATGTTTTTATTATTAGTTTTGCACTTTTTTTTAATGATGTGACTTGTGACACTTCATCTGCTATGATTTTTTTTTCTTTTCTGTATGTTGTGAAGCACTTTGTGACTAATGTCTATAAAAAGTCATGTACAAACACCAAACCACTACTGCTGACGTACCAATATGAGTATTTTTACATTGTCGTATTGGTACTTTTACTTTAGTAAAAGGATCTGAACACTTCTTCCACCTTCTGTCAGGATTTACACACACCAAAGCGTCCAATATAATGTTGTTCCGACAGGTTGAAAAGTGTGATGTATGACAACAAATCGAAAAAAAAACAAAAAAAACAAAGGTGTGAACTCTCGAGGAGGCATTTTCTTCCGAGGCTGTGAAGCGTCTCAGTAATGGAATAATGTATCACTGTGTTTGTGTGTATAATAACTCAACTTGTCCCCGACTGATGTGTTTTTCTTTTAACTCTCTTCACAAAAGTAGAAAAATGAAGCGACACTTTCCATCATTTTCACAGACGAACCGTTCTTGTCTTTGCCTGATCTGTCACTTCTTTCTCTCCATCGTCAGGTTGTTTGTCTCTCTCTCTGCGCACACACCTCCACCAACGCCACCTCCACCAACGCCACCTCCATCGCTGCCACTCTGACATCACATCCTGCTGACATCACCGTGACCCCCACCTCCTCCTCCCCCCTACACCCCTCCCTGACCTCCCCCTCCTCCACCCTCTCTCCGTGAAAACATGGCGCTGTCTTCACGCTTAAAACTGTGGGAGAAGAAGGGAGGTGCAGAGTTGTCGCATGCTGCGTTAATTGAACTTCTTAATATGTGTGTTTGTGTGTGTGTTGTGTGTTGTGTTGTGATGTGGCATTGATTACATGGTGATTGGACCTTCTGTCCTAACCCTGATTCATCATGGCATGTCACTGTGAAGCCTGCCTGCTGCTGTATTAGTCATCCTGCATGTTTAGCGGACACGTTTGAGCTTTTTAAAGCCACATAGCGTCATGGTTTGAAGCTTTTAGCCGCTGATATTTCTGTTGACGGTCGATATTTTTTTGTACGATCAATAAATAAATAGCTTTTAGACCCCTGAGTAAGAAGCAGCTAAGGTCATTTTTGAAGAGGACACACACTTTAGGGCTGCACCTAAGGCTTTACTGTCATTATTTTGTCTATAAAATGTCAAAAAATAGTGAAAAAACCAAGATAACATCTTTCAAATATCTTGTTTTGTTCGACCAACCATTTTTGTGACACTGAAACCTTCCACTAAAACCTTTTCTAATGAAATTCTGAAGCAGATCAGCACCCAACCAAAAAAAGTTCAGCCATATTTCAGTGCAGCTTTCACACACACACACACACACACAAAATAATAATAAAATTCAACCCTCTTCTGGCACCATTTGTCTGGTTACTCATCCACAACACACAGTTTGATAAAAAAAAAAAAAGAGGCATTTTCAAGCACTCTTATGTGGATCCTGCTCTAAATTTGGCGTTAGGATCGGACTTATATGAACTGAACGAGGAGGAACATTTGAAGTGGAAATGAATAACAAAGGCTCATGCAGGTTTTTTTTTGTTTTTTTTTTAAATCCATCAGTTTGAGCTTCCCTTTCCTGGCTGATCATGTCTATGTTAAGCCAGTCTCGTCCTCATACAACCAAAAGTGTCATGATTACATATTGTAGCTTGTCATAGACTGGAACAGCTGTCCCACTGACCTTTATGATATTCCCTATTGTGCCAGCAGGTGATATCTATTAGCTAAATGTCAGGCCTCTAGCCATCACTCTGTCTGGCACTTCTCATGCCCTCATTATACCCGTCATATCCGCTGACTCATATTTCCTTGTAAAAGTTGGAGAAACAAGACTGGAAAACTTGTAAAAGTTGTACTCGACCGTGGAAAGTTTTGGAGATGATGATCGTTGAGGACGACTGGTTTCGACACTCAGCCCGGAGGAAAGAGATTTGACTCAGGCTTCCCCGAACTCTGGAAGATAACGATCATTGATCATATCTATTACCGGCAGGCCGGTGCAGACACTCTGTCAGCTATCGTAGCCAAATCACAGCCACTAATCAGGCCCCTTTTTTTTTTTTTTTTACTCCAATCTGGTTCTCAGCTTGACAAGCAAATTCGGTGAATGTGCAGAATCCTTGTCTTGACGTGCCTCTTCTTCGTTGGTCTCCCAACGTTCACCCGAATGATAAACCACCTTAACTCCGGCGCTATCTAGTCATGCAATTAGTCTCATGTGTGCAGGTTTTGAGATGTCTGACTCTGACATTTTCAGACACAATGGAGGTGAATTAAATTTCCTTTGTGTTGCTCACAATGCGGACAAAATGACATTCAAGGTTAACATCATCTCTTCATGAACAAAGCCTCCTTGTTGCTCTGGATAACTCAAAGACATCAGTATTATTTCACTGGATCTTCTTCTTTTGTAGAAAGTGAAAACTGGTGACTGTGGATTTATCCAGCATGGATGTTTCTGGAGTTTGTTTTTTTTTATCCTCACCAAACTGAAATATGTCAACAACTGTTATGGTCTCCGGAGGATGAGTCGTGGTAATTTTGGTGTTTCCTTGACTTTTACTTTAGCTCCATCATCAGGTCAATGGGTTCAATATTTTTGCTTTATGACCAAATACCTGCTAAACTAATGACATCAGCTGTAGTTTGTGTTAAATGCTAACTAGCAAAAAGAGCTGTGAGCATGCTAAACATTACTAAACACCAGCATGTTGGAAAGAAAGTGACTGAACACTCAATTACAGCCTCCAAAACGTGGTGGAAAAAAAGGCAAGGTTTCAGGAATAAACAAAACATTCAGTCCAATAAATCTTTGAGCTACAGTTAAATAAAAACTGTCCTTCATTGAACCTGTTGTCCTGCACTTGGTTTAAATATAGCAGGGAATGTCCACACAGCTACTGTACGTATTTGTTTATACGCCAGCATGTTAGCATTGTCATTGTGAGCATTGTTAGCATGCTGCTGTTAGCATTTAGCTTGACTGTTCCTCAGTGCAGCTTAGCTTAACATAGCAGCTGCTAGCATGGCTGTTTGTCTTGTTATATTGTGATATATGAACATGGATGTATGGATGTTTACATACCTCACTGTCTATTTAAATACTGCAACTGATCACATGGCATAGATAAGATAATTATATCTACAAATATACTGCAAAACAAAATGAATATTGAACATGGCACTTCATATTAGCTGTAGGCTACAACAGTTGTATTTTATATTGTACATTAATCAATGTATAGCCATGGTGTCATGATATATAGGAATAAAACGTATTTAAATTGCTTATGTCAAAAACATTTAATTTTTAATATGTGGGTATACATTTAGCAACATACATTTTATTATATATGGTAAAAAAACACTTCTGCCACATATTTGCACATATATTTGTTAATATATGTGAAAACAGATATTTGAATGTGTCCATATATCTCTCAAACAATGCATGCTGAGAAATGTGCTCTTCGTTCATTCAACTTTTAAATCAGAGGAACTCATAAATATGATTTAGGCTGAATTAACTTCTATCTTAAATATTATATATTTAAGTTACGTCAATGAAAGAATATTTGTTGATTCTGCTGAATGCTTGCATGATGTCTTGCAGTGTGTAGTGAACTCTATGTCTGGATCCCGCAGTGACTTGCTGTTCTCTGTCTAATTGTACCTGCATTGATCAATCGATCGATCGAACTACAGATAAAGGAGGAGAACACGCCGGTGGCCACGGCCGAACCTCCTCCGCCTCTGTCTGCTGTGCCGGGCGGCTTCCTCAAACAGCTGGTGAGAGATTCAGAGAAGGAGACCAAAACCAAAGAGCCAGAAGTCAAAGACGAGAAGCCAGTGAGTGTTTATTTTGTTCATTTCGATTCTGGTCAGTTCTCGAAGATTCTTAAAGAAAAAGTTTGACGTTTTGGGAAAAGAGCTTATTTGATTTCTTGTAGAGAGTTAGATGAGAAGATTGCTACGACTCTCATACAGTAAATATGAAGCTTAGCTTAGCATAAATACTGGAAATGGGGGCAAATGGCTTGAAAGAGCTACCACCATCTCTAAAGCTCACTCATGCGTTGGACTACACCTTGACTCCAGGAACCAGCAGAGTCTGCTCCTGGTAAAACCACAATGTACTGTAATTGCCCTTTGGTAGGTGGGTTTTTTTTTTTTTTTTACCTTTGGGCAGAACCAGACCAGCTGTTTCCACTTGTTTTGAGTCTTTATGCTAAGCTAAGCTAATCTGCCATGTGTTGGAGCCTCAAACAGTGTTCCCCTCCCCTTCAAATATAGTTTACCCTACTGTTGCCCTGCGTGGTTGGGGTTAGGGCAAGTGCAAGCACGGTTAGGTGCCGTAGAGTAAACTGGTTGGGGATACCGTTAGGCTGGGTTGATGATACACCTGGTTGGGGTACCCAGACTGGACCAATAAAGGGTAGGCTGGACCAAATGGAGCCGTGAACTGCTGCTTCCTCTAATGTGCTGTTTCCATGATGAGCCCAAACTGATGCTCCCGCCTCACCAATCTGGCCCAGTGTTCGAGTTTTATCAGATTTCTTATTAGAATCTCTTCAGAGTAGAAGAAAAACAAAAGAAACCAGATAAGTCAGAAGTCAGACATCACGCCAGTTCGTCAACAGAGGCCATTTCTCGGCGTCTTCTGATCAACAGGTGCTTTCAGTTCTCCTTCATCCAGTCCAGCCAATGAATGAAAAGCATGTGAATTAGTTTGAGCAGGGGCCTCCAAGCTGTGATATCTCTACACCTTAGTGGCGCTATTGGAAAATATACATGTTGCTCAATCACAACAGGGTTGAAGATACTTTTGGACCACGTCATGAGACCACCGAACACCACTAGATGCTCCAACTGACTCCCATTCAAAAAGCCTCAACTTCTCTCTAGAAATACTGAGTCAACAAGTCATTAGGGTGTCAATCTCTGAATCCAGGCCCTCTTATCATCTTATATTACCTCTGATTATCTTATCAAATCTTATTGTGCCCTGTTAGCACAATTTAGCTAAATTGTACCAGATAGCAGGGTGCGTTTGTTTCCAGATTGTGAAAGGCAACAACGCGACCTCCTTATTTGGAGGCTCCAGACTCCAAATGGAAAAGATGCAACTCTGGGCTTCAGACGGGCTCCAATTACACCAACGGGCAACGTCACACCTCACTACGTCCATCTTTATATACTGTACAGGCTATGGTTTAGGCTCAGGTTAAGGTACGAGAAAACACGAATCGATGGAGGAACAGACCTTGATAAAACTAGCTGCTAGCTGTAGCGTCATATTTAGCGTATAGTCATCGGAGTGGTATCAACGTTCTGACTTTCAGCAAGTAAACAAATGTCAAACTCTTGTCAACTTCCTGTCTTTTTCCCCTGCAGCCCAGCAAACTGAGCGACAACCTCGTACAACAGTTCCTCCTCCCAGACCAGACTCCTCCGATCCTCGAGGCCGAGATGTCCCTCCGGGCCGAGAAGTTGATCAGCAACAGCAGGCAAGGCCGCACTTCAGCCCAGTCGGACAACGCGTCCTCGCCTCTGAGGAACATCGTCAGCCCCGACCCCGCCAACAAACAGGAAACCAGGCCGGCCGTGACACCGGAGCCGCCGAAGCAGAAACAGGACGTGACGTCACAGAAGGAGAGCAAGAAGGTGCCGCAGGCCGAGCAGAAGAAGGAGGAGGAGAGGATAGAGAAGGTGCAAGAGGTGCCGAAGAAAGAGGAAAAGATGGAGAAGAGGCAGGAACCAGAAGGACGGCAAGCAGACACGACCATAACAGAACAGGACAGGAGAGAGGTACGTACGTAACCCTGACCCGAATCAAGTATATTTTTGAGGTAGTTCTACTTCACTGTAATTCAGAGGGAAATATTGTAGTTTACTACCTTTGTTGGACAGCTTTAGTTACTTTATTTCATTAAACTTTTACATGAAATAACACATTACACTTCTTTATTTAAGATTAATTCAGCAGTTTCCGAAATTCACATGAAACCAGTGTGTAGTTGGGTCTCGTTTTAATGATTTCAGATAAAAACCAAAGAGGTAAAAGTCCCATATTTCATAAAAACAAAAAGATGAGAGAAAAATGAATCCAAATGTATGTATCAAAACTTTCCTACACAATTGATCATCTCACATCTCTCAGATTCATCTTGTGACTCTTATAAACACTCACTTGTCGTGATTTCATTTTCTTTACTTTTCTCCTGCTTTAACATTTAAAATTTATAATCGCTTTCATTCAGCTTTCTTTAATGTAAAAAATTAAAATTAAATCCATACAATTAAATCTAAGCAACAGAAATTAATTAAATGTATCGGTTTAGTGATTGATAAATAAATAAATAAATAAAACATCTAATAATTATTGTGGTGGCACCCTCAACCCTCCGTATAATAACGTTTATCTTGTTTATACCAACACTTAGAAACGTCCACACAGAGAATATTTCACAGGTGATTGATTGTTTTTGCTCTTGTGTTTCTCTCTCAGGTGAGGGACGTTTGGTATGAAGCTGGAACCGTGTGGTTTGCCAACAAGGACGGTTTCAACCTCGGTGAGATATGAAAACAACCCGACACACACATCACGCACACAAACACACACATATTTAACAAGTTTCAGCTTCAGCTTTCTCAACTTAACATAAACAACGTCTATACAAAGTCTTAAAAAGTGTCAAAAACAGACCTTAGAAGGTATGAAAAAGTACTAAATATTGTTCTCAAAGGTCTTAAATATTGTCTCTTTCCTGCTGTAGACAATACCGTTAAGTTGTAAGTTGTTTTGTATGTGTTTGTGGGCTGTCAGGAGACCTTCTACATCTATAAACTACAAGTGACACTGGTGATATATTAATATTTCCTCTAATAATTTCTTCTGTAGCCTCTTAATACCCACTTGGCATACCCTAATGGAGAAGCTTATAACAGAAGAATTGTAAGGCCTCATGCATTAGACTTCATTTGAAAAGTAACATCTTCTAGTTTCTAGAAATGTGTTTGTTTAGCATGTGGCTAAAACACAACCAGTTCAAATAAGGCTCAAAAAAGAATTTTTTTTTGTCTTCGTCGATAATTAGTCATATTTGAATAGCGATAACTAGGACACGCTTTATGCCAGAACCATGCAAATCCCCACATACCTTCTACATCTTGTCAACCACACCTGTATAAAAATCCAGACCTCTAGTCCTAACTTTATGGGAACTAGTGAGTTTTTAGTTTGTGGTGTCACTGGTGTCCCCGAACCTCTCCAAAACGTCTCCAAGTGACCAAATTGTGCCCTTTCACTCATTACTGTGTGACATTAAGCTGCTTACAACTGGCTTAAACGGGTCACTGGCGATAATTGATGAATAGCACTTCCCATCAAACCCCCACCCCCCAAAAAAACTCAGTAATTTGGAAGTCATGATGATGATGATATGCTGAAAAGAATACTCATTTTGCTATGGTTATATATCTTATTTTAGTTGGTTTTTACGCGTTGTATTTAAACCCTAAATTAATTCAGATGAAGACATTATGATTCTAAGTCAAACAAATGAAGAAAATTCTACGACTCTGTTTGCACGAGTGGGTCTATTCTCACTCATTGAAGGCGTAATGTGTTCCTGGATTAGTGTAGATGCTTCTGCTAATCCAGACACACTCACCAGTAATCTTTTAGCCTGTTCCATTACTTACATATCATGTTGGATATTAGCTAAGCAGACCGTATGTGCTTGGATCCACTCTGTATCCATCTGCTCATTTTATCCATCCAGTCAGCATCCTCACATCCATCCATCTATCCAGCTACTTACAGCAAACGCACTAATCCTGTTAGACCTTCATTCATTCTGTTTGCCCAAACAACCTCTGATCCTGCTCGTTTACATGCAGGGATCAGAGATTTTAGAGAATTATGAGAGTGTATGTATACACAAGCCATACACTGTGGCTTTGACTTGACTCTTGGTGACTCATTTTAGCCGCTCAGGGATAATAAAAGGTGTTCTGCTTCTTGACAGTCAGTGCATGTAGGTGTGCTATCGAGACCTTGGATTTATCTGCAATTTATCTGAGTGCTTTTCATATGTTCAGGATCAAAGTTTTGACATCCTAGATAGCAAAACCTCTATTTTATTGGTCAAAATGACTCTTAATGTACTTTAAATATATAGTCAGTGGTGGAGGAAGAATTCAGATCCTCTACAACAGTAAAAGTACATCAGTATTATGAGCTTGATGTAGTTAAAGTGTTGCAGTAAAAGTAGTGGTTTGGTCCCTCTGACTGATATATTATTATATATGACATCATTAGATTATTAATACTGAAGCATCAGTGTTAGAGCAGCATGTTACTGTTGTAGCTGCTGGAGGTGGAGCTAGTTTACACTACTTTATATACAGTTAGCTAGTTTAGTCCACTGGTTCCTATAGACAGTAATGGACATAGCCACCGCGACGTCACCCATCGGTTATATTATAAGAGCTGGATAGAAAAAAATGGCGCCCATTCAGTACAATAAGAATTGCTTGGCTGGTGCATACGTCAAAATAAGTTTCTAGCTTCCGGGTTTACTTCTGCGTTGTGCAGCTCCCCCACTGACCCCAACCAATAGTTCCTGCTTGGCTTATAGACTTTATATTGTGATGATGTCATGGATTTTTAAATCAGATGTCTCTTTTATAATGGTGGTCTATGGGGGAAAATGCTTTTTGGACTGCAGCAGGATTTTCCATTGCAATGCCGTGAGTGACCACTGAGAAAAAATTGGCTGCAAGGCTGATAAGTGGAGCCGTATCCAGCTTCTTATAATACATCCATGGTTTTGAAACCTCGAGTGTGCATTTTGACTGAGGCCATCTTGGATTTTTGGAGCCAGAAGTGACCATATTTGGACATGAAAGTGCAGCTGACCCTAATGCTAGCTGCTAGCTTGGTTACCACAGTGTATTTACAGTCTATGGTCAACTCTGATAATGCTAATGCTAATTTTTGCTAACAAAAAAGGCGACCAAAATTAACTTCCATGAACTGACAACACACTGAAATAGTGATGGCTACATCTATACCCTGTGAATCTGGGGTTACGCTATGGTTACCTTACCTAACCAACGTTGTCGCCATGTGACTCAAAGCGGCCACACCCTTAATTATACATAACTTTAGTCCTCATTAAAGTTTAAATGGGTGAGTTATATAAAAGTTCACTCCCTGCAGTTGCAGGTAAATTAGCTGTAGAGAATAAAAACATTTTTCCTCCAAAATTAACATAAAGATAAACATGTTTATTTCTGCTGTAAAGTTGTAAACATGGAGGTTGACTTGCTTTTGGAGCCTCAAGTGGCCATTTGAGGAACTGCAGCTTTTGTGGAGCGGAAGTATAAAGTAGCATCAAATGGAAATACTCAAATAAAGTACAAGTATCTCAAAATTGAACTTAAGTAGCCTACAGTACTTTTAACCACTCTATATAATATCATCATTATATACAATACAATTATAAGGTCATGCATTGTTCTCTGATTGGTTGGTTTGCACTCGTTTCAGCCACTCAGCTGAAGCCAGATGAAGGGACACCTGAACTCCCAGAAGGCCGAGTGAGGGTCCGCCTGGAGACAGACGGGTCGCTGCATGATGTCACAGAGTATGAAATCGAGAAGGTAGCTCAGCTCGGTTCGCTTTGAATACCTTTCTGTCTGTTTTTAACACTTCGATGGACTGACTGAGTGTCTCTTTCTCTCTCCCTCCGCAGTGTAACCCCTCAGAGCAGGATCTCTGCGAGGACCTGAGCGACCTCCAGAGCGTGAACGAATCCGCAGTCCTGCACACGCTGACCAGTCGAGTCAAAGCCAACATGCCGCTCACGCTTGCGGGACCCAACTTGATGAACTTCTGGCCTCCATTACAGGCCCACAGCAAGGTGAAGACAAACAGTTTTGCTCACATTTAGCTGCTCAGATGGATAGAAAACAATGAAAAGTTGCTTTCCCAAGACCAAATTACAGTTGCTTGGGTTAAAAAAAATGTACATATACTGATGTATTTTATAGGGGTCAGTGCAAATTAATAAGAAAAGAAAAGGTCACAGTTTTTAATGAGTTTTCCAATATATATATTTGATTTTACATATTTATAATACAGTAAAGTTGCGGCTCACAAAACCCAAAACAATGAGCTGAAAGACACTAAAATGCTCCATAGAATAGAGAGGAATTACAAAGTTTGGAGATAATTTTCTAACCCAGCAGTTTAAAAAAAACATACAAATACTGATGTGTTTTAAATAGGGTTGTAGTCTGCTGGTCGACTAGTCGATTCGTTGGTCGATATGCTCTCATCCGACAAAATTCATTGGTCAAATAATCTCCATGTTACTTTCATAAGGAGAAAAGTGCTACATCAACAGCTTTTCGGGATTAATCCATTATTTCCTGCAGCGGGGGGACCTACTAACAAACTACCTGTGAAAACAACAGGGGTATATTCAAAACACCCCTGTTGTTTTCACAATTTTGGACTCGCCCAAGCTAACGGTTCTCAAGGTTACAGAGCGGTTAGTGTTTCTCCTACAATTATATCAACGAGCACTCCCGCCAGGCCAAAAAAAATATGTTTTAATGCCAGAATTAACAACAAATATCCACTCATTCAGAGATATTTAGCGTTTGGGAGTCTGTTTAGCCTGTTTGCTATCTGAGTGAACCGCTGTGTCGTTGCCTGGGAAACGAGCGTAACTGGTAATACGCACAGAGAAAGTGACGGTGGATACGAGTGGAGCAGAGGAAAAAGTTAGCGGTAAGTTGTCAGTCTGGCAGTAAATGTACAGCACAGACTACAGTGTGTCAGTTAATAACTGCTTAAAAAGTCATAACTGTCCCCCAGGACTAAACGATTAGTCCAAGATTATGTGCAATTTTAGTCAACCAAGATTTTCTTTGGTTGACTACAGCCCTAATTTTAAAGAGAAAAAAAATGGCCCATTTACTTATATGTATATTTAGCTGATAGACACTAAAACGCTCCATAGAATTGAAGTTGGAGATCATTTTCTGTTGGTTTGTTACCACAAGCAACAACTTTTATATTACACATAGTCATTTGATCCATTGTTAATATAAGAATATGGATTAGAGCAGCTTTAAAGAACCATTTGTCAACTATATGTTAAATAAAAAGGCATTAGAGAGTCACACAACCAACTTAGGAAAAATTATACAACTAAAGCCAAGACAGAAGAATTAATAAAAAACAGTTAGAACAGTATAAAATATGATTATAGATGGATATTATAAGATGAGAGTAAAGAAGTCCGCTCAAACTTGTGGTGCAGAGAGCAATGACGCGTATGAAATTTATCAGTAGTGATAAAGTTTAATGCACTATGAAGTAACGATGGGGGCAGAACAGCTGACTGAACAATAGTTTTACAGTTTTAAAAAATACAGACAGCCCAGTCACATTTTTCATTTTTGAGTTAAATGGTGGTTATGAGTCTCGCTGCAGACAGACGGGTTGATTCCTCAGCAGTTATATGGGTGCCATTTAAAGTTTTAATAGCAGGGAAGTCAGTCTTTTCTGTATTTAAAAGACGTCTATGATTGAGAAGTGATAAGTGGAAACCATCAGAGGCGGACTGAATATTAATAATTATCTAACATGACCTCTATTTTTCATCCTTTCTTTCTTTTCTGTTAGACTCCAAAGTCCCGGCGAGGGGAGTCGGTGTGGGACGCTCCTCCGGCTCTGGCCGCTTTGGTCAAACGGGTGTACGTGTCCGTGATTGGCACCCGCAGAGACCACAGCGTGTGTGCGTTCGGGCGCAGCGGGACCGGCAAGACCACGGCGTGCCAGGCCTTCACGCACGCTCTCCTCAAACAAGCCGGCACAACCACAGAGAACATCAGCGGTGAGCGCGGCACAAGAGCGCAGATGGCGATTTAATGTTTCGTGCTGAACTTTGAGGCCTGTTTATTCATCCTGCTGTCATTTTTTCTTTCTCCAGTGGAGCGCGTGCAGGCTATGTTCACCATCCTCAGGTCCTTCGGCTGCGTGAGCTCTCCGCACAGCGACGCTTCGTCTCGGTTTGCCATGGTGTTCTCACTGGACTTTAACCACGCCGGACAGGCTGCTGCTGGCCACCTACAGGCACGTGACACACTTATAAAGTCTCCCGCCACTCAAAAAACTCTCTTTGCTTGCCTAAAATATCAGTTTAAAGGGCAGGTTCACAATTTCAAGAGTGTCAGGAGCCTAAATGAACAGTGAAACCTGTGTTTTTCTTGCTGTAATCATCCCTCCTGTTTATACTGACCATTAGAAGATCCCTTCATAATGCACTTACAACATATATGAAGCTTCAAATGAGTCAAATCCAGTAGATATCTTTCAACGTTTCAGTCTTTTTAGTGCCAAAGTCCCTCTTTTTGTTTCTATACTTCAACCTGCAGTTCAACAGGGAAACACAAAGAGGAGAATTTGATGCTAAAAAGACTGTAAATGTGTCAGATATCCATTTTATATGACTAAACTCAGACTGATGAAGCTGAATAGAAGCTTCACACACACTTGTAAACGACTGTGTGTGTGTTTTTTTTAGCCTCCATCACTTCCTGTTGTCAACATGCCTGACGAGGATCTTTTAACATGCTTGCGTACCTCGTTACGTCTTCTTCTTCTGTCCGTTTCCACCCGCTCACCCTCTTCTCTCTCCTGTTTCTCCATCAGACGATGATGTTGGACAAATGGAAAGTGTGTCAGAAGACTCAGGGAGAGAGTAACTTCCTGGTTTTCTCTCACATGCTGGCAGGAATCAGCACAGAGATGAGGTAATCTCACTCACACATAAAAAAAACTGTTCAAAAAACATCTGACAGTTTATCATGTATTGAATATTCTCTCATTGATCATTCTTCTCTAGGACAGAGCTGCAGCTGCACCAGCTGCCTGAAACTAACTCTTTTGGTATTGTTCATCCCACTAAGGTACGTAACTCTGTGTGGACGCTTGTTCACTGTACGTATCTTATGGTTTCTAAATGTTAACCAGCAGTCACTCCCAAGCTGCTGCTGCTGCTGCACTGCAGTGATACAAGTGTTATTTTTATAAATCGCAGCATCGTCTGACAACTTGTGCAGTGGATTCGACTGCATCTACTTTAAAGATAAGATTTGAGAGAAGATTTGAGTCGACATAAAGTTCAGCTTATGTCATCGTTTTGCAAAAGCTTAACCCCCCCTTCCCCCCTCCCCCTCCCCTCCACTACAATGTGAGATTTACACACTACAGAGGCCGCTGTGAGAAAGGTTTGTGGCTGAGAAATGTGCAGTTTTAGTCCGGATGGAGGGCTGAAACAAAGAAAAAGATTAGTTCAAAGTTTAAAGTTTGGACGAACTCAGCACACTCAGCCGTGCACCAGAAAGGCACGGAAACCAGTCAAGGCGTTCGACTTATTACCGAACTGAAAAGGTGAACAAAGACGACAAAGGTGCAAAAGTTCACTGGATAATATTAATTAAAAACTAAAATGGAAAATACCACTAATTACTGAAGCTGTGGGTTATTACTACTCGGATCACTTCTCCCGCTCAAAGTCTGATCCCACTCAGAATTGAATTTCAAAAAAAAAAATAATCCTGCAAAGTCATTTTAAAGGAGGATTATGGGACAGTCACACTTCATTTATTACATTCATGTGTCTGATTCGGGTGGGAACGACCACAAATCATCCGCACAATGACATTTACAGGTTAAGACTTTTTCCCACCAGACAGAGTGTTGGTTCACGACCTGTCCAGCAGGTCTGAAACATACATGAGTACCAAAAAAAATCAAGAAACCACTCGAACAAGCCACTTCAAGATCAAATCTGTTGTGTTTGAGTGCTTCTTACACGAGGACCGTTGACCTGACCCCACTTCTACTGAGCTGATTTTATATAATAATTATATTTTTATCTTGCAGCTTGACACTTTGTCACAGTGAGCTCATGTAAGGGTGAAGTACTAGAGGCATAAAAAAAAAAAAAAAAGGCCCAAAAGGGATTATCTGAAGAGGTGAAATCATGCGGTGAAGAGAGCCACCTCAGGCTGTGATGGGAGATGAGTTGTGACTCAGCTGTTCTTCCACCTTATTAAGTGTCTGATTCCAGAGACAGAATAGACAGACGCCCCTCCCCTCCCTCCCTCCCTCCTCCTCTCATCCCCTCCTTCTCTGTTCTCAGGTTGAGGAGAAGCAGCGAGCGTCCGTCGCCTTCACCAAGCTGCTGACTGCCATGGAAACGCTTGGCTTCTCAGCCAGCGAGCAGAAGGCGATATGGCATGTTCTGGCTGGTATTTACCATCTGGGAGCTGCCGGGGTCTGTAAAGGTAACACTCAGTGGTTCACGGTCGTCATCAGTCACACCGTGTTAGCAAGCAGAAACCACACACACACACACACACACACACTCTCCATTATCCCAACAATCAGTAAAGTGAGCAGAGAAACCTGCATATATTATGAAAGGAGCAGCACGTTTTCAGTTTTGCCAAATGAATAATATGTAAAGCTTCCAATCTGCAAGCAACAGAAATGGAGGGGAAGTCAGATAAAGAACAGCACAATCAAATCCCCCCAAAATTCTCATTATTGTTTCACTTATTTCATTTCACTTTCTCCTCCTTTTGTTCCTTTCCGTCTTGCTTTTTCTTTTTGCTCTCTCTCTCTCTCATGTGGATGTTCTCGCAGGTGTACATGTGCAGCTTTTGTCCTGTTGACTTCACGGTGTTTCCACTGATGTCATAAAAGATGCTCAAACACACACACACACACACACACACACACACGTGTCAACAGTCTAGTCAGTAAATAGAATCCACGGGAGGGCCGCCTTCCTGAGTTTGTGTTATGGAAACAAACACACACACCGCAACCGTATTATGTTGCTGGACTAACCCTCGCACACTATGACTGACATCCTCCCTCAGTAGACTTGTTATAATTAAATCCACTCCATATGTTTTTGTCTCTTTTGCACAGTTGGCAGGAAACAGTTTGCAAGCTTCGACAGCGCTCAGGTGGCCAGCAGCGTGCTGGGCAGCGAGGGAGAGGAGCTGCACACCGCCGTCTTCAAACATCACCTCCGACAGCTGCTGCAGAGAGCCACCGGAGGCAGCAGAGAGAGGAACGCCGCCGCGGAGTCGGAGGAAGGTGAGGCAGGGGAGGCCCAAGGTCGATCCTGTAGGCCTCTAATAAGGTTAAATAAATCAGACTGAGGAAGCAGCGGAAAACAAAGCAAGGTTAACCTCAGTTAAACGAGTTAAAACGCACAGCTTGATGGAAATATATTTAACATTTCCTCCTGTGCGTCTGGTGTGCGCAGGTCCCAAGCTGACGGCTGTTCAGTGTGTCGCTGGGATGGCTGCCGGACTCTATGAAGAGCTGTTCACCACCATCGTCTCACTCATCAACAGGTACATCTCTGTTCACACTAAAAACAAAAGGGGAAATGGTTAAATCTTCTTCTTCTTCATCGTATTTGGGTCTTCAAACTATAAAACTGTCAACATTTATTAAAGAGAGGAACGAACAGCCCATACACCCCTGAACTTGTTGTGTGAACTGTTGTCAGACAACTGAAAGAGAATAAAACAGCTCCTAAACATGTAGGACAGGTTTTTAAATAACTGAGGCTGTTATCTTGTTGAGCAGGCTTCAACAGTAACTCCTGCACTGCTGAGCTGAGCTGCTCATATATCACGAAATCCGACTTACTGTGGACATTTAGTCCCCTCAGTGGCGCTTACCTGGTTAAAATAAGGTAAAACTAAAAGGTTAAATACATTTAAAAGAAAAGGAAATAGTCTTAGAGAGAGTCCACCCCTCCACCATCTTTGTTTCTGTACGCTAAATATGAAGCTGGAGCCAGAAGACGGTTAGCTTAGCTTAGCATAAAGACAAGAAGCAACCTCACAGTGATGAGAAATCTCCACAAAAAAAGCTTGAAACCATCTTTCTATCTTCAGGCTTTGTTTAGGCTAATGCTGCTGCTTTCATGCTACATGTATATATTGTGTTGTTGTGTAAGGGAGTCTACAGACGACTGATGCTGCGCTGCGTCACGTCGATGGGCTTCTTGAAGTCATTAATTTGTTTTCCTTCTCAGTATCACAGCTTTACTTGCTCATAGCAGCCACCTGTTGTTTGGTTTTGTCATTCAGGGGTGGTTATAGTACATACACACACACAACACAACCATCAGATATACATGTGAGACATGTGCTGTGTGTTTGTGCGTGCAGGGCTCTGTGTGGTAAGCAGCTGACGTTAGCCTCCGTGATGGTGGTGGACACGCCGGGGATGAGGAACCCGAGATACTCCGCGGAGGAACGAGGAGCCAGCTGGTCCGAGCTCTGCCACAACTACCTGCAGGAGAGGCTGCTGGAGCACTACCACACACACACCTTCACACACACGCTGGAGAGATACGCGCAGGTAGCAACGCAAATTTCTGTCGCCTCTCTGCAGCACACGGACACATAAAAAACACTGCGGGGTGATGACACAGGACAACATTTTCAAGTCACGCACCCAGAAATTGTTACAGGGGAACATCTACATACTTAAAGTGACATTTTTTAGACACAGATTTCTGTATTTTGTTCCACCATTAAGGTCGTTTTTGCGTAAAGTGCAGGTTTAATCTGTAAAGTCAGTTACACTGATTAAGCCAAGCAAGTACAAAAAGTTGACTTGACAGGAAGAGGTACCGTAGAGTATTTCAAATATAGGCTACTGCCCCAGTGACAGGCTTTTATACTCAAACACTGTTTCTTCTTCTGACAGCGTGGATTACAGAGTCTCTCAGGAGACATGAGCAAAAACTTTTTTTTATCCCCCAAGTTTCTGGTTCACAGTAGCAACGATCTCTCTCATATCTCATTTTCAGCTCAGTGTAAAGAAAGTAGACCTCTCTCTGGCTTGAAAAGTGTCCCCAATCCCCCCCCTCCCCCACTCTTTTAGATTTTAGGACACAAAAAGGCATTTCCTTCTTGGCGTTTTGAGTAAACGGTCCCACTCACATGTGTTACAGGAGAATGTCCACGTGGACTTTGAATGTCCAGAGAGCAGCCCGGCGGAGGTGGTGTCTGCCATCGACCAGCCGCCTCCACAGGTACGCAGCTAACACTGACTACATGCAAAACAAAGACCTGAGTGACAACAACCTGAAGGTTTCAGGAGAGAAGCTTCTGTCTGGTCTAGTTGTTTTTACACATTTTAATGAGGAATAATTACATGTTAGAGCTTTAAAGTCTGGGTATCTCGGCCTCTGCTGCATCGATGTTTGACCATTATTTTTTTTTCTGTTTCTTTCTTGTGAGACGGATTCCAATAAATTGAAAACTTTAAAGGAAGCAAGCTAGGGTTAGGGTTGGAATTAGGGGTTGGGGGGTTTCATGTCGCCAGGACCAAGTACTGATCCAATACTGAACAAACTAATGCAACTTTAAAGGTAACACGAGGTGCTTAAAACCGAGATGGCTGCAGAAAATGTTATAATGACAACAGCGTTTATATCCATCACATTATGGCCGAGTCTGCTTAATTAGGTCAGTTTCAGGGCCAATGAATGTATGGATTAACTGGATCAGCAATCTTACAAAAAAAAAAAAAAAAGTTTGACTTCTTCGCTTGAAAACTGCACGAAATAATGACAGGGATGACACACATTTGGCAGCGTTTATCTCACACCAGCAATATTCTGTTTTAAAATTAATTACAGATACAGTAAACTCTGTTGTTCTTGGCTCTCGTTACTGAAGAAGATGAATATGCCAAAAAAAAGAAGTGCTCCGTGCTCAATCCATCATCATCCAACACAGCCAGAAAGCAGTTTTTTCTCTTTTTATGGTAATTATATATATATATATGTGTGTGTGTGCTTGTGTTTTGAGGTTCGGGCGGCAGATGGAGACCCCAGGGGTCTTTTATGGGTTCTGGATGAGGAGATGGTCACACCGGCTTCCAGTGAGAACGGCGCCCTGGAGAGAGTCTGCCAGTATTACAGCAGCACTGGTAAGAAAACACACACACACACTTTAAAACATACAGCGTGTTCATTCAGTGGTGCATATTGTAAACATCTATGCCCCCCCTGCAGTACGTCAGTGCGAGCAGCCGCTGCAGTGTGAGGTGAACCACCTGATGGGTTGTGACCCGGTTCGCTACGACCTGACTGGATGGTTTAGTCTGATCCAGAACAACCCGTCTACACTCAACGCCATCTGTCTGCTCCAGAACTCCACCATGTGAGTGTGTGTGAAGGCCCGAGGGGGGAGCCGAACGATGATACTCATACATTAATGTCAACATTTTACAGCCGACCGAGCTCGATCTCATATGTGTGTTATATGTGGCCAAAAGTATGTGGACAACCCATGTAGATTTATTGTCAACCAATCACATGTTGGAGCCAAACCAACAGTTAATTGATCTATTAGAAAGTGTGATTATCCAAAGCCTGATATGTGTTATGGACATGGAGACCGGATCCGAGGATTCAAAGTTGAAGGTGTTACAGAGGAAAAAGGCTCACAGCTAGTTTATATACCTTCCAACTGGGCGTTTACAGCTTTCTTCCCACAGATACACATCACACATTATCTCAGTCTCCCAATTTATAGCCAGCTTAAGATACTTCAGTGAAGATAACATCCTCCTGACCCGTCTCCTGACCCTTCCTGACTTCCTCTAACGTATGTATCCTGGCCTCCCACCGTTAATCTTTAGCTGGTGTTACTTTCTAGGCAGAAACCTTCATCATGACACACACTCAGTATGACTCTAGGACATCTAATCACAGTATAATCCTAATTTTTTATAACAGAAACGGCTCCGAAGACGACGAACAGCGATCACGTTTTCGGTCTCCGGAGAGTAGTTCTGTGTAAGGCTAGTTCTCATGTCATCCAGTTCATTTTCTCTCCATCTCTCTCCCAGTCCAAGATCCCTGTGAGATGGAAAACCCCCCAAAAAAACAAATGCAGAGGGACTTAAAAGCACAGAGGCTTACAGCTCTCACCTCTCAGCTCAGTAGGCAGGTCTCTGTCCACCAATATCCACTCCAGTCTGCATATTGGAAGGGTATCAGAGTGGAGCCACTTAGAGTCATCTGCAAGACTCATCAGCCACACATTTTAGCCAATAAACATATTGATTTTAATACAAACACCACCAGCGTTTCATGGGTTATGGACTGCTTCACATCTAGACCCTAGTGTAGCTTATAAGACACCATGATTACCAACACAAGCACACCCCAAAGCGCTGTCTCGTCCCCATTTTTATTCACTTTATATACCTCCGACAGCAGGCTGGCGTCTGGCTTCTACCTGCAGAAATGCTCCGATGGCTTCATCCTCCAAGACAACCACCAAGTTTACCAACAGGAGGTAGATGGCTTTGTCAGAAGGTGTGATGAAAAGCACCTAATTTTAAATATAAAATAAGACCAAGGCTGCAGTGACCCCTGTCCTGATTAAAGAGGTGGTTTCCTCTTATACGTACGTCTGTGTCCTTGTGGATAACAGGCTGGGCTGGAAAGAAAACACCGGTGCCAACTTGGTTTTCCTCAGGAAGCTCTGGTCGTTTGACGTCAGCAGGCCGTCGCTCTCCTCCTGCACGTGTTTTGATCAAAGCTTTTTTAGCAAGTGTCTGTTTGGGAGCGCAGCTGAAGCTCAGCTCAGAGGACAGGAACGAGATCGATAAGCTGATCAGGAAGGCAGCGTCCGTTATTGGCTCGCCCTCCCTGACTGAAGCGATCGTGGAGGGAAGAGCCCTTTCAGCAACAGGCTTGTTGTTGAATCTTCAGGGAGAGATTCAGGAAGTCCTTCGCACCTGCAGATTTTAACGAACATTGTTGATGATGATGATGATGATGATGATGATTGTTATGGAAATTTTCCATAAGTAAAGGGTGACAAAATTAGAGAGGGCAAGCTGTACTTTCTGTCCTCTCAAATGGAAGATAGCTGCATGTGTTGTTTTGTTTTGTTTTGTTTTGAAAGGCCGTCACCAGACGAAACAAGGCAGAGACCTGAGATAGAAACGTGACTAGAGATCACAGATTTATGATTTGAAACTGACGAACCAATTAGATTAATATCTCAGCTTGGGTTAAGGACTGGACTCTGACTTTCAGGGCTCAGAGGAGAAAGAGACAGAGTGCTTTCAGTAAACATTTTCAGTTTTAAGACATCGAAATATCCACAACAATGATGATCTGATGTCGATGATGACTACGATGGAGGTCGTACTGAGGGTTGTGGTGATGTTGGCTCCATGAATGTGTTGATGTCATATAAAACCACTAACATATACTGGTGCAGTCACATTGATCTTTACACTATTTGTTATGGTGCTCTTCCTTTATTTTGTGATAATTTCTACCTGTATGTATGGAGGCATTCAGTTTTTATCGTGTCGTGTTGTATGATAACTGAGCGACAGTCTGCTATACACATATATAGTATATATAGTATAGTAAACACTCAGTAGTTAGCAGATATCACTATGAGATTTCAGCACAATGGTCATTTTTACTGACATTTGCGCATTTTAAAAACACTTTTACCTACGTTTACTCAGCTATACATGAATTGAAAGTAAACAAACACTTGTGGAGGAGAGCTAGGAAGCTAAAAGCTCAAATCCAAGGCAATATAGTGGGTAAATTTACACACTCAGCATCCTGACTCTCAAATTAATGCTCTTTATAGTAAATAGGGAGTGATTACGGGCACAGATACTGAATGGGACGCTACAGGCTTCGAGTAACTGTGTTTACTTTCATTAATTCAAGCAGAGCAGCCATCGTGTTGAGCAGAAGGTCTGCAGTGAAGGCTGCTGAGAGACTTTCTACAACTGGCTTCATGTTGACTTCTTCAAAAATGTACACTAACAGTCTAAAGCTCTGATAAGAAAATGATGAGAAATGAATGTTTCCTCAGTTTGGTGTGGAAGAACTGGTTGTTGTAGCAGCAGATTATCCTGCTGTAGTTGTAATGTTCAGGTGTTGATGTACTTTGTTTGGTGTCCACATACTTTTGGCCACATTGTGCAACAAGCATGATACTTAACCCTCTCTGTTTTCCATGGCGGCTCCACTGGAGAATGTTTTTTCTAGATGTTGATGATGGCGTTAAATGGACATCTTCTCTCTCTCTGTCTTCCTCAGAGGGGCGGTGAAGGCAATGTTCACCCCCCGCATCTCCGTGCCCCCCATGTGTCGAGGTCTTGGGGGGCTGGAGGGCCGCAGCCAGCGCTCTCTGCAGAGGAACGGCACCATCAGGAAAACCTTCAGCGGGGGGATGGCAGCCATACGCAGACACTCCCAATGTATCGCAGTGAAACTACAAGCTGTAAGTGTCCCAACGCAGTCGTTGTATGTCCACTGTATGGCTGTATTGATTCCCTCTCTCTCTCGTCTCCGCCGTGCAGGACGCTCTGGTGAATCTGATTCGTCGAGCCAGGCCGGTGTTCCTGCAGTGTGTGAGCGCCAAGACCGACAGCGGGAGCTTTGACGTCCCGGCTCTCAGAGTTCAGCTGCACTCCACACAGATCCTGTCGTCCCTGCAGCTCTACCGCACAGGTCAGCACATTTATAACACGTAACTTTAACCCCCCCGACCCCCATTTAGCCTTTTTCTAAAACTATATTCCTATATTTGCTCCTGAAACACAATCTGACTTGTATCCAAGACACATGATGTACACAGTAAATCACTCAGACACATTACAGTCGACAGTGATGCATCTGGAGAGAAAGAAAACCTTTTAAAATAAAAAATTATATTAAAACAAAGGGAAAAAGGGAGATTCAATGTCCACCTTTTATAAGCCAGAAATGTCAGTTTGTATATTACAATCTATCATTTTAAATACAATATTCATAGGAGGATGGCCAAGTCTTAAAATAAAAATCCATTTTACATTTAAATATTTGATATTTAACTGGCTCTAGCTCAAATATCAGCTTTTGCCACAATTGTAAGTGTATAATCAATCCATCTGATCAATATTTTTTCCAGACAGCAGCTTTGATAAAAGCCTGTTTTTATTTCAAAGATTAAAGAAAAAGTCCAAAAACTGAAAACAGATTTGTGTATCAGAACTTTGTTTTTTCTTCTTTCCTCTCCCATTAATCATCTCACGACCCCTCAGATTCATCTGCTGACCCTTTGGAGGGGCCCCGACCCCTAGGTTGGGAACCAGTGAACTAAACTAGCTAACTGTATATAAAGTAGTGTAAACTAGCTCCACCTCCAGCAGCTACAACAGTAACATGCACACAGCAGCTTCAATCCTGAATCCTGCAGCTTGGTTCCACTCAGATCCAGCTCTCTCAGATGGGAGGGGTTGGACTTCAGAGCTGAGGCCAGAGAAGCACAACTGATCTCTGACAAACTGTAAACACTGATGCTTCAGTATTAATAATCTAATGATGTCATATATAATAATATATCAGTCAGAGGGACCAAACCACTACTTTTACTGCAATACTTTAACTACATCAAGCTCAGAATACTTATATACTTTTACTGTTGTAGGATTTTTCATGCAGGACTTGTTGTATTGGTACTTTTAATTTGTAGTAAAGGATGTGAATACTTCTTCCTCCTCTGGTTGGGGTTGTTTGAGCCTGAAAAGGATCAAGCATCAGTCATACAGAACGGTGAAAAGGCTCTTTGTAGTGAAAATACAAATACTATATGACTATATTATCTATAAATCAGTTATTTCAGATGATTATTGTACATTAATAAACACTCTAATTGTCCTTTATATCTGTTTAAATAATTAAATTATATGGTGTTGCTTATTTGCTACTTCATACTGTTGGTCTGGGAACTTGTGGCCATTTTTTCACAATTTTCTGACACGTTATTTACTTTTATAGACCTGATCAAGCTCATAATACTGATGTACTTTTACTGTAGGACTTTTACTTGTAATGGAGTATTTTCACATTTCTGTTTTATTACTTTTAGTTAAATAAAGGATCTGAATACTTACATATAGAAATCTCTCCTGCAAATCGCCATATTTCCACTCATGTCAATTTCTTCCCCTCCGACAAGGAATAACCAACAAAAAAGTTTGAGAACCACTGCTCTGATCTATAACAATTCATACTGTATAAACTGATCATAGGTTTTATGTGTAAAATATTTATCTGACAATATTATAACTGTGAAATGTGGTGGACTAAAATGCACATGTCTTAAAGATAGCTTAGCATCACTCAGGTGAAGCACCTCAAAACCTGCCTTCATCTTAATCTGTAGTTTGTTTATTAATCTCATGTTATGTTATTTATGTTTAATGTCTAATAAATCTCTCTCTCTCTCTCTCTTTCTGTCAGGTTATCCAGAGCACATGACTCTGAGCGACTTCAGGTGTCACTTCCAGGCTTTGTCGCCTCCGATTATGAAACGTTACGCTTCGATGTTTGTCAACCACGACGAGCGAAAGGTCAGTGAGAAACGAGACTCCCTCGTATGAAAACCACCACGTTCTTCTCTCATTTGCAGTCATCCTCTCTCTCTCTCTTCTCTCTGTCTCTCTCTCTCTCTCTCTCTGTGCATCCCCCAGGCGGTGGAGGAGCTGCTGGTGGAGTTGGATCTGGATAAAAAGAGCGTGGTAGTGGGTCCCAGCAGGGTGAGCAAAAGACGCTCCTCTTATCTAACAGCAGAACAAGAACCCAGCTGATTCCGACTCATGCATCCTCTCTTCCTCCTCTTGATCCGTGTCTCAGGTGTTTATGAAGCGAGGTGTGCTGCGCTATCTGGAGCAGCAGAGGGATCAGCAGGTGACCGGCTGGCTCGTTTATCTGCAGGCCTCCTGCATGGGACACCTGGCCCGACAGAAATACCGCAAGCTCAAGGTCGGTCAGTCGCTCTTTAACTTTTTTTAAACTCGGAGAAGTTAGTGTGTCGTGCAGCTGCTGAACAGGAAATACAGACTCTCATCACACCGCCAGTGAAATCTGTTGATGTTGTCTCGTTTTTTTCTCTTTACTTTGTGTGTTTCATGTCAACTTTATGCCACTTTTTCTTATTTATCACTATGTATTTCACCAATTCGAAAAAAAAAAACACTTTCACAGTTACTCATCGTCCGAGCTGATGTCTTCTAATTCGTCGTTTTGTCCAACCAACAGTTGAAAAAGATAAATATATACTCAATCTATTATCATATATGACATAGAAAAGCAGTAAATGTGAATATTTGAGAAGCTGCTCCTGGAGAATGTTTGTATTTGTATTATTTATGTCGTCAAATAAAGTCAAATTCATTCATAAAGCACATTTCATACAATAGGAATAAACTCAACGTGCTTTAAAACAAAAGCAGAAAAATAAGTAACAATAATAAGTGAGAAAAACATATAACATTACATATATAAAACATATAAGATGGTGTTTTTCTCTGCACAAATGCACATTAATTCTCTATTATTTGTGTTTTTGTTTGATTTGAACTTGTGCAAATAAACTCAACACGTTTTCTTCAAAATGACTGAAACCATTTTGTCAATTAACAAATAATTGTTGCTGAATCACATGTTCAAATTAACAGAAACACTTTACTTTAAGTCTCTTTATTTAACATTTATAATCAGGATGTAATCAGTATAATAAATGGTTTATAATTCACTATAATGTATTAATGTGTTTGTTAACGACTGTGGACGCCTGCACAGTTATAATAATATAAAATATGTCTTCATAGGAGACGTTATGATTGTTGTTATAACTTTGTGTGTGTGTGTGTGTGTCTCCAGGTGCAGCAGATGGCAGTCAGGTGTCTGCAGAGGAACCTGCGAGCTCTGAAGGTCGTGGCCAAATGGAGCTGGTGGAAGCTTTTCTGCCGAGTTCGTCCAATGCTGGCCGTCAACATGGACAACATGAGGCTCAGAGCCAAAGAGGTACACACACACACACACACACACACACACGGCCGAAATTATTGGTAGCTTTTTGCCCTGAAGAATTTGCTCCAGAAGAGTGAACCGAACCATCAATGCAGACGTTTAGAAACCTTATTCAGAGCTCCAGAAAGAGCTCGACTGCAGTTATTTGCCTCCTACAAGCTGTGCTAGAAAATAATGTGGCGAACTCCAATGAAGGTAGTGACTCACAGAAAGTCTTCTCTGATTGTACACTACAACTCTACTCAACAGTAGAGGGTGCTGTGTTTATTGAATAATGGCCAACCTAGCCAAACATGCTATCATGGTGTCAAAGTGCTGCAAACAATAAACATAAACTTAGCACTATTTATTTAGTCATACACCACACAAATACACAAATAACATGCACACAACAACATTAGACAGTAACACAAAAGTCCCATGAGGCTTTGCACTCTTTCTCTCTTCTGATCGCTACGATAATAACTTAAGGGTACCAATATTTATGGCTGTTTTAATTTGTTTCAGTCAATGTGAAATAAAGAATGATGGATCAGTGGAAGAATAAAGTAGCATCAAATGGAAATACTCAAGTAAAAACTGTAGTAAATGTTACTTTCCACTCTTGCTTTTCTGCACTATTTGTTCTTTAGCTGAACAAAAGAATAAAGAACAAACAGACAGTTGATTAGTGAGAATAATAATGGCAGTTCAGTGAGCTGGTGCAGCACCTGCGTCCACAGCCGGGAACAAATGTCAGCAGGTGCTGCGCCGCCGTCACAGAGACAGAAAAAGATACTTAAAAAGATATACGTAGAATAAAAGTAAACAAACAAGTCATTAAAACGAATCTGAAGACGTGATTTAGAAGACGTTCCAGAGGCTGTGAGACGCTCTTTTTTTTTATTGTTGTTGTTGTTGTTGTTGTCAGGATGAGATATCAGCACTGAGACGCCGTCTGGAGAAATCAGAGAAAGAGAGGAATGAGCTGAGGCAGACTGCAGACAGCCTGGAGACTAAGGTTTGTGCTACAACACACACACACTTTAATACACACACAAATACACACTCATGTTGTGATCTATGTGTGTGTGTGTGTAGGTTACAGCTGTGACATCTGAGCTAAGCGATGAGCGTTTCCGTGGTGACGCGGTGGGTCAGGCTCTGGATGTGGAGAGGGCAGAGAGACTTCGGCTCAGCAGGGAGAACAAAGACCTGCAGGTAGACCCGCCTGTCGTGTGAGGAGTTTGTCACAGAGAAGAAGAAGAAGAAGAAAAAAAAAAAAGTGATCTATTAGCGACTCATTACTCCGTCCTGAGGAATGAAGTAATAAAGTGATGTGACACCTTCTTCTCTTCTTCTCCTCTCTGGGTGCAAGTTTGATTTGTTATATCACTTCTCTGTTAACACATCTTGAGTTATTGCATCCTCTTGCATCCTTTCTTTCTTTTTTTTTTTTTTAATGAAACCTCAGGCTCGTCTAGACCAGTGTAAAGTCACCATGGAAACCCTGGAGAAGCAGCTGGAGGAGGAGAAACAGAAAGCCCAGATCGCTGAGAGTCAGAGAGGAGCGGGGACAGGTAAAGAGCTCGTCTGTGTGGCGTTTCATGTGTCTGTTTGGACTTACATCCGGTTATTCCCACTTACGGGTCACTTCCGGTAGTCGCCAGAGGGTACGAGGAGGGATTGCGGAGTAGCTTTCCTGCTTTTTTTGTGTGATTTCCTGTCATTTATATATTGTCATGATGTCAGATGTTTAACACGGACAAAGTTCCAAAACTTGAGGCGAACGTATGTAGAAATGCTGCCTGCAAGTCAAAAACCAGGGCTTCAAACCTGACGTTAATGCTTCGTTTGCAGTGTTGTTGTTTTTTTAAACTTTCCTGATGAGATGATGTCATCGCGTACGTCCATTCGTTCTGTCTCCTTCAGTCTTCGCTGCCGAGGTTCACGTGCGCATTTCAGATCTGATTGAGGCTCTCCCAACATGTTACGGATGGATTTGAGAAGTTGATATGTGGAGTAAAGAAGGAGGAAAAAGAAGTGAAATCCTGCTACTGTAGTTTGTTTACGACCAATCAGAACAGAGCAGGGCTCATCAGGAGGCGGGGCCTTAAAGAGACAGGAGCTAAAACTTCCTGTTTCAGACAGAGGCTGAACTGAGGGGCTGCATAAAGGACCAGTAGAAGATAAATAAGGTTACATCAAATAACAAAAAAAAGTCAGGAGATCAAAGTTATTATCCTGTGAACTGAAATAAATGTTTGGATATTTCACAGCATGTTGTTCAGAATGAAATGACCCTCAGACTTTTCCTCTGTCGTCACCATGAGGTTTCACTTTTTAGTTCTTTATTAAAATATCTCAACAACCGCTGTATGTTATTGCTATGAAATCTGGCTCACACGTTTATGTTTCCCCTCTGGATGAATTGTAGTAACTTTGATCTGCTGATTTTTTCCCTCTAAGCCCATCATCTGCTCAAAATTTCATTTTTTGTTGATGCGGCCAAAAAACCTGCAAAGCCTCAGCTCTAATATGTGTTTAGTGCTAATTAGCAGATGTCCACTAAAACGTTGGACAAACATCAACATGCTAGTGTTATCATTGTAAGCACATTAGCATTCTGATGTGAGGATTTAGCTCCACAGAGCCGGCTAGCATGGCTGTAGATTCTCAGTCTTATAAGAGAGCATAGTTTCAATAAGAAGATGATCTCGGGTCTCTTTGGGCAGACCCCCCCGAGTGACCCTTCTCATCACCTCTGACAAGGTCACATCCGTCCCTCTCCACACAGAAAGTGAGCTGGCCATGCAGCTGGAGTGCTGCCAGACAGAGGTTGAATTCGTCCGCAGACGGCTGAAGCAGACAGAGGAAAAACTGGAGGCAGAGCGACAGACCCGACAACAGCTCGATACCAAGGTGAGACAGGACACTCTGACGTGCACGGCAACACTGATGGGAGATTAAATGTCTAAGGATAATAAGACTAAGTGTGTGTGTTTGTGTGTGTGTAGGTGGCTGCGCTACAGTCCCAGCTGGAGCAGTCCAGAAGGAGTGTGACAGAACTGAAACGACACTGTCGCCGCGTGACCTCTGACCTCCAGGACGCCCGAGTCCTCACCGACAGTCTGCAGAGCCGGATGCATGAAGTGGACCGCAAACAGAGGAGGTGTTTGTCCACATGCTCTGCTCATACTTAGTATCTTTAATACTATATATATATATCATATGGATCCCAGTGACCAGTCTGAGCATATTTTAATAGATTACTGTATTTTACTATAGGGTGCACTGGATTATAAGGCACACTGTCAATGAATGGTCTATTTTCAAACCTTTTTCATATATAAAGTGCACCGGACTGTAAGGCGCTTTAAGCGAAACAAAACAGTCAGATAAGTCAGTCAAACTTTATTAAACGCGTTCACAATAACTCTCAACATTGTTCAAACGTTTATGAGCGTATTCACAATAACTCCCAACCTTGTTCAGTTGTAACGTAAAAAAAAAACACAGTCTGATACCACTAAATCAAACGTTAGCCAGTGTTTCCCCTATAATAGTACAGGTTAATTATATTTTTTAAATGTCAAAAATAACGCCAAATATTCATTCATTCTTAAATCAATAGCGTTTGGGAGCTTAAAACGTGAGTTAACGTCTGTGTCGTTGCCATGGAAACTGCAGGCAGCGTAACTCCTTAGCCAGTGAGCGAGTGGTTAAGCGAGAGAGAGAGAGCGTCTGAAATAACGGTGAATGCTAACGGAGCAGAGGAAACGGTTAGAAGCAGCAGTAAGTTGTCAGTCTGGCAGTAAATGTACAGTACAGACTACAGTGTGTCAGTTAATAAACGCTGCAGCTTGTCAACACCATGAAAAGTCACGTCTGTTGTTTCCCCCAACTGCTGGAAAAGTGAAGGTTAGCTCCAAAGTTAGCAACAATGGGTTAGCCTAGCTTAGCGACGCTAAACAGATAAATAGAAAACGGAGAAATGTGTAGCTGCCTGCTAATCCCGTCTTACTAAAACACTTTGACAGAGCGCCGTGTACCACACAAAATCGCTTCGAGGTCAGTAAACACAACCAGAAATAATCCATATATAAGGCGCACAGTCGTTTTTTGAGAAAATTAAAGACTTTTAAGTGCGCCGTATAGTCTGGAGAATACGGTAGTATTGGCTAATATGAACCTGAATATATACCGATTCTTTCTTTACTCCGTTTTGTCTGTTTCTGCCGCAGAGCTGCTCTTCACAGCCGGTCTTGACTGTTCAGCATTTCATTACATAAATGAGTGAAAATAACAGTGTGCGAATGTGAAAAAAATACTGTGGATAATTAATAATTTACTTTGAGCACTGGTGTGAGTTTAGTTCTGACACCAGGATCGGAAAATACATAACTCTGACATTAATGAATCTGATATTTCTCCTCCCTTTCCCCCCCTATTAGCAGAGAAAGAGGAGTAGTATACAAAACATTAACTCTTTCATGTTTAGCTGCCACTAATTAACATTAATGTCACCTCTGTTGTGCACAGTCAGAGTGTTTCTGTAGTTTCAACTATTATCAATTTAATAGTTTTGAACCAAGACCTTCAGTATTTTAATTAAGTAGCTCCTAATTAAGTAGGTTTCTGCTGCTATTATATTATCATTACTGAGCATCTTTGGCACAGAAAATGATTTTGGGATGAAGATAGAGTGTGCACTGAGCAGCTTAATCTGGATAAATATAAACATCTAATCAGTGGCTAACCATTATTAAAGTACTTGTATAGGTCTGCATCTAACAATTATTTTCATTACAGATTAATCTGACAATTATGTTCTCGATAAATCACCATTAAAAACTCAGAAAACAGTGAAAAATATCCATCATACTCTTCTAGAGTCTCTAGTGATGTCTTCAAATCTTTTTGTTTTATCCAGTAGCCGAAGATATTCAGTTTAATGTGATATAAAGTAAAGAAAAGCAGCAAATCCTCTCAAAGAAGAAGCTTAAAACAATAAAAAAAAGTGATGATTGTTCAAGATTTATTCTCTGCTGATCATAGATTTGGACATCCCTAGCTGCCACATCATCTTATTTCTTATATCAGTTGTTCTGCTGTCTGTCTTGGAGGTAAATGTTTACTGTCAGTCAGCTTTAAACAATATGATTTCCGCTGCATTTTACCTAAAGCGTTAAAACATTTGTGTGTGTGTGTGTGTGTGTGTGTTGCAGGTTTGACAACGAGCTGACGCAGGCCCTGGAGGAAGCCGACAATGAGAGAGAGCAAAAGGACAAAGCGTTTCAGGAAAACACCGCTCTGGGCGCTGAAATATACACCCTGCGCCGCACGCTGCAGGTGTGTTTGTATTCATGCGTATATATATATATACTGCATGTTCTGCAGGAGACTTCACTTGAATAAGAGCTGGAAGCACGACAACAATGACTTATTATTGTGTGTGAATGTGATCTCGGCTCTTCGCTGCCTTCATCTTCTACAATAGCGCCAACAAAAGAGAAGCACTGATGATAAAATAATGTGCTTCAAGGTTAAAAAAAAAAAGAAATTAAATTGCTGTCATTCATCACTTGGGAAAAAAAAGAGCACATAATCTATGGTGGGAATTAAAGTTGTCACGTCTGATTCATGCATCGGTGTCATGCCAGTAAAAATGACGCAAATTTCGCCGTAAACTGATGAGTCAAAAAAAAAAAACGGCGCCGGGTCATTAGACTGTTAGACTGTAGACTCGAAAAAGACGCTTTTGGCAGCTCGCGGCCGACTAAAAGGTTAACATCATGAAATACAGAATGAGACAGAGAGAGAGAGAAAGAGAGAGAGAGATCTGATGGATCCACTGGAGATGGAAAAAAAAGACAATAATAAAACTAAATGGACATTTGAAGGAAGCGAAGAGGGATTCAGCCAATCACAGATGACAGTAGGTGACAAATAGAAGGATTTATATTTGATTTCAGTCTTTTCCAGATGAATATTTGAAACTTTAAAGTGGCTATAATCGATATATTTTTTTTAAAATGGCTCATAGTGATGAACCTACAGAGACTCTGCAGCTCCTCTCGGCTTTACGGAGCTTTATAGTGAGTTTCAGCTCGTTGTTTATCTGTTTAGCTGCAACTTTTACTGTTTCTGGTTCACTCTCAGCGGCTCTCATAGCGTCGTTTTTGGAGTGAATATTCATCCAAATGAATGATTATGTTGCTCCGTAACTGCTGGATGTAGAAATAAGTAACTGTTTCAAGAAAAGCAGACAAAAAAGAAAATCATTTATTGCAGTTTTAAAGCTGCAGTAATTGATTTTTGACCACTAGGGGGCAGAATGAAAAGTAGTAGGAAAAAAGGAAGAAAGGCAGCAAAATGGCTGCAAAGCTAACAACACTGGGAGCTACAATACATCAAAATAAAAGTCAATATTAACACTAAATATGTAACAATAAAACAGCTTATTTAGGCTGTTTTGTTCATGTGACTACAACACTAACAATGCAGTTAACCTACTTGGAATAATGTGTAAACGCTGCCAAGTCAGTCATCATTTTAGCTCTTTTATCTGGCTCTTTTTTTGTCTGCCATTTGGTGCTGAACACACAGCTGCTGGAGCGAAACAAAACAGTAAACGTGCTGTAAAACTAAAAAAAAGGAGCTAAAAGAGGCTAAATGCTTCGTAGAGCTAAAGAGCTGGGTGGGGAACGCCACCAATTTTCCACCTCAGCGATCATTTCCAAGGTGTTCTATGTATAAACATTAGCATAAAGCCTTTTGGGTCTCCAGAGGGAGCCGCCGCCGCTGCTGTGAAATCTGATAAATTGCCTCAAGTGATGTCACTTGAGTCAGCGTCGCTAAAAGTAAAGAAATCTGGAGGTGCGGAGCTAGAAAGAAGTGAGGTTACCGGCTAGCGGCTAGCAGCTCCAGGCTACATTAGCCGCTACTAGCATCACACACAGACGAGTCACTGACCGAAATGTCGGGAGGTGGAGTTGCATTGTGGGTAATGTAGGCGCCAGGTTTTGTCAATTAAGAAGAATGTGTGGAATAAAAAAAGATGATATCTGTGTTTCTTTTTTTAAAAAAACAACAGTTTATTGTGAGTCATGTTGTAATTAGCTGCTTAATTAGCTGCTTGATTAGCGTCATGGAGCTTTAAAGATTTTTCTATTAAGTAAAACAAATGACTGTTTGTTAAATGTCATGATTTTTGTAAGATTGCATTTCCTTTTCTTTTCTCTGTGTGGACTGCTATTCATTATTTCCTTTTGTTGTTGTATCTGTGTGTTCCTGCGTGCTGCTGTGCTTTAGTTTCATCTCCCGTGTGGCCAAACCTGCCAAAATATCCTTCAGCGAGATTAAGCTATTTAACCTGTATTGGCTCCGAAAGCACTGCAGTAACCAGAGGATCGAAAAAGATTTAAAAAACCCAACCTTTCTAAGTTGAAGGATGAACACATTATTTTTTTATTATGTTTGTGGGTGTTTGCAGGAGAGTCAGTCAGAGGTGGACCGTCTGCAGAAGCAGAAAGAGGAGTTGTGCGCTCAGATCCGTGACCTCAGCTTGCCGGTCGATCTCGCCGCAGATTCGCTACCTGACCTCAAGAAGCAGCTTCGCCTCCTGGAGAGCCAGGCCAGCGAGAGAGCGGAGGAAGTCACCAAGCTCACCTCCAAAATACAACAGCAGCAGCAGGTGCGCCGCAACGCACGCAGACACACGGTACATAATATATATATTTACTTGTAGCTTTTCTCACCGTCTGTCTTCTCTCTAACAGGTCCACATGCGTTTTGAGATGGAGATGGAAAGGATGAAGCAGATCCATCAGAAAGAGTTGGAGGATAAAGACGAGGAGCTGGAGGACGTACACAAGTCCTCTCAGAGACGGGTAGGTCAATAATTGATTGAGATAATTGGTAAAGTACCAAATTTTGAGCCAGACTTACAATTATTATGCTTTTTGTTACACAACTCTTACCAGGTTATTATTTCAGGCCAGAAAATAAGATATTCAATTTATCAAAATAAGGCATACTCAAACAAACTGGATATAATTCCTTTGGGAAGAGAGAAAATGGATGAAATCTAAATTTTTATTGCCGCCTAATTAGTGTGGTTGAGATAAAATTGGATAAAATGTTTATGACATTTTACATAATTTAAGTTTTACTGCAAATTTCTATTACTGTGAGGTCTAACTGTTGAACTTTAATCTAGTTTAATCTAGTCCAAGTCTAACTGAAATTGCCTTTTTTGTCTTCTCTGTAAATCTCCTTTGAGAAATATTTTATTTTTTTTAACTTATTTTGACATAATTTCAATGAAATATTGTTTCATCATCCACTTATGTAGGTGGAGACTGTATTTCCATGCGGCAAATCAAATCTTTTCATAAAGCGATTACACGTCGTTCCAGTCGGAGCAGACGGACGCACTGAGCCTGATCGCATCCGGCTACACAACAAAAGCCACAGAACAACAACAGCAACCCACATTAGCCTTCCTGCTAAAGTCTCCTTCTTCTTATCTAACTTACAAACACGAACAAACGTCTCGTCCAGCAGCTTAGCTTGTTGAACGAGCCGCCGGACAAACATCCAGCGCTAATGCCAGTTAGCAGCTAGATAGCTAGTTAGCTGCTCTCATTAAATAGCGTGTAGCAGGTCTGCAGATGTCACTTTGCTAGATGCTGGTTTGGTCGCTGCTCTTCAAAATCCCTGTTAGCGACACGCTGTCTGTCCCTGACTTGTAGCTACAGCAGTTTGTTTGCTTTGTCTCCGTTCTGTACAGTCTAAGGCTGCACTCACGCCAAATCCGGCGGTGTGGCGAAAACGCTAGTCGTCCCGTTTATTTGGATGGGGGTGGTACGGCTCGACTGCAGCCGGAAAAGTTGAGCCGGAGTCAACTTTTGGAAAACCGCAACCTGACGTCAAGCTGCGGTGGCCGATCACGTAGGTCGGCGATAAGACCGGAAGACGAAAGACCTGAAAGACGTTGTTTATTTAGCATGTAGCATTGTAGCATTTCAGCGTTCTGCTTTGGACCGAAGATGATGGAGTGATTTCACAACTTTATACGAGCGCTTCTTCTTTTTCTTCGTCTCCTTCGTCGTTTGATGGCGGTTGGCGAACTACTTTCAAGCATATTACCGCCACCTTCTGGACCGGGAGGATTAACACGTTTACATTTACCCTCGGCGACTCGCTGCACCGCTGGATTTGGTGTGAATGCAGCCTAACACTGGTAGCCGGCCAGCTGCTGTCAATCAAACACAGACACCGACACACCCTCCTCCAGCATTTCTGATATTTCCCCAAAGACCTTCCATCATTCTAATTATACAAAACTATTAACAATACATTAAAAAAACAAGTAGACTTTAGTTTTGACTGGAAAGAGGGATGATTAAATATGATTTCAGTTGAGTTTGTGACGTTTACAACAAGGTCTCCCCTCACTTTTAGCGAGAAGATTAGCCTGACAGCGCTAGCTAGCTCGGCTCCCTTGTCCGTCACATGACACTCACCTTTCAGGTCGTACCGGTCATAACATATCAGTCCCTCAAGAGCTTCCTGTAGGTGCAGAATATGTTTGAAGCACCACTTAAAATATGACCAGCAGGTTGTAAGGAAAGTATTTCCTCTATGAAGCATTTAAGTTTCTTCCCTCTGGCAGAAATCTGCTTGATTTATTCGCCGGAAGGTAGTTTGGAGACCTTCGTTATTTTGTGCTGTTTATGTTTTTTATGCTCCTTCACAGCTGATGATGTTTTTATGCTTACCATTATGCATCCTGCTGCAGGGATCGTTTCTTGTCAGGGACAATAAAAAGCTCCTTCAGACTGGCTGTTCATCTTTATTATTATTATTTTTTTGTATGTGTGTAGCTGAGACAGTTGGAGATGCAGTTGGAGCAGGAGTACGAAGAGAAACAGATGGTGATTCATGAAAAGCACGACTTGGAGGGACTCATCGCAACTCTGTGTGATCAGGTACACAACACACACACACACACACACACACACACACACACACACACACACACACATATTAAACCACTCAAAGTCATTTGTTTTAGAAATATGTGTCATTATACTCCTCTGCCTTCCAACACAAACAGAGATAACTAGAAGGTGTAACAGTTATATTAACCTCCCAAAAACAACATAAAAAGGACATTTTATTTGCTAAATCTAAGCTAGGCTAGTTAGCTTTTAGCAGGGCTAGCTCACCAGTTTTCTTCATCATAAATTGATTTAGCTGCTGCTTTATTTATTTGGTATAACAAACTTACTTTACTAAGATGTTGGAGCATCACAAGCTAGTTTTTAAATTACAGGAAACAGTTGGAGAAAAGGCGGTAAATTAGCATGAGCTAATGCTAGCTGCTAACTGCTTAGCTAATAAATCAGTGTGGCTCTTTTTTGTGCCAATTTTATTATTATTATTATTATTTAAATGAGTTATTATACACTTATTTTTAGTGCATAATCATGTTTATGTAGTAAAACAGATGGCAAAAAGTCAGATTCTGGTTTGGACAGAAAACCAGAGCTGCTTCACAGAAGCCCAGAAAATACAAAACTAAATAAATAAAAACACATAAGTGACAGTTTTGGCTTTGTCTCTTCATGTTTTTGTTGTTTTTTGTATTGATTTAGCTGCTGCTTTATTTATTTGGTATAACAAACTTACTTTACTAAGATGTTGGAGCATCACAAGCTAGTTTTGAAATTACAGGAAACATTTGGAGAAAAGGCGGGAAATTAGCCTTAGCTAATGCTAGCTGCTAGCTGTCACAGCCCTCCTGCTAACTGCTTAACTAGTAAATCAGTGTGGCTTTCTTTTTTATCTTTTTTTTTATCTTAATTTTATTCTTCTTCTTATTATTATTATTATTTAAATGAGTTATTATACACTTATTTTTAGTGCATAATCATGTTTATGTAGTAAAACAGATGGCAAAAAGTCAGATTCTGGTTTGGACACAAAGGTGCCCAGAAAATACAAAACTAAATAAATAAAAATACATAACAGTTTTGGCTTTGTCTCTTCATGTTTTTGTTGTTTTTTGTGTGTGTGTGTGAATATTATTCCAACAGAGAGCGACTGGCCAACTTTGGCACATCGTAGAGTCTCATTATTGTTGGTTAATGTTCTCGGGATGATGAATATGTCATTCCTACATTACAAGCTCCACAAAACAAGCATATGCAGCAAGGAGGCACGGCTAATTAAGTGCTCTGTCTCTGACACTACAGGGTTGTAAATAGACCAGTGACAAGTGGCCAGGACCTGGTCTGTGGCCAAGCTGGCAAACAGCTCAAGGATTTAAAGTGAAGAATGTGTTTTGTTTTTTTCAATCCTGCATTTTTGTTGTGTTGTTCTGATCATATTTCAAAAGGGGTGGGTGTAACCTTTCTGGTTTTTGCAGGTGGGCCACAGAGACTTCGACGTGGAGAAGAAGCTCAGGAGAGATCTGAAGAGGACTCACGCTCTGCTGGCTGACGCCCAGCTGCTGCTCTCCACCATCGATAACCCGGGACAGAACCTTCCCAACGGCAGCAAGGAGCAGATAGAGCGCCTTCACTGCCAGGTACGCCCACACACACACACACACACACACACACCTGACTGCCATAAACATCCTCCTCCTTTCTGTTTCGTGTTTTTGTGAAATATTCATGTCTTTAATTAGCTTGAGGAGAGCGAAGCGAGGCGGCTGGAGGCTGAGAGCATCCAGACGACGCTCTCCCAGGAGCTGGAGAACACTCAGATCGAACTGGAGAATATCTGCAAGCAGAAGAGCATGGTGAGCGCAGGCGGACAGGTGACAATTAAAGGACGAATATAGCGAAATGCAGCGCTTCCGAGTGCAGTTCAGTGACTTCAGCTGATTAGTTTTTAAAGCTGGAGCCGCCTTCTCTTTCGCTGTGAAACCTTACCGAGGCACTTTTCTTTCATTTGTCACCTTTTATGAATGCGAGACGTTACACAATGTCTAGCTTCAGCCCTCCGTCTCCATCTATATACAGGAGCACTGTGAGTGTAGGTGTCCCACGCTTTGGCGGCGCTCAGAGATCAACACCCCAGTCTCTATTTAGAGGAAATACTGTGGACTTAAAAGTGTAAAAAAATTAGCTTTAGGTCACAGTTATATGTGTACGGCGCAGACACATGAGATAGACGACTGAAAAATAGACTTTTAGGTTATTAAAGACAAAAAAAAGGCAAATTCTGTTTATTTATATACATTAAACCGATCGACAGGTGGCTGTAATGTGTAGAGAAACAGTAAAACACCAACGAAGAAGAGTGCAAGCTAGTAAATAAACAATTCAGGGTGTAAAATGCAAAGAGAAAATCGCTTTGCAAATGTTTTATGAGGAAGAAAATGCATTAAACATGTTTTTTTTTTAAGGTGTATTTTAGAGAGAAACAATCAATTTAAGCATAACTTTTATTTGTTTACAAGAAAACACAACAGGTAAATAACCCAGTATAATAAAAAAAAAATCCTGTTTGCACCTTCAAATATTAGATATATTGCCCAAAAAATGTCTTTATTATTGACACAGTAATTTACATCTCTAAACACAAACAACCACAACAATGAAAATGAAATAAATAAACCGCAAAGAGGTCCAGTCAGAGAGAATTTATTCAAGTAAAGGTCCAGAGCATCATGTGCAACTTACATTAGTGTGTTATGTTTAACGTCTGCATGTAAATAACAGGTAAATAAACATCGGAGTGCACAGAAACACAATCCCTCTCAAGAAGTGCTGCATTTTAAAAAAAAAAGAAAAAAAAAATGGCTCTGGAAAAATGTAGCATTTCAAAATAAAGTTCTTAGTATGAGCTTTTCTCATGATCTAGTGTTTCTAGTGTTTTAATTAACAAATTTACACGATCAGCGATTCTCTGCCAGCGTTCATCTCTCATCGTAATTTGCAGCAACAGCGCAGCTTTTTGCTGTGATAACGTGTTTATATTATTCAGAGCTCTCTGTTATAATGACCTGTTCCTCTTGACTGAAGCAGGTGGCTCCTGATTGGTCCATTTTAAGCGGAAAAAGAGTCAAATGACGCACTAAACGTCCCTTTTTATGGGGACAGAGACTGAAGCAGAAAGCCTGAGTTAACAAATAAAGTTCATCATATCCACCGTCGTGCTACCGCTGATCTCTGATCTTCAGTTTAAGGTTTGTCGAGCAGCTCACACAAAGAAAACCTGGATATGTTGAACCGGCTTCGTAGTGAAACCCCTCTGGTATCCCGTCAAATTAATCTACCGTAACAATAAATGGATTATAGATCCGCGGTCCGCCGGTTACTGACCTATGAAATAAAGGAACGCAACAGTTTAACTAACTAACGAACATTTGCTGCTTTAGCTTTGATTGATAAAAAAAAACTGCAAATCATCAACTGCAAATCAAAACAGAAGATTTTTATCTCCATGAAACCAACGCAGAGGAGTCGAGTCTGTTCCATGAATCAGACTCCATCTACTCGCCTCAAACTATAGATTTGCACCATATTACACTTTCATCATCATCATCATCATCATCTATCTTCTCTTGTCTACATCCTGGCAGCAGTCAGAGAGATTTTATTGAGTGAATCAGACTGAAGCTGTAAAAAGTGAGGGGAGGGCAAACACAGGGTTTTTTATGGAGTGGCAATGACACACTCGATAGGACACTTTATGCAGAAGAGTTCAGTCTCTCTCCTCTCTCCTTATATATATATATATATATATATGTGTGTGTGTGTGTGTCCAGGTGGATGAGCAGTTATCCCTGCTGCAGCATGAAAAGATGGATTTGCTGAAGAGGCTCGAGGAGGACCAGGAAGACCTCAATGAGCTCATGAAGAAGCACAAAGCGCTCATTGCACAGGTATGGACTTGACACGGTGCATCTCCTCTCGTTTAATAAAAAAAAAACAAACAAAACACTTCTTCTTCTTCAAATCTCTAAAGCAAACCCTTCTCCTGTTCAGTCCTCCAACGACATCTCTCAGATCAGAGAGCTGCAAGCCGAACTAGAGGAGGTGAAGAAGCAGAGACAGTCCCAGCAGGAAGAGGTAATGAGAGGAAAACAAATGCAGCACTAAGTGGTTCATGTGCTGTTTAAACTATCTGTAGTGCAGCTCCGCATCATTTAAACCTTCTTGTTGCAGATCTGAATACAACTAAGAGCTTCAGGTGGATCCACTGATGTGTCACTACATAATTCAGCTCTCCAAATGCTTTTTTTTTGGGCTCACTTCTCTCTCTCTCTCTGTTTTTTTCTCCACCTACTCATGGTGCAGCTCCAGCAGTGTGTGTCCAGGGTGCAGTTCCTGGAGTCGTCCACTGTGGGGCGCAGCATCGTCAGTAAACAGGAGGCGCGTGTATGTGACCTGGAAAACAAGTTGGAGTTTCAGAGAGGGCAAGTCAAGAGGTTTGAGGTAAAAAAAGAAAAAAAATCCCAATTTCAACACTATATATATATTTATAATTAACTTATGAGATGATTGATTGATCTCAGTGTGGACTGAGCTTTTATTTTGATAGGTTTACAGCAAATTAGCAGCACCATGTGTCTATAAAGACATCAGTGGGACTAAAGACTGTAATAAAAGTAAAATAAATAGCTAAAAATCTTGTAAATCTATTAAGAGTTATACGTTTTAACAGCTTTTTTTGTTTGTACATTCAGATACAGAAGAAATATATTGTTTGATTTGGTTTTTTGCTCAAAAATTTTGATGTTTGAATATAAAGTTTTAATCAAAAATAGTAAATAATTACATAAAACTGTCATATTCAATGAATCCAAACAATACATTTGTTTCCAAAGTGAGGGTAGATATGATGACTAATAAGACGTGACGTGTGTGTGTGTGTGTGTGTGTGTGTGTGTGTGTAGGTGCTGGTGTTGCGTTTGAGGGACAGCGTGGTCCGCCTGGGCGAGGAGCTGGAGCAGAGCGCCCAGGCTGAAGCTCGGGAGCGAGAGAACGCCCGCTACTACCTGCAGCGCCTGCAGGACATGAGGCTGGAGATGGAGGACCTGACTCAGAGCGAGCAGGACAGCAGCCGCAGACGCATGGAGCTGGTAACGACATCACAACACCAACAACACTTAACACGTGTAACAACGTCACAGGAGCTCAGGACAGAATTAAAATGAAACTGAGAACTAGAACGAATAAAAAAGAGGAAAAATGAGGGAATATGTGAAGTAATATGTGGGTTTAAACAACAAAATGAAATTGTAGCGTATAAATATAGAAGAGAAGAAGAAGGCAGGAAAGATAATTAAACTATAAACTGTATGAAACCTGCTTTTGAAGAAGGATTTTGAAGATGAAGAGACTTTTATTTTGAAGGCCCACAGCCAACTCTGGCAGACATAAATAAGAAGCACAGATTGCACTGATTGTATTTACTTCATTACAGCTGACACATTTATTTTGATGAATTAATTAATATATTTATAATCATTATATATATATATATATGTGACAGATTTCCCTTTTTTTTACTGTTAGATAAAGAGATTTATTGTCTCTAAGGGGGAAAAATCCAGTTTTTCATCACTTCATACACACTAAAGGACAACTTCATAGCACATTCTGGAGATTAAGAAGATAAGGAGTTATGAAGCACTGCGGCAGAATCGACAAAACTTCCACTAAAAAGATGTTTTTGCGTCTGATATCTCCAACCAGACGGGAGTAGAGTGTGTGTGTGTGTGTGTGTGTGTGTGTGTAACAAAAACAAAACAAAACAACAAAAAAAACCCCGTACATAAATATTGTAAGATTGCAGAAGTGCTGCAATATAAACAATATAATATCAGGGGGTCTGATGCGATAAATAAATTATACATAAACATGAGTGCAGCCCTGCGGCTCCGTGAGGCGGGCGGCGTTTAGAGCGGCAGGACTGCTGATGTTTTGGCAGGTGTGATGTTCGCCGTCTCGGTTTAATACGCTTAAACTTAGGAGGAGAAGCTGAGGCTGATGGAGGGATGCAGACGTCCGTTAGAGCGACGCTGCTGCTTCTAAACAACGACCTCTGTGCTCCAAACACGACGACGACTCCTCGCCAAGAAACAGGAGATAACCGCAGGGCCAGAACACCCTCGCCGCAACTTCCCTCTTAACATTCGATCACCGCGGCTCTACCTGGACACCGCTGAGGATGCTAAATATAAACACCCCCCCCTCACCCCCCCCCTCTTCCTTCCTTAATCATATCCAAGCTGTGAGACAACGTGTTCAGAGCACGGCTGGCAAAGAAACGACTTCCTGCGGGCTAAGATTGAAAGTACGCCGCCGCACTTCCAAAAGCAAAAAAAAAAAAAAAGTCATTTCTCAACAGCTGGTGTTTTATCTGGAACGTTTGAAAACATCACTTTCATTACTGCGGAGTGAGAGAGAGAGAGAGAGAGAGAGAGAGGGGTAATAATTACATGTTTAACAGGGTTTTTCTTATTTTAAAATCATGTTGTCTTACAGGAATCTTTTGATTTGGTGACAAAACAGGCTTGTTGATCATCAAGAACCTCCTAAAAGTTTGACCTCGGAGCACAACAGTAAGCTGTAACATAAGCTAAATCACACCTGAAGTATCTAGAAACTGTAACAACAACAACTACAGCGAAAGTAGTTATATAATCTACTCTTTGACCACCACGTTCATGAAGGTAGACGTGAAGTCGCAGCTTCAGCAGCGTCGTTTAGACTCTAAAAAAATCTGGAGCTGCGACGATTAATCAGTTAAATCGATGGATGAAATGAATCAGCGACTGTTTCTATACAGTTCAAATGTATTTCTATAGCATATATATAGTAGAAAATGCAGCTGCAGCACAAAGAGAGAGAGGTAATAATTACATGTTTAACAGGGTAGGGAATCTTTTGATTTGGTAACAAAACAGGCTTGTTGATCATCAAGAACCTCTTAAAAGTTTGACCTTGTAACAGGTCAGTCAACTGTAAAGTAAGCTAAATCACACCTGAAGTATCTAGCAACTGTAACAACAACTACAGCAAATGTATTTATATAATCTACTCTTTGACCATCACGTTCATCAAAACAGCAAATTAAAATGAAGGTAGACGTGAAGTCGTAGCTTCAGCGACTGTTTTGACGATTGAGTAAACATTTCTATTCAGTTCAAATGTATTTCTATAGCACCATCTCCTAAGCAAAGTGTTTTACATTGAAAAGATAAACCAATAAAACAGCAAAAAAAATGCAGTAGCAGCGCAAAGAGAGAGAGAGAGGTAATAATTACATGTCTAACAGGGTTTTTCTTATTTTAAAATCAGGAATCTTTTGATTTGGATCAAGAACCTCCTAAAAGTTTGACCTCGGAGCACAACAGTAAGCTGCAAAATAAGCTGAATCATTTACATTTTTCATTTAGCAGACGCTTTTCTCCAAAGTGACGTACATATGAGTCTGATACATCACAAGCAGGGAACCAGTCAGGACACAACAACACCAGTAGAGAGCCATAAAGCTTCAGTTTGGGCCCCGATAGGACGCAGATGCCAGCAGGCAGCAACAAGTCAACGATAAGAGTGGCTGGAGTTACAGAGGAGAAGAATCTAGCTAGTGACTCAGAGCCCTTTGTGGTACCAGGCGCCTTTCGTTGGCTGAGCGTAGCGGGCGGGAGGGAGTGTAGACCTGAATGAGGGAGTTCAGGTAGGCAGGAGTTGCTGTTAGTTGCTGTTTTGTAAGCGAGTGTCAGGGAGCAGCAACTGGGAGCCAGTGGAGGGGAGGGGTGTGACTTACACCTGGAGTATCCTGCAACTATAACAACAACAGCAACTATTCAACAACATGACTACAGCAAAAAGTGCAAATAAACAAAGATCTACGTGTACATACACATTGAAAACACACACAAACAAACACACTGTGCTCCTTTAATAACACGCTCGTGTGAACAAGAAGTTCTTCAGTTCGTGTCGGAGCAGGTTTTAAGTTCAGCAGGCGAACTGTTCTTTTCCTGAGAAGCATAAATAGTGAATGACGTCTCGCCGCGGAGGAGATTTCCCGCCTCGTGTGACGGTGGAGAGCTCTGCTGCTGCTGCTGCTGCTGCTGCTGCTGCTGCCGGGGTTACAAACTGACAGCATGTCTGAGATGAACTGCGGAGGATTTTGAATTGTTGTGAGAACAGCAGGAAGCCAAAGGAAGGTTCTGGAGGACTGAGAGTTATCTGGTCTCAGCTTTGAAATGAACCTGCTTCAGTTCTGGATGAGTTTTCATCTATTTGTTGTTTTGTTTGGAGTCATTAGTCTTTTTTTTTAAGCAAATAGTGAATGGTTGCATCTTCTAAAATGTGAGAATTTGAAGCTTTTATGTATCTTACATGAT